>CM024337.1:6140237-6160347 GCA_014170255.2 Drosophila triauraria
TTGACGCGGCTTGGCGGCGTTTAATTTGAATTGTTAAGCCTAGTACTCACTAGCGCTAAACCCTTAGCTAGCTGAAAGGGTTTCATAATTCTAGTGTGACCAGGTTTTATGGCGTTCACCGAAAATCCATACGAAACGGCTAAACGGCCATACTGTCAGCTGTGTTAGTTTACAATTCATGCAATTTTTTTGGCAATATTGTTTAAAGCTAGTTTTCATTTACTTTTTAAAAATATAAAAAAAATAAATAATTTATTTTGAGTAAACAGATCTAAGGATACCTTTGTCCTTAAAGGGTTAAGGTTAAATGTGTGCAAATCCAATACAAATTCTACAAGTAATGGCGAATTCAATGAAATTATCATATTGCAGTTGTGCTACAATATTGCTTTCCAAGGGTAGAAGCCTGATTTATGAGAGAGAGAGAGAGAGAGAGAGAGAGCGCACACGTGCGTGTTGCTCAACATGTTCATAGCAACATTTGTCGCTTTTGAGAGTTGCCCAACATGTTCCTAGCAATATTTGGTTCTATTTGTCAACATTTCCTTTTTTCCATGTTCATGTGCTGTTTAATTTCACCCACAATGCTTTGGGTACAGGGTATCTTACAATCGGTCACACTCGACTGTAGCTTTCCCACTTGTTTTTATTTAAAAAGTGAACTTTAAAAAACAAATATTATACCCACTCTCAAGCAACTCTTATTTACGTTCTTTGATATAACAAAAAAATAATAACAAAATTATTAAGGATATGGTATAGAGCACAGCCCATTGTGTTCAATTTTATTAATAATGATACTTCTTTATTATTAATTCATGAAATACATTTGTACTTATTGCTTTTAATTATTAATTCGAAAACAAATATGTTTTAAATGATTTTAAAAAAACTCGTTCGGTCACATGCTGGTCTGTCATACGACTACGGGAGTCACAAACAACACACTTTATGGCAAAAGCCAACCGTTTCGATGAATCCGAACTACCAGGCGTGATCAGGCAACTCAATGCCACCTTCGCTAGCATGGGCATAGTTGATTTTTGTGAGGTCCAGAAATCCAAAGGATTTGTCTCCCAACTACAAAATGGCATACTAAAGAAAAGCTGCATTTTCTTTCTTTCGGAACTCTCGAATACAGAGTTTTGGAGTTCTATGGTCCTGTTGTGCAGATCTATATAAGATTCCTGTGCGCTTAAAGCGACCATGTCCCGTTCTCCGCAACCCATTTCTCCTTCAGACGAAGGTAGTATTTCTGATTGCTGATTGCCTAACATAAAATATCGGAAATATAAGAAAAAATATCAATATCGCCTCTTTTTGCCCAAAAAATTTTGCGATGATAATATTTTTTTAAGAGAAAAATATCGATATATCGATATTTTGATATATTTCCAACATCCCTAGTGCCGAACAGCTTTGGTCACATTGTTTTTTATGTTGCAAAATCTGGGATATGCGAATGGGAATCATGTTAGTAAAATAAGGAGCCACCTCTGCAGCAGCTGCCAAAATGAGTCTCAACTTGGGTGGCTGGATACACAGCTTCACCGTGACGGACACTCAAGAGCACAAGGGAGGCTACACTATCTACAAGATCACCTCGATTGTGAGTTCACTGGAAATTTTGGGGGCAGTAAAACTGTTTTACCTGCAAATACTTCCTTTATAGGTCTTCCCTCGCTCGGTGCCACAAGCCCTTACCTGTCTAGTGGTGTGGAAGCGTTTCCACGACGTCAAGCGACTGCACCGTGAGTTGAGCCGGCGACACAAGAGCCTCCAGTTGCCAGGAAAATTGCCAGTTCCAACGGATAGCAGCTACTTTAAGCGCTTCGATGCGGCTGTGATCCAACGCCGAAAGGAGTACATTCTGACGCTGCTCGACTTTGTTGCGCAGCATCCAGCGTTGTACAAGTGCGCCACATTTACGCAGTTTTTTCAGGAAGCGCCATCGCCCAATGGCTCACCGCTCAAGAAGCTGTATGTAGAAAGATCGCTGCGGCTGGAAACGGCGTGCGCCGGAAACCGCTGCAGTGGAGAAGGCTGCAGTGCCGATTCCGGGAGTGCGGGAGCGGTAGCAAATAGCGACATTTGTGATAAACTTGATTTTGCGTACGACCCGCCTGATGTGAAGGGCATTACGACTTTGGATGCGCGCAGCGATAAGGACCAGTCGTCGTCTGCAGACTACGGTGAATCGATTGAAATAGAAACTAAAACCGAAACCAGAACGATTGAGGTGACATCGCCAAAACGGGATTATCTACGCCTTCTCACGCCGATGGCCTCGATCGAAAGCGATGACAGCGACTACATCTACGAAGCGGCTCTGGAGTTTAGCCGTGCCGTCCAGGCGGAAGTCAATTTGGACTACTTTGAAGCCCACGAGCGCTACAAACATGGGGTGGATCTCTTGCTCAATGGGACCAATCAAGATGCGAACGAGGAGCGAAGGTTTATAGCCAAGGCGAAGATAGCAAAGTATTTAGCGCGTGCCGAGGAGATTCATGCGAACTTCCTGGCCAGCAACTGTCCCACAAAGAAGCTAAATTTCCAGCTCTCGTTGGACATGAAGGACGGTGAAAGTGTGACACAGCTGGAATGCCCTTGGAACCAATTAGTCAGATACAAGGTGTTGCAAGTTCTCGAGGAGCGCGTGATGCAGGTGCAGTGTGTGACGAAACCGCGACAGCCGGCGACTATTATGAAAGGCATCGAGAAACCGGCCAGTCACTCGCTTACCCAGAGCATCTTTCTGCCTCAACAGGTGCCGTATATGGTCCAGTTGCTGGCCTATTTCCAGTCGGAGCAGAAGATCTTTCTGCTGCTGAGGCAGGCGGAGGGCGGCAGGCTCTACGACTACCTGCAGAGCTACG
Source organism: Drosophila triauraria (assembly GCA_014170255.2). Classification (NCBI taxonomy): domain Eukaryota; kingdom Metazoa; phylum Arthropoda; class Insecta; order Diptera; family Drosophilidae; genus Drosophila; species Drosophila triauraria. Next base: position 6,143,114 of record CM024337.1, read on the forward strand.
CGCCCACAAGTAGAAAGTGTGTCAATTACGGGGAGCTCTTTCCGGCGGAGCAGGAAGAGGAGAAGCAGGAATCCCTTATGGCGGATAGCGATGTCAGCGATCTGGTGCGCAGCTCTCAGCAGCTGCTTAAATCCGTCTCGAATACTCTTAGCAACATGCAAGCGGGCGTCGTCACGCCTAGAAAGAATAGGTCGGACTTGACCCGTTTATCCCGAAGCAAGCCTATTCCGGAGCAGTGTCTGCGACAATGGGCCTGCGAGCTGGCCATTGCTATCCACAGTCTGCATGGGAAGGGTGTAATTCTGCGGGATCTGCACATGGCCAACATACTGCTGGGCGACAAGGGTCAACTGCTGCTTACGTATTTCTACCAAAACGAGGGACTCAGCTCCGATGACAACTATGTCCACAAGGCTTTAAGTTTGGAGGCACTAGCGAATCATTTCGTGGCCCCAGAGCGACCGTTGAGCTTCCGCTCCGACTGGTGGAGCTATGGTGTTGTGCTTTATCAGCTTCTGCTGGGCGTGGTAAGTGGATAGAATCTTGAAGAGTCTTGGAGAACCTTGTTTTAATGTCTTTTGATTTTTAGCCTTACAAGACGACGCATCCCGGGCAACTGGAGCTCTATGGTTGTGTGCAGTATCCTACTGATCCTTTGGAGATATCTGACGATGCATCGGATCTTCTGGAACAGCTGCTGCAATTAACGCCGGAACTGCGTTTGGATTACGAGCAATTGCAAGCTCATCCCTTCTTTAAGAGCACCAATTGGCAACAAGTTGTGGAACAGGGAATTCTTTCTTTATAATGAATATTTTGTGAATACAAAGTATTTCATTCATTCATTCATTTTTTTTGTTAAGTAAATTGTCTATTCAATTTGATTTATTTTCTTGAGTTAAATCGAAATATGTGAAATAAGAATCTGAACCTACCTTATTTTCCCTTGATGGACTATGCCATTGGATTTTTTAGTTTTTCCTAAATCAGTGGCATCAAGGGAATTGTCTCTCGTTTTTCATCTTTATAAGTTTGTTCTTGTTTGCTTGCTGCTTTGTTAAATATGCTTGATTGGTACAAAATACAATTTATTTTGATGTCTATTATATACACTTGCAAAATGAACTAAAGAGTATTTATTGCTTAAAAATATTAATATAAATTTAAACTAGCTTTAAACGTAGGTAAACAAACATTTTTAATCCGTTATACAAAAAGTGGTGAGGATAAACTAGTAAGTATATTTACTTTGTAAAGCCAAATAGAGCTAAATAAACTATATATAAAAATTCGATTTATTGTCTAACTACACAACAGTATTTCGGGACTTAAATTAAGATTACGTTAACTCTATTACTAAGTTTGTATTTTGTAGACAACGGAGGCTCCTTAGCTGTTCAGCCATCCGTTTAGTAAGGCACATTCGGAATGCTTTCTGGGGGCTTTGGATCGCTCATTCGCTTGATAAGAAATCCCGCGAACCCTTTTTACTAACCTATACTTAGACTGAAACAAAAACCATGTTAAGTTTTGGCAAGACTTTTTGATTCTGTTGTTACTGCAACTTGCATAACTAAACCTAAAAGGAACCCATGACAATATGAAAACAATGGCCAAAACCGAATGTGGAGCGGGCCCAGAAAGATGACCACACCAAAAAAGGCTTTTTAAGCCGAAAAAATCAGTCGGCTTTCCATTTGCATGAATGCAATAAAGCATGCTGATATCATACATTTTTTGAAGTAGATCTTATGTACTTAATTTGGCAGACAATAATGTTATCTACGGAAATCAACGATAATATTTCTAAAGTAGTTCTTAGCCTCCTAATTTTGAAGTTGGAGTCGAAAGATTCTATGAACTTTATCCTGAGATTGGTCTAATAAGATTGTAATCAATTTTTAAAAATATTTGGTGATGTAAGACTAATTCTTGGCGTATGGAATTTCTTTCTGGGGCGTCCCCAGCTTTAGCCCCGGGAAAACCAGATTGAAATGCTGCACACTCCACGCTCCCGCTTAAAATGGCCTCCGAAAATGGCGGACGCCTGGCGTGGGGGGCGTGGCCCAGCGGCGATGAGGCTGCTGCTGGTGTCTCCGGTGTGTGAGCATTTCCCTTAGTGCAAAAAAGGCGGCAGGACGTAGCTCTGTGCCTGCTGCTGCTCCTCGCTCTTGATCACAGCCTGCAGACCGCCGCTATCGTTGTCATCGCTGCTAGTTCCGCCACTGCCGCTGACTCCTGTCCCTCCTGCGGCTGCCGCAGAGGTCACATAGTGCTGCGTTTGCGCCTCTACCAGGTGACAGCTGGCTATTGGACTCAGCTCCAGGCCCGGCCCGCTTTGGTGACACTGCAGGTGGACGTACTTGGCTTCTTCGGCGCTCAGGTACTTGCTGCCATTAAGTTGCTGCTGAGGCTGCTGCTGCTGCTGCTGCTGTTGGTGGGCATTGACGCTGACCAGTGTGCCATCGGGCAATTGCTGCTGTTGGGCGACCTGCAGCTCCGCCGCCTGGTAGTTTCCACCATTGGCCACTGCCTCCTCTCCACTGCCCCCCACTGATCCGGAAGTGGCGCCCATCTCCATGCGTGTGGGACTGCCGTATTCATAGTGTCGCATCGGGAACAGTTGGCTCTCGTGAACGTAGGCGCCATACTGACCGGAGTAGGTGCCATACGGACTGGCCGCTGGCGAGAGCAGGCTAAACTGGGGAGTCAGCTCGTAGGGTGTCTGGTAACTGGTCCAGCTGTCCATGCTGCCCGGCGGCGTCACCGTAGTCGTTTGCGGATAGCTGGTAAAAGGCGGGGCCAACGTTCCGGGATTGAGCGTCGCCGTTGGCGGCGTGCTCGTCTTTATGTAGCCTGTCTTGCGCGGCGGCTCGTGCTTGCGCCACTTGGCCCGTCGGTTCTGAAACCACACCTGCACCCGGGACTCGCTCAAGTTCAGCTTAATGGCCAGCTCCTCGCGGGCGAACACGTCTGGATACGGTGCACGTTCGAAGGCCCGCTCAAGTTCCTCCAACTGGTAGGCAGTAAAGGTGGTTCTGAAACAAGAGTTTCAAAAATAGGCGGTGAGTTGAAAGCTTAAATGTAAGAGATGCTTCTTATACCCCACTAGTGCTATCCTAGAATGTGATGATGTTGAAGGAGGCATCTCCAAACCAATAAACTATACATTTATGTATATTTTTGATCAGCATTACCAGAAGAGTCTGCTTGCCCGTATAAAACAACAGATCTCAAAAAGAAGAGCTAGAGGTAGCAAGTTCAATGACGCTTGTTTGTACACCCTCTACCACCCCTACAAATAATGAAAAGAGTAAATACATACAAATGTAGATATGATATGACAGATTTAGTAATAAATACATTTGCGCTTGATCCATAAATATGAGTTCAATCGAATGATAAACATAAAAGTTATTCCCCAATAAAGTTATTCTTCTATCTCCATCTCGCTTGCACAAGCACTTACGGCAGATAAGGTAGTCGAGTTATAAACCGCATCAATTGAAGTAATCGTTTCGGAGAGTTTTGGGAAGATGCGCGCCTTAGGACATTTGGGCTGGGCGTGGCATTAAAAAACCGCTTTATTCATTTAATTTAATGCATAAAGCATTGGGACCAGCGTATCACACAATAAGGCAAAGCAAAGGGAGGCATTAAATCCTAAACTAATTTCCTTATCCTGTGACATAATTCGCAGCGTTTCCGGTTGCTATGTATTTTTTGCAAGTGAGAGATAAGTTTTGGGGCGCTTGGAAACTCCACCTAAGCGACTCTATGATAAGCTTTTTTCTATCCTCGAAAATAAAAGTACACATAACAGAAATTACAGAAAATGTTCTGTCCTCGAACATAAAAATACAAATAATTATAATTGATAATAGATAATAAAATAAATATAATATAATATATAACAAAAACACCTAAACTTTTTTAAAGATTAAAATCGGTTTCTGATATGGTTATATTAAAAATGTAAAATCGACTTATCATCAATCAATGCTCAAATAAATTCTTTCAATTAATAGAATTTTAATTTATTATAATATCAATACTATCTTATTCCTTTGATAAAAAGCTCTCTTCAAGCTTAAATAACGTGTGTATTATAATAATCGTATTATCGTATTATTTAGTGTGCGCCTTTCTGATTAGGTTTTTTATATAAAACAATAAAGAAAGCTAACTTCGGTAAGATGAAGCTTGCATACCGTTGCATACCAATTGCAGTCTGCAAATGGATCCTTGAAAGTCAATCCATTTTGGTAAATATATATATTTTTAATCTATAATTACCCGATCATTCATATGGCAGCTATAGGATATAGTGGTCCGATTTCGACCTTGCAAGAGAAATAAAACTTTGCTGAAAAATTTAAGCCCGTTAGCTCAAAAACTAAGAGACCAGAGAAACCATGGCTAGATCGACTCGGCTGGTGATGCTTATCAAGGTCGAAAATGCCTCCTCTACTGCGTTGCAAACTTCTGGTCAAAATTAAAAAACCCTCTGCAACTTTTTTCAAAAGGTTGGTCCTAGTAGACTTAGTGATAGATATTAGAGTACCTGAATCCTATAAGATTTTATTTTATAACAAATAAGTATACCATTTCCACCTCCGTACTAAGGTCTTTTTGATAAATAATTAACCCCCAGATTGTGTCTTTTCCTCCAAGTTCCATCCATGTCCTTACTTGTAATTACTCATACGCCCCGTGGCTCCGTGCCATTAATAGACGGTATTATCGCCTTCGACCACATAATTTCATTGATTTCCCGTCGTTAAATTAATTGACAGTAAAAAACAATGGCTGCTTACCTCGTTTTCTTCTTCTTGATGCCATTGGGATCTCCCTTCTTCTTGCCACCGCTGCCGTCCTTTTTGGGCGCTGTGGCTGCCACGCCACCCGCTGTTCCAGCCGCTCCATGGCCACTACCAGTGGCGGCGGAGGAGGTGTCACTGCCATGGGGCATGCCACCACTACCACCACCGTTGACTACCGTTACGGAGCTGGCGGGAGGACTGACAACAGCTCCACCCGCCGCCTCTATCTGTCCGCACATCTCGTCGGTCTTCTTGAGCTTGCCCGCCGCAGATCCGCCGTTGATCATAACCGGCGAGGAGTCCTGCAGAAGACCGTCGCTGCCATGATCCATGTGGTCCAAGTGGTGCGGACTCCCGCCGTATAGGTTCTGCAGTTGCTGCTGCTGCTGCGGCTCGTATTGATCCTTGGGCGATGGCGAGTAATCCATCTTGCCATTCATCGGATGGTAGTCCAGGATGCCCACCAGTGACTGCTGCTGCTGGGAGGAATGCTTGTGGAGTAGAATGCCATTGTGGCTAGGTGGGGGTGTGACAGCATAGTGCTGATGGTGGTGATGCTGGTGCTGCTCCACGAGCTTTTGCGGGGCCGTGATATACTCATACTTCTGGCTCGGCGAATAGCAGCCAATCTTGTTGACAAAGTCAAGCTTAGGCACATAGTTGGGTGATCCTCCGCCACCTGTTCCTGCTCCTCCTCCTCCTCCCCCTCCCCCTCCATTTGGAAGGATGGTGTTGCAGTCCGGCAGGCGTTGTTGCTGCTGTTGCTGCTGGCTGCACAGCTCGTGAACACTGCCCAGCATCACGGGATGCATGGCTGTCGTAGTGGGTAGCAATGGTTTGGCGCCCAAAGGATTTAGCGGACCGCCGCCAAACTCCCCGAAAATGGGATCGTCGAAGCTATCGTGCTCCATTCTGGGTCTAGACTTGCAATTTACACACGCACCACTCACCGAACACAAACTTAAGCTTTGATTTGATTATAATTATAATTAATTATTTGCTTTGCTTTCGCTTCACTTGGCAACTGTAAATTGTTCTGTGTTTCTCCTCGTTTATATCAGTGAATTGCATTTGAAAAGAAAAGGTTCTCTTTCGTGCACTTTTTTGTTTTTGTATTTTGGCGTTTTTGGGATTACCAATTTACACTCCTTGGCAGCCTGCTGCTCTCCGTCCAAATCCCTGGGCTTAATTGACGCGGCAACTGGCGATGATTGCCCTTTTATACCGGCGCAGGCGGCAGCGCAGCAGCAGCACCAATCGACCAATCGCTGTCCACCAATGGCCGTCGCAAGCGGGATGGAGCGATGCCTCCGGCTAGATTGTGCGTTTCATGCTGGCGCGTGTGACTCTTTTGCCTCGCGGGACTTTGGGGTGTGGCCTCTCCCTTTTCCGCGCTGGGTCTAGCTGCCTGCAACCAGTTTGTGGTTTCATCCTGGGACACGAAATGCTTGCTACCAGCAGATGATACAGCGCTGCTCTGCGAACGGCTGAAGAAAGCGTTGGAGCTTAGGGTCCTACAGGCTCAAAGTCTTGGGCTGAGGACGTGAGGAGGAGTCAATCATTATTGGGTTTGTTTTAAAGACCGATGGCCATTATTCGGGCAGGATTAGTCACTAATATAGCTAGTAAAATAGCTTCATCAGTTTTTAATATAATAATATGGGTATACCCATTTTCTATAGAGATTATTATACAGTCTTGCTATAATTTTCTCTGCAAAATACACTTATCGCTATAGTGTTAATCAAAATTTTATAAGGTTTCACCTTAGAGATCTGCAGGAATCTTAAGATATTATTATAATAATCTTTAGTACATACACCCTGAAATCTTAGAAAGGAAAGGATGAGTTTTGAATATACAAGTTTTGTAGTATAATTTTTAAAGAAACATTTGGGTTAAAGCAATAAATCCCTAATATATACATTTTTAAAGATTACCTGGGTTAACAAATTATTTTAAAAATACAATTTGATCTATTTGATATCACAGATCCATATTCAACGTACTGAATTTAAAAGAAGTTTTTGTAATTATTTCGCTTTACACTTAATTTCACTTATTTTATTCAATACGAACTTTGAGTCTTGTCGTTTCGAAATTATTTGAAGAAAACAATGCATCACAAACGTTTTGACTTCAGCTTGAAAATTGCAAAAGTCTGCGAAATGTGCCGACTAACTTAAAATAATCTTAAATAAAATAATGTAGCTTTCCATTTATATAAGTTATTATTAAATAAAACTATTATTTATTATGTTGCAAGCTTATCTCACGAACGGTACAAGATTTCCAAAAGTTTTTTTCCTAACATTTTTCTATAAATAACTTCATATTTTGTTGAAAAACAACTCATTCTGTTTTTAATAGATATCACTGAGAAGATTTTATAGAAAAAGTGCAAACATTTCGTTTGTTTTGCATCCGAAATAATTAAATATAAAAATGCCTTTTATAGTAGCTAAAAGTAACAAATTTCCAGTTTTTTAGTTTTCACATTATTTCACACGATTTTCACATGTATTCACTAATTTATGCTCTTATTCTTTATTCTTTATAAACATACACACAAAAATACGATGATAACATATTAGTTTTCGGGCCGGATTGAACTTTTGCTGGAAATGTCCATACACATATGTATGTATGTATATTTATGTCGATTTATTCATGTCCGCCTGTCCATGATATAGTTATAGATGGTAGTCTCGTCGTGTGTTTAGCGTTCGGGTGTAGGGCCTTATAGAACACTTCGTGTTTGCTCGTTGACCTGAAAGGCTGTGAGTGTACAAATTATATTATATCTTATTAACCCTTATATTAAACATACAAAATGGGTTTTTGCAATTTTTGTCGCAAAGACGTCCAAGGCGCAAATTCTAACAATGCACCGAAATGTTTGGTAAGGAGAACGTTGTGGGAGCAAATTTTGGAGTGCAGCCTTAGTGAGAGCTCGAGAATTTGCAACACGCATTTTAGTGCTTCACAGTGGAAGTCGACAACCAATAAGGGGACGACTATCAAGAGAAGGCGACTAAACAATCAAACTATGTTAGGGTCTACCGATCAATTAAAATTGTCATCAACTTGTAATTTACTTAGTTTTAGCTCGGATGACATTATAAAAATGAATATGTTCTATACCGTTGCTTACCCTTGTGTACATGTATACATTGTTACATAATAATTTCCGCTCTTAAGTTTGAAAGTGCCCATTATTTGGCTAGTTTCTTCGTCAACAATCCACCTACATCTTCACACATGTTGGACAACAATTAACCTTTGACTTCTCACTTCGGCAAAGCGACGGAATGTTAGGGTTCCAATCGGACTAACAAGGGTGAATCGAACCCGAACCAGAACCACGAGGAAACTTCGCATGGTTGCAACCCCTGGAATGGGTCGCATGGCACGCTTGCGATCTTCAGCCACTTCTGACTGCTGTTCTCACAGCGCGTGTCACCCTCCCAAGGACTGACTTGCGTGTGACCTTTTGGCCAAATGCTGGTACTTTGATCGCTGCAAGCCCGAGGTGGGCACTTAGTCAGGGTCTAAGTTATGGATCATTTGGGTAAAGGCGAAGATTTCATGGGACATTTGAGTGCTGAGTTGAGAAGGATGCGAAATCATGTGGGTCGATGAAGTCAAGGAACCCTCTTGGAAAGTAGCGACATGACATATTATATCGATATTGACATAATAATAAACATAGTGGTTTATAAATAAAAAAAGAAAGAAAGCTATCTTCGGCAAACCGAAATTTGTATACCCTTGCAGTCTGCAATTGGATTATTGAATATCGATTTATTTTGGTTACAGTTGAAAAAATATCTTAGTTTGTAAGCATTTTACATCTTACATGTAGAATTTTACATTTTACATGTAGAGTTTTACATTTTCATTTAAATCGACCGATCGTTTCTATGGAAGCTATATGATATAGTTGTCCGATCTTAATGAAATTAAAACCGTAATTCTATAACTGTAAAAAACTGTTATATCTTGAAATTGATTGATATACGTTGGAAAACAAAAAAGTTAAAAATGTTCTTAAACTAATTTCGCCATCATTCCTATGGCAGCTATAGGATATAGTGGTCCGATTTCGGCCGTTCCGTTATATATATTGCGTGCTAAACAAATAAGACTATGCTGAAAGTTTCAGCCCGATAGCTCAAAAACTGAGAGAGTAGTTCCCGTAGAAACCGACAGTCGGACAGACAGACGGACAGACAGACAGACAGACGGACATGGCTAGATCGACTCGGCTGGTGATGCTGATCAAGAATATATATACTTTATGGGGTCGGAGATGCCTCCTTCACTGCGTTGCAAATATCATGGCAAAATTATAATACCCTCTGCAAGGGTATAAAAAGTGCGTCTCAAAGTTAATTTCGAAAAAAGTCAAATTTTCTAGACTAGTGTCTTATATGGAGTCGGAGATGCTTCCTTCAACGCGTTGCAAACTTTTGACTAAAATTATAATACCCTGCAAGGGAAAATATCTTTTGATAAATATTAAAATTATTTAGTTTTACAATTTTGTTGAATAAGAAGAAGACAGTATTTATGAAAAACTGAGTCATTTCAAAAGTTCTTTTAGAAAAATGTAAAATTATATAGCGATCAAACACCAAACCCGCATTGATTGGTGTGAGGAAATGTCCGAGAAACTTCAGCTTCCCAAGAATCCACAAAGGATAAACAATTTTCCCATGGTCACTGTTAGCGAATGGAAGAAGAAACCCATCGAAATCCATGCGAAAAGTACGGAAAAACCGCTCTCACACACAGACCGAAATCCCGGAACAATTCGATACTTTTCGGCTTCGCAGGTCCCGAAAATGCGGGCAAACAGAATCGGAATCGAGGTCGTCGGAATGGACGCGGGACACGCGATGTGCCGAGAGATGAAAACGAATAACACAAATATGTACGTACACCCCATCCTGTGGGTACTGGGTCACAACCCAGAACGGGAGGGATGGTTATCCGAGGACCAGGAGCCGAGGGTTGAGGTGGCAGACCTCTCGTTGCGTGTGAATAATCAGACAATATTTTGCATTGGCCAAGGCGCTAATTATGTGGGCTTAGTATTTATATTGAGGGTAATGCAAGGACGAAAGTCCAAGAAACAGAATGGGAGATAACATCTTGGGTCGGATCAAGAGTTAATTTTCATCGATCCTTGATCCTAGGGAGGTATACTGTGATGGTAATTATAAGAAGAAGCATCTTAACGTATTTCATTCGTAGAAGAGTTGTGAACTGCGGGCGACTTTTGCGTGCAAAAAGGGTTTCATGATAAGGTTTTTAAGGTATTTATACTGATAAAAAAATCGTACTTTAAAGATTTAATGCATTCTTAAATTAAACCTTTATAAAAGACTAAAAATTCTAAAAATTAGATCTATCATGTTTCATTTATGAACAAAAAGAACTTAATTAAATTAAGTTAATTTAAGATATTCCACAATCTTAAAATGAACGCTTAAATGAATACCGAAAATTCTCAAAATGGGAATTTTCAATCCTTTTTTTTTACTACCTTCACATGTACGATTTCCAACTGGTTGTAGCAACTGCTGACTATAATATTGACTAATTTGTGGTAAAAAGTTATCATTACGCCGAGACAATATCGTAGCATATGAAGTCCTATTGATGTGAGACACCAGCTCATGGCAATTGGGCGATAATTTTTGTAGCAATAAAACTAATAATATTAAGGTGCAATTATTGCTAAATGAAAACTTAAAATAATATTATTTTCTTTAAACCAAGCATTTTAATTCCAGATAAAATCACAAGTAATTTTAAAAACAATCCAGAACTTTGTATACCCTTGCAGAGGGTATTATAATTTTGCCTTGATATTTGCAACGCAGTGAAGGAGGCATCTCCGACCCCATAAAGTATATATATTCTTGATCAGCATCACTAGCCGAGTCGATCTAGCCATGTCCGTCTGTCTGTCTGTCCGTCCGTCTGTCTGTCCGTCTGTCGGTTTCTACGCGAATTAGTCTCTCAGTTTTTGAGCTATCGGGCTGAAATTTTCAGCATAGTCTTATTTCTTTAGCACGCAGTATATATATCGGACCACTATATCCTATAGCTACATATATAACTATAACTTTTTTGTTTTTCAACGCATATCAATCAATTTCAAGATATACCAGTTTTTTACGGTTATAGAAATACGGTTTTAATTTCATTCAGATCAGACAACTGTATCATATAGCTTCCATAGAAACGATCGGTCGATTTATAAATTCTACATGTAAAATGTAAAATTTACAAAATTTTCATAATTTGACATTTTTTTTTTTAACATTACCAAAATGGATCGATTTTTAATGATCCAATTTCAGACTGCAAGGGTATACAAACTTCGGTTTACCGATGTTAGCTTTCTTTCTCGTTGTGGTATGAAATAAGATACACGAAATCTTGAATATAGAATGTACAAAATCTTAAAAAAAATGGGTCATAATGCCAAAATGCCATATTTTTAGGCCATGGGATGCCTAAAAATTTTCTCTCGCGTGTGTGCATTTAATTCCCAACTGGTTCTAACATCCCTGGCATGGAGTGACGGCTAACGGCCAACTCTTAGATATGTTTTTGCTACGGAAGTAGCAAGTCTCTACTGCAACAGTAAAAATAATACAACAGTAAAAAGAATACACATTTAATATTTTAAATGGTTGTATTAATATATAAAATCAATCTTAAATAAAAATCAAATTTTACGCTTATATTGCCTAAAAATGAAGTTTCAGGACAAAAATTGCCTAGAATTTAGGCCTGTTTCTATTGCCTAAAAATATGGCATTTTAGACAAAAATTGCCTAAAAATATGGCATTTTGGACTAACATTGCCTAAAATTTAGGCCTGTTTCTATTGCCTAAAAATATGGCATTTTGGACAATTTTTAGGCAATAACTGCCTCGACTTCCGTTTTAGGTCAAATGGACTAAAATTTTAGGCAATTTGGCAGCTTTTTAGTCCATGAATTTTTCTGGGTGTAGAAAAAATTATCTTTCTATATTTTTTTTTCGGACAGACAGACATGGCTAAATCGACCCGGTTGTTGACACTGATTAAACTAAAATCCCAGCGCTGCCAACTTCTGACTAAAATTATAATAACCTCTGCAAAGGTATAACAACATTACAATAACAACAATTACAATTTTCAAGCTGTTCCTAGAATTTCTCGACCAATAATTATATGAATAATTATAATTCTGACGAATAATAAACAAACGAAAAGTTATGTTATTTAATAAGTTTAAGTTTCAGTTTCTAAACTATTTAAATTGCCGGGTATCTCACAGTCGGACACACTCGACTGTAATTTTCGTTTTTAGCAGAGCTTGGTTAAGCTAGTTTCTTGGTACAGTTGGCGCTGCTAGGAAAATTCAGTGCCTCAGCTTTTGTTAAATTTTTGTTTTTCATATTTTTCATTAAGATATACACACTGCCAGACAAGCAGATGGACGGACAGACACGCAGATACAACGAACGAGGCAAACAGATACCCAAACGCATCATAATCAACATCGTTGTCGCAACCACACTTGTCCCGCCGAGATGAAAGCCCAAAACTTCCTCAGTATGAGTTCATGAGTAACTAATCCTTTACAACTAAATGAAAATTTAAGTTGTATCGAAATGTAATTGGATCTCCTTTAAGTTTAAGAAGGAAAAACATTTTTTTTTAATATGATTTTAATTATTGTAATTAAGTAAGTTAATTTTAAGCTTGTTGAAAAACGTAAACCTAATTTTGTTGTTTTTGTTCTTATTTTAAATTGGACTTTTTTTTAGATCTTTCGTTCTAAAATTAAAAACTTTATATCGGTGTACATATGTATGTACATATATAGAGTTGCCTTGCGCATATCTCGGTAATTATATCACTATTCGGACGGCTATCCACAGTAATAATAATCAATGGCTGTAATCTCAATTATACAGCAATCTTTTTTTTCTGTGCAATAACAACAGCGACGTTAGCGAGATTCCCTCATCGTCGTTGACAACGGCATTATCACATTGTATTACGATATGAGCGGAGACAGCGACGACTTTTTGTTATATGTATTTCTAAATCCTTACATATATCTGCTACACACACATATGTGTACAAATGTGTCAACGATTCCGTGCACAATGTAGTTACCAGTTACCAGAATTTGCTCCATTCGCTCAACGAAATTCCAATATGGCGTGCTCAAGCTCAGCTCAGGCACGACCACAGCTGCAAAGCGCGGACATGGATACTCGTGTCAGAGTCCAGAGCACGGCTCACCCATACAGACGCTTCCAATTAAGCTTCGTTAAGATCAATTTAAATCCCGCATAAAATATCAAATAGTTTTCGTATTTTAGTATCACTTTTGCCTCGGCTGTCGCTATTCGTTCTCGCTCTCTCATTGTTCAGAAACAGAAGAAAAACAAGTAGGAAAGATACAGTAGAGTTTGACCGACAGTGAGATACCCGGCGCCCAAAGCATTGTGGGTAAATTAAATAGCACATGAACTTGAAAAAAATAAAATGTTTACAAATGAAGACCAATGTTGCTAGAAACATTTTTGCATCTTCCAGAAAGGACAAATGGGTCTAGGGACATGTTGAGCAACATACATTGGGCAAATATATTAATTAATATCTTTCATGGTTATTATCCAATCTTGCTTAAATTTTTCTTAATTTTTATTTATATAACGTTTTTTATGATTTTTGAGGGCGGAAGTGATCGTGGCCAAATTTGATGGCTATAGCTCTTATAGTCTATGATATCTGTTGAGTCATACGGACGGACGGACAAACAAATTTGGTTAAATCGACTCGACTGTTGATGCTGATCAAGAATATCATGAAATCATGAAAAACGTACAACTAAGCTATTGTAATGATTTTCGGTATAAAGTAAATATATATGAAATAAATATATTTGTGCGGACGGCCTCTAAAAGTTTGAGTAAAATCGGATGATAAACATGGAGGTTATTAAACAAAAAAGCTCCCGTGAAGGCTTCCTCTTCTTCTGTGTTGACAGCACCAATGCATGTTGCTCAGCATGTTCCTAGCAACATTTGTCTTCATTTGTCAACATTTTCTTTTTCCCATGTTCATGTGCTATTTAATTTCACCCACAATGCTTTGGGTGCCGGGTATCTCACTGTCGGTCAAACTCTACTGTAGCTTTCCATTACTTCCGATCGCTTCTGTAATATACATATGTATAAGCTCGTTGTAATACCAACAGGTATTATTTTACGTTTTCAAATAGCAATATTATTACTTTTAATATTATTACTAAGAAAATGATCTCTTAATTGCCTAATGCTACTATCGAAATTAATATTTAAGAAATACATTTTCACCTCAAATCAGTCACTGTTATAGGCAGCAGTCGCTTAAAAATTGCAAAATCTTTTTTTAAGAATTTTAGGTTTGTTATTAGAACAAAATTTTATTATTGCAAAAAGTCTTGATAGAAGACTTATTTTCGTGATTTAAAAGTTTTCTAATTTTGTTTATTATTCAATAACATAACATAACATTTTAAACTAAGAGTTTGTTCTATTAGTGTAGTCATTACAGCGCCTGTCCTGACGAAGATGTATAGTTTGTTCCCCATTTTTGTTAGTTCTTCATGGCACTTGAAGTCCGCACTCGGTACTTATTGTTCTTGTTCTTTCGTCATCATCCAATCCCCCTTCTTCACATGAAGAAACGGATGTGAGGCGTTGTGACATCTGACCCGGCGATGATCACAAGCGTTGACTCAAATTGGTTTATGCAGTTTTGCTTTTGATTGCCTTACGAATTTACCATAATTTACAAGAGATTTTCTTTCAGCCGAAACTGTACTTTCAGAGTTCAAAATTAAAGAATTGTGAATGGAATTTGGGGGTATTCTCAATTTTTGTAATATGTGATTTGTTTTGATTTTCACCGAATACCTATATTAATGAATTTTAGGAGAGTCCTAAGGGGTGTCCATATATTACGTAATCACTTAGGGGGGAAGGTGGTCAACGAAATGTTTATGATTGATTATTTAGAAAGGGCGGCCTTGGGTCTTATTATTCTCTATTATTACGTAATCAATTTATATCAGTTTTTTAGTATTTTCAGTTTTTGAGCTGACTGTATAAAACTTTGCAGGAAGTCTTCGTTCTATTCCCAATATTATATAAGTCGCAGTGGGCCAAATCGGAACAAGCTGGCAAAGCCATGACCGTTTGTCCTTCCGTGCTGGTCAACAGATCTTAGAGACTATAAGAGTCAGAGCCACTCAATTTGGGGACGGCGTTGTAATGCGTTGCACGCAGATCAAGTTTGTTCTAAAATTTGGCCAACCCCACTTCCGCCCCGTAAATCATAAAATACTTTTTATAAGCTAAGTCGTGATTTTCGGCTTATAGTAAATCGATAAAATTGTTTATGTTTTCAGGGACCTATTTTATTTGTGTGAAGGGTTGAGCCGAATTAGACCTCGAGTTCTGCTAGAAACTCTCATAAAAAGATAAAATAAATAAATAGGCATTTGCGAACATTTTCTGACAATTTGAGTAAAATCGGATAATAACATGGAAGTTATTAAAAAATAAAGTTTCTGTGTATGCTTCTTCTTCTATGTTAAGAGCATCAATGCGTGTTAAGAGCATTAATACATGTCCCTAGCAACATCTGTTTTTTTTTTTTGTGTTGCTTAACATGTTTCTAACTAAATTTGTCTTAATTTGCCAATGTTTTGGGTACCGGGTATCTCACTTGTTTTAGTTTGACCAAGTTAGCTTTCTTTCTTGTTGTTTGATTATATTTTATAGCTCGAGCTCCAGTAAAACTGCTAAAACAGCTTAAATGTCCGAGAAACTTAAACTTTCCAGGAATCCACAAAGAATCAAAAATGTTCCCATAATAACCGTAAGCGAATTGATAAGAAAACCCATCGAATTCCTAACAAATGGCAGGGGGTAACAGACCTCTTTATGATTACCTAGGAAAACCGCAATTTTATATATGACCGAAATTGGCCAAGTATGACTTATAGCAGTTACATATGTAAAATTCCAAAATGCAAGGGTATAAAAATTTCGCCATTCCGAAGTTAACTTTCCTAGAGTGTCCAATGCATTACAAATCAACTTTAAAAGCATAATACAAAAAAACGTTTGACAATGACACGTTAGTATTCTCAAAACTTTCAAATCCCCAAACATCCTCTCGATCGCTCAGCTACCACCGCATCCGCACACTCGCACAAATCCCCCGAAGAGCTTAATGCAATCAAAGGAAAAGTGAGAGAGGACGCCAATAAATTAAAGCTCATCACAATCGGACAATTGCTATCACATATCACAACACACTATGAGTTTGTTGTTATGTATGTATGTATATGTAAATGTGGCGAGGAGGTAACTCTGAAGATGTCAATCGGTTGGTCTTGAGCCTGTCGATCCACGAAAAAATCATAACTCGCGCTCAGCAATTCAAATTAATTGCCGACAATTGTGAGTTATTTAAGACGAAGGCGCCATTTAATGCATCCAGCTGGGCTTTAGGTGATTCTGAAGAAGTTTGCTTACCTGTCTGCCAGAGTTTTTTGTAATCGAGGCCCTTTTATAAATTTTAACCTTTTGATTGATAAATTGCAGTCTCACACAAAACAGAGCTGCCAACCTGTGTGGAATTTAAGAATTTCAGGTAATGATCCCTTTATTGTGTGTCATAATAATTAAGGAATTGTGTACAAGGTCGATTACACAAAATCGGAGAGGGTGCGCTGGATGGACATGGACTGTGGTAAGTTAAGTCGGTACGCTTCCAATTTGTTTTAATATAAAATGCCGGCCGGCCGGCAATTTAATTTTTGTATCGCATTTATCGTATGTAGTAGTATGTGGCGGCGTCTGAAAATTGATTCCTGCTCATTATTTAATTAAGAGTGTTCTGGCAATTGGAGAAGAGCGGGAGGCATCTCTGCGCCTATCAAATTGTCTCCCGTGCTCCGTGATTTTCGCAGTTGCAGTTCGATTTGATTTCATGAATGGCCGGGAATTGTATCAATTGATTGTTTTGGTCTTGTTATCGCAGCCTTTCGATCGCCGATAATTAAGTCGGGGGTGTCTGTGCTCTCGATAATTAAGTTAAGTGGCGTCTTTGCTCTCCGGCTAAATAGATTAGAAATATTGAAGCACCGCCTCTGGCATAATGAACAAATCAAATTGCCTAATGGTAATCCAATTGACTTGATTCGTCTTGGGGTTGCCCATCTTTTAATTGTTGGAAACAAGTGCAAATGAAATTGATGCGAGATAGAGAGAGCGTGAAGATGTAAAATGTTTTAATTAATTACTTTTCGATCGACCTTGATTTTACTAGAAAGA
>CM024337.1:6760847-7183099 GCA_014170255.2 Drosophila triauraria
CAGAGAGTTTATAATATTTTATGACCAGAAAGGCAGTAAAGATGAATGAGAGGCGGAATTTGGTGGCCTTCTTATCCCGCACCTGACTGGGCCCATATAAAGTGATTTGACTGCTTGTTAAACGATTTAATTTTTGAAGGCTCTGATCCGTCCCCGGAGCGCTGGTTTTGACCATTAAGCACTCGCTTTTGGACCACGTGTGTGCAGCACTTTGTTGGGCCAACTTTATGAATAATTGAGCGATGCCTAAGTGGCAACCTCTTTGGGCCACCCGCCTTTTTATGAGCAACTCTCTGCTCTCCCTGCGAAATAAAGGACGAAAATACTGGAGAAAATGTGCGAAGCGAGAGAAATTCTCGCAAAGTAAGCATCATTGAATTTATTATGATTTTTATGCAAATTGCTGCATCCCCAAAGGGCGCACGATGAATGCAATTAATGTGGGAAGCGGCGCAAAAAGGTTTTATGTCCCTACCACTTAGCGTAACGAAGGGCTTTCACCAGATTGTCTCAAAGGTCACCTCGTCCAAAGCCCCTGCTGGCCCCGAATTCCACCTCTTCTCTATCTTTCTGGTCAACTAATTGTCAGCTGCCGTAGCTGGAAATCCGTCCCTGGCAGGGGATGATTATTCAGCTGCTGACAGCTGTGGCTTAGAAACAATATTTACCATCTTTGAATATGCAAAGGAGCAAATCGCCTGGCGAGAAAAATTCAACAGATCGCACTTGCTGAAATAAATCTGCAGAGCACTTAGTTTAAGCTTCGACAATGACTTGGCTTATTTGACTTAATGCTAGTTTAATGAAAATTTATGATACTGCTACAGATGCAATATAATTGCCGTGCACCAGAGATGGCATTAATCCTTGCCATCTTTTATGATTATTTGTTAAGTTGAATTATAAAAACATTAGTTTTTGCTAATTAATAGTGAGCACTTTGATTTTGAACATACTTCGTTGGAAAAATTGTTTTTTTAAGCCAACTGCATTTTATTATTTGATTTACATATATATTCTTAACACCTTACATCTTCGCAAAACAGTCGCTAAATAGACTTCTGAAAACTCGACCGCTCCTGACGACTTCTCTCTGCATCCGCCTCATTCATTTTCGCTGATTCTCTGCTACTTTCATCGACATTATTATAAACTCTTATACACACTTTCATACACTTCTTAAAGAAATTCCATTTCAGAGGCTAACTCCAATTTGGGTAACGTTTTCCCCAAACACCGAAATAATACTTTATTTACGAGGAAATAAATTTGTCTGCTCCTGTTGGTTATAGTTGTCGTGTGCACTTATCTTTCTGCCACAGATGAATCAAATATGCCACACGCACCAAGCCCACGTGGATGAAAACGAAATTGTTATTAATTTGCGTGATGCGAATCAAAACCAATGGAGTACCGCAAATCAAAAATCAATATAGCCAGCAGACCGGCAGACAGGTGTGGAGTCGACACAAACACACACAAGTGCAGATACGAATGTCCAAAGGAATACAACTGAATTCCTAAATACGGAAACGATTGACTGACCTGCATGTGTAATGTGGCACCTGCAGTCAAGTGTGATAAGAGGAATTATAATTCCTAGGGTGGCCAAGTCAAATGTGTTTTGGCCCTGGAGACCGGGCTCAAAGTGGTTTTCCAAGAAAGTTGAGTATTTTTAACACCCTAAGGTGATTAGGAAAGCTCAACACATACTGAACCAAGAGCATTTTAAAATTGATTATGGTTGAAATCTGGCCGCCCTTTTGAACTCTTTGTTAATAAGTTTGAGGCCATTGGCAATTGTCCGGCATCCGGATACTACATGAAGTAGTTATTATTTTTAATGTTGCCTCACATTTCCCATTCATCGTAGCGTTACATTCTTTCCATTCTCTGCATATTAACCAAATGTGGCTGATTACAAAGGGTCGCGGTGCGTCTGGCAGTGCGTTGACCTAAACATGTCATCATCATAATAAATAAGCCAATACCAGCTCCTACTACACCGCCCTGGCTTATGGCGATGCTGCTGCTGCTGTTGATGATGATGCTGGCAAACAAAGCTCCATTTGCTTCGTTATTTACTGCAAAATATTACGTATACGCCGGGAGGGGAGTGGCACGGCGAAGCATTTAGAAAACTGCAATGACTTGGACCAGCTGGGAAGCATGGTGATCCTGTGTGCGCTATATGTACGCTATATGTAGGACCGTGACAGGGTTGACAGCTGGTGCTGCAAGTCCTGCTGAAATTGGGGAAACACAAACAAAGAGCAAAATGGATACAGGACGCTGCACTTAATTGTGTTTGTGTCTGCTGACTCACAATGGAGTTTCCACTTATGCGAAATGGAAAGTGCCGACGTGGAAAGGAGCTTAAAATTTGATTAGCTGACTATGGGAGCGCATAAGACACGTTTTATTGGAGTGTTTTCAGGACCCTAAGCCATCTAGCTTTATATATTTTGATTGCATGGAAAGCACATGCAAAAATTGCAGTTCCATCTATGCGAACCCAGCGAAATGGAATTACAAGAGTGCCCGAAAAAAACGAGTGTCCGAAGCAATTCGCTCAAGTGTCAAAATTCAATTTGAACACTTCCCTTGCTGGCATTCCGGACGAATCTATCAAGGGGCGTGGTCGAAGCGCGTAAACAGCAATCAATCATGAACATGTAGCGGGTCAGGAGCAACTGCGGCTATAGGAGGCCAACAGCAAGTGGTAAATCAGCGACGGCTCTGCCGAACAGGCAGGATACAAAGCCAAGGCAAAATGTCCGCACAGGGAACGACGATCAACGTAGCCGAAAAGTACATACTTGACCAGTTGATACTTGACTTGTCTGTTGTTGAAAACTTTAAAGATTTAATGATACAATAAGAATGAACATTTCAAGTACAGCAGTTAATTTATTACTCGGATTCTCCTCACTTAAAGCCTGTTTCGGGATGAACTTTAGACTTTTTGCAAAAGAAATCCTGAAATACACATTCACCATATTATTTACTAGTGTGTGTATGTTAACCGCACTTCTATTTCCGCACAATCGTAGTCATTGTTGTGGATACCCAATACAAATTCCCAACCAAACGCCCAATCCCAGTTGGTCATATCAGTGCCTAGCCAGAACGGATGTCGTCGTTATCATTGATGCAGCTCTCGGCTCCCCGCTTTCCATGCAATTGTCAATTGTCAAGCTGATTGAGTGAAAGGCAAATGCACAGTGGGACTGGAGCTGGATCTGGATCTGGAGGTGGACCTGTGCAATGGTGGGCTGCGATGGAATGGCATGCCAAGTGTTTGGCTCCACACTTTGGCCATGATAAACTGCAGTGCCAACGGACAGGCTGACAGACATACTGACTGACTGACTGTATGACTGACTGACTGTATGCATGAATGACTGACAAACCGAATGCTGTCCCATCTCTGACATGACTGACTGACTGAATCGAGCGACAGATTCTCGTGTGACTTGATTCGCTTGCGTTCTCTGCAAATTGTTAGATAAATGGCCAAGTCGATCGAGATTGGCAATGCAGTGCTGCCGTGAAGCGCTCCTTTGAGCGATTTTAGTTGTCTCCCGAGGATTCGAGACACCCCTGATACCCCGTCAGACCCCCAATCAATCGAAATGCAACATTAATCTTCATTAAGCTGTTTGCAAGCTCCCTCTGGGGAATTATTTAGGTTGTGTGGGATAACAATAATGCACAGAGAAAAGGAATCATAGAATAATAGGTTGTTCATCAGCAAATCGACATGGAAATGTTCTCAATGAGCTGTTCAATATTTTACAACCCAAAGCCATTTTATCTCTATTTCTTGGAACTTAATAAAAGAAAAATAAATCAAAATTACTTTCGATTAAAATTTGTTCAAGCCTAATCCTAAAGCCGTTCAAACCCCTGTTGTTTTCTGTGTATACACACGTATACCTACAAACACCAGCGTATTCAGATGTGTTCGGGTCAAACTCAATTTACCGTATTAAGCAATTCGAGCGGAACAAACAACAATACAAACAATACTTGGAAAGCCACAAGAGTTAACAGAATGCAGCAGAAGTTACAAAATGCTGTAAATTGCATGAAATTGATATGCGAAAAATAAAAAACTAAGAGTCTGGGCAAAGCACTGTGGGGAAAGGAAAACGAGGTGGTGTTGGGAGGCAAACTTTGCTCGGCTCTCCCGGCCACTTCAAATTCAATGACCGTTATGGAAAACTAAGCCCGAAATGTGTTTGATGCGGGCTTTTCCAAGTATGTTTGCGTATGAGAGCGGGTATTCCATTGTGGCATCCACTAAGCGCTTTGTTAAAGGGTGCACTGTGTGGGCTTAGCATAATAATAAAGAATAAATTGCGAACGGTTTAAGCTGAAACTCGAGGTCTAATTTGGTTCAAATTGCGACAAGTTCCGTAAACTTCCCAAGTCGGGATTCTGGGACACGATCGTCGAAATAGGCACTTATGTGACGAGATCGAATGTTGGAAGTCGATGGAATCGCGTGTGGATAATCTTTGATATGTAATGACGTATATGAATTAGAACCGAATTAGAACTCGAGTTTCAGCTAAAACCCTTTACAAGAAGTAAAAAGGTCTTATAGAACTGAAAGGACGCCTATCGGGGAGCTTAATTACTATCAATTGTTTCATAATTCCTAGTGTTGTCTTCACATATCTACTATAAAGTGATCCCTTGTATGCTAGCATTACTCTTTAAACATATTTTTTTCCAAATAAGCAAATAATGGAAAATTGTTATAACCTATAGGTAAGAGTCAGAGATACAGCCAATAGTAGAAAGCAAAAGTTAGCATGCGTCAACACTTGGTGGATCCGTAGTATTCGCAAAACTACGATATGTAATGAACCATTGTCATTGCTTTAAGCTGGATCCCTCCCCCGCCTGATGCCACCCAAACCGCTATAACAATGCCCCGATTTCCCCACTTTAAAAGCGTTTCAGGGAGCTGCGGGTATCGCATTCCCAAGCCGCTGGCAGTTTGCAAATTTTCTCAACTCTCCGAAGGCCGCCCAGAGAGCGGTCGATGGAGGAGAGGGCCAAGCGAGGGACAGCAGGGCGCATCAATTGCAACTCTTGTGCGGCGGTTGTGTCGCTGATTTAGGGGCGGTGGCAAAGGTTCCACGACGCAGGGTTTTGTTGCGCTTTCAGCGCATAAATATTGCACGGCGCATAAAAATCACACTTAATTGCACGTTTTGTTACTTTGTCGCCGTCGCTGGTCGTTGGATTTACTGATTTTTGCTGTTTGCCTGTTTAAAGTTCACTCCCTGTTTCTGCATGGGTTACACTATACGCATAACAAAATGATCACTAGTATACTGACTAATACTTTAAAGGCAAAAACAAAACATACACATTGTAGAACTTAAAAAGAAAAGAAGCCAACTTCGATAAGGCTAAGTTTTTATACTCTTGCAGATAAATTTATTTAATTTAAAATGTGTCAAATTAAATTAAAGGATAATTTCCTAAGTTTTAGTCCGATATCTTTAAAAGCAACAAAAATCGGCTTCCTATAGCAACTAAATGATTTGATTAGTGTTATTATTATTTATTTATTTATCTATATAGATATAGTGGTCCGATTTCGATCGCTCTGAAATATAGTGGCTCACAGCTTAATGTATGCAGTGTTCAAGTTAATTGAAAACCAAGGTACGAAATTAAAGATACAATTGTCTAGAATAACATAACAAATTGGGTGTGGTAGTTAGTTTTTCTAACCACATCCTGAAGCCTTTTCGGCATGGGTTCAACTAATTTGTATGTAATTTCTGGTGATACGTTTACCCACACCTTGAGCTGTGCTCCATTTAGGTAATTTTTGCTCGGAATGTGGCGTTTTCGAATATAATTTTCAAAAATTAACTTTACGTTTTTGAAGATTTTGAGTTCCCTTAGATCCACTATCCACAAATAATGACTGAGTCCATTTGTTCTTATTTAGAGATGATTTTGTACTCCGTTTAAGTGCAATTTTTAAGAACACAAATAATAATATTGATATTATTTAATATAAATATATAATACTAGCGGACCCGGCAAACTTTGCCACGCCCAAGTTCAACACCTTTACAGAAACCATTTTTTTACTATAAGTGTGCGGGGATGTACTTATAATCGAAGGCGTTGCAAATAATTAAAGTATACTTAATTTAGGTTAACAAATTAATCTTTATTAACTTAAAATATATCTTTTACATTACAATTCTTTATTAATTATGACAGTTGGAAAAAAAGAAAGATTAATCTCTTGGTATATACCGTCTTTAGCCAGCACAAACAAACTAGATCTTGATCTCACTAATCGTGTACCATTACACAGCCTTGGTGGGTTCAAGTTACGATGTTGAATTACACTGGTCGACAAGAAAAATACCGGCGAATAAAAGCCATTAATTCCGATAGATCTGAATCGGTACATTACTAGTCTGAAACTGAAAAGTTTCCATCACCCACCAATTTTGAGAAAATCGCGGTCAAAGTATCATTCACTGCTTGAACCGGCTGTTTTTAAGGCTTAATAACTCCCAAACCTTACGTTGCCCAGAGCGGGTATTCAACTTAAAAAGAGCTTTGGCCTTTCTACTTCAATATTAATAAAGAATTTCCAATAAGGGACCTCTGGTTCAATAGTTATAATGCATTTTACAAACTTAAATTTGTCACAAATTTTTGCTATGTTGCGGTACAAGAGTATTATAAGTTAGTGCCAATCGGGAATGTATGTAACACGCAGAAGGAGGCGTCTCCGACCCCATAAAGTATATATATTCTTGATCAGCATCACCAGCCGAATCGATTTAGCCATGTCCGTCTGTTCGTCCGTCCGTCTGTCCGTCCCTGTGAAACAAAAGATCTCAGAGACTATAGGAGCTAGAGTTACCAAATTTGGTGACAACATTGGAATCTGTTGCACGCAGATCAAGTTTTAAAATTTGGCCACGCCCACTTCCGCCCCCGAAAATCGTAAAAAACTTTATATAAGCTATAGTCCTATTTTTTGGCTCAAAGTAAATATGTAGATAAAATAAATAGGAATTTGCAGGAAGTTTTCTAAAAATTTGAGTAAAATCGAATGATAAACATGGAAGTTATTAAAAAGTGTCTGTGATGGTTCTTCTTCTTCTTCTGAGCCACAAAGGCAGTAACGAAAAAAAGTGTTGCGTGCTTTCGGGCGCAGTATTAATTCGTAATGCAGCTGCGCGCAGCTGCAGAATTTGTCTTTTTTGAACGTTGCTCAACATGTTTTTAGCAACATTTGTCTTCATGTGTCAACATTTTGTTTTTTCCATGTCCGTGTGCTATTTAATTTCACGCACAATACTTTGGGTACCGGGTATCTCACAGGCGGTCACACTCGACTGTAGCTTTCTCACTTGTTTTGGTCTCTAAGTATGAAAAAAATACTTCAACTAAAATTTTTTTACAAATCCGTTTTCAAAATGAGAATAATACATAATTAAGAACGCGGTTTCTCTATTTCCGGATGCCATAATTCTCTCTGTATGTTTTTTTTGCCAAGATCGTTCGAGCTTTTGGATTAAAAAGTCCTTTAATATTCGAAGGAACATTTTATTCATAACAGATTCAGTAAAAACCAGTTTCACAAGTCCGGCTGCCGATATACAGGTTCAAACCACTACCTGCGACCGCCTTGCCTTACATTTGTATTAATATTCTCCGGTTTAAGCTCAGTAAAGGACTTTTGGCAAACGTAGGTGATTCCATCCGATCCACAAATATAAAAGTTGGACTCGTTTGCGAAAGTGACTGTATTATGTTAGTCGAATGTTCTTTACTTTACTTTACACTTCTTGACCTCAAGCCGGCTTAAAACACCCTATATTTTCCTAATTACCTTCAGGTCGTTGCTGGGTGCTTTATGATATAGTCGGCCGATTTAAAAAAAATGTAATCCGTAATTCTTAAATCATGTAAAAATATCCAATTATATATATTTTTTCGATTGTTCCTATGACAGATGCGGTGGGCCGATCTGATCTAGGTGGTTCTAGATTATCTGAATAGTTCGAAAGCAGGGAGACTAGAAACAGAAAGACAGACATGGATGATCGAATTAACTGTTAAATCTGAGCATATATATTCTTAATCAGACTTAAAAGGGTCGGAAATGACGCCTTCACTGCGTTGCAAACATCTCTCTGCTGGAGATGTCGATTGGCAACACGTAAGCTACCTTACCCAACTACTTCGTGCATGGGTACTTCGTTTATTGACCCTTTGGTAAACGAGTGAGACAAGACTCAAAGTTATTTTAAGGTATTTGGGTTGTTAATGTCGTTGCTATATTTGCCTTCGTATAGCGATGTGTAGTGTGCTGGACTCTGAATCTGATGGTCACAAGTTCGAGTCCGAGTCGTAACCATTGTGTTTTAGAAATGAGTATCCTTTATAGAATTTATACAGAGCTCCAAAGTTTGCTACGTCAGCCTAACAGAATCCCGAACAAACACGAAGCGCTTATATTATATATGTATGTGCCGACAGCGCTGCTTGACAATTTTTCCTATGCACAGTGTATACGACGCTGCCGACCCATGCTTTAAAGCCTTGAGAACCGGTTAGTATGAACTCTATTAAAACCATTTAAATGAAAAAAAAAAATGATTCTTAGTACCTTATTGACCTTTGTTTTTTGGGGGGTCCAATTGGGCCAACCCTCCCGCATACATATGTATATGTACCTGAAAACAAGTTTTTGAGGTATATCGAACCAGTTTTAGTCGGTAACTATTAAGCAGAGGTAGTAAGTCCAAGTCACATAGAAACAATTACTATTGGGTATGATCAGGCTATATATTCTTTTATATAATCGGGTTATAACGACTTAGCCTATTGCAAACGAAACCATCAACGGTATTTCGCTAGTGCGCTTTCTAACATATTCTTGTTTTTTCTGTGTTGTCCACAGTGTTTTTAACACTTTAATCCGCTACAATGCACTATGGGGAATTTGACCAATTTTTTGGAAAATATTAATAACTCGCTTAGTTTATTAGATATCAACATGAAACTTTGCCAATCCTAATAATATATATATACGAAAATTCTGAATGAAAATTAACCGGATCATACAACTATATCCTATAGCTTTCATAGAAGAGATCGGGTAAAAGATAAGATATATGCATAAAACTTTGTAAACTTCAAATTTATACTCTTTTAACACAACATAGAAAATTTTGTCGAGATCGGATCACGATTTCCTATAATTTTATAGAAACAATCTCACCAGAAACTGCTTCCATCTGGTAAGCAATACAGCGTTGCCATACAAAAGGTAATAATCTAAAAATTAAATTACAAGAGAAGTCGCACAAAGTGCACTATGAGACAATATGTCCTGAATTCACAATAAATGACTCTACAACATGGATATAGACACTCACTAAACAAAGTGGAACATTTTTTAAAACTCTATTGAAAGTTGAACTTTTTTCCAAAACCCAAACGAAAACATCACCTGCTACATTTACAAATTGTTAGAAGTGGACGCACATATTAAGCAACATATTAGTAATTACACAAAGTACATACCTTAACAATTAATATTCATTTCAAATTTTAGTGTTTTACGTTCTACTGTTGCAGAGATATTGATTTGAATGTGCCCTTCAAATTTAAGCAAAATGTAAACACACAATGTGCGTTTGCAACAGCTGACTTTAACAGTTGGTATTTAAATACTAGACTGTAAAGTTAACATTTGCAGTATGTTTCATAACAGTTTGATCAATTCTTAGCACATTAAAATTAAAAAATCGAAAATTGGCATACTTTTAAAAAATAGATTTATTCCAAAAAATCGGTCAAATTCCCCATAGTGCAATGTTTTCAGCGGTCCACATACATAGATAAAAATCATGAAGCTTCGACCCGTGGTAGAAATGTTTTTCCAACTTGTCTACAAATTTTCAGTTTACAAGCTCTTTAAAATGATATTTACCATTTGAGGCCATCCAATTGATGGGAACCGTCGCCATATATATTTTTTTTTGGTTTGATGACACAAATATTGTGGGTTTTTCTGTGGCTCCAATTATATTAGAGGGCAGCAAAAAGCTTTTGCACTCCGTATTTTATTCAATTAAATTTGTGTACTAACAGAAAATCAATTAATTATGGCTATTCACTGGGGGATTAGTTTTTTTACGTTGGAGGAATTTGTATGGAAGGGACAGTAAATAATTTAAGCGGCGGCAAACAGTTTTTTGAGCTGGTCAAGCGAAAAAATAAGCTCTTGAATTAAAACTGCGAAGCATACTTTGACGGGCCACAAAGCAGAATATTAAAGTGGAAAAGTCCATGGCAGGAGGAGCGTTATTAGTGGGTTTAGTTTTAGCTGATGGTGTACTTCTGCAGCGCTAGGTGGCGCTTTGGTGGTCCGAACGAGTTTTCCCCTTTTTGACGAGCTGCTACGGTACTTTAAGTGGGTTGTATATTTTTCGTGTAGTTTGCGTTTTAGTAACCGGCCACGCTGCACTTGAAGTGCATTTCCCCAACGCAATCGCCATCGCCGTCTCCGTTTCCATCCCGATAATAAAGCGAACTCGGCTGAGCTCAGCTCAGTTCAGTTCAGCTGAGCTCATAAAAACATACGAAAACAGAGACAGACAGCTGCCAGGCTAAGCAACATTTTTGTTTATGATTGTGACGAGTTTTATGGGTGTGATGTGTCGCTGCGGGGGCATGCTGGATGCTGGCTGCTGGATGATGGAGGCGTTGGTATCAGGGTAAAAGTGGGCGTGGCACGTGCCCAGAATGGCCTCGACCAGCAGCAGCACACTGTGAGTGATTTAAATGCCCGCCAGCAGCAGGGCAGCCTCTCTTGCCGGGCTATTGGCATGCATACAACCAGAAATTATGGCTCTTTAACAATGTGAAATATTGTAGAAGATCGTCGTCCCTACTATCATCATTGCCGCCTGATTTGCATGGAAATAATATGCATTCTGCAGACCAGACCCCATGCCATTTATCTTGGGCGTCTAAGCCAGCAGTTCATTACTTAGCCATTGCTCATTGCGTGCGCCCAGGAGCCAAAGCTAACCCATTTGTCAGTCAATTCGTCACAGTTTGTCAGTGCATTTCGGGACTCGCAGATTTTCATTAAGAACTTTGATGACATTCTCAACAAGTTAAGAAACTTCATCAAGAATTTCACCCAAGCCCTTGTCAATCAATTATCAAAGCAAAGCAAGAACAAAAAAAACTCCCTGCAACCGGCCCGAGCGGGTTTTCCAAAAATTTGCAAAAGTAACGAACGGAATTTTATGTTGCACAACTTTGTGTGACTTTTCAGTTTCAGAAGTAGGAGTGGCTTCTGGATTTCGCAAAATATCCTTTGGGCACTTGTTGGCGTGCGATTCGGGAGTAGGCACTTGCCGGGGTGGAAAGGTGAAACTAGAGCACTACTTGCCGCAAAAAGTAATTTCATGCCAGCGTCGACTCTTATCAAGCAATTTTGCAGCATATTTCGGCTAGTATCCGCATCCTAGCGCAGCCTTTCTCCCCAGCCACCTTAAAAACTCAGCCTTTAGCCTGGCTTTCCATTTCCTGTTTGCCTGCAACCTTCAGCATCCAGCCACAGACTTGACTTGATGAAGTTTTGTGGTGCGAACTAGTCTGCTGTCTCTTTTCCCAGCTTTTCCGTTAGTTTGAAGAATTGCGCCGGAAAATTGCAAGCTTATGCTGCAGAATGCTTGCGGCTCTTTCTAGGCATGTTCCAAGATAAGCTATTTTCCCTAAATTGCTCTCTAATTAACACACCACATTTTTCTGCTTGCCTTGACATGTATATTTTAACACTATTTGGGTTCTCTACAGGTCCATTTTTGCCAACTATAGCTAAGGAAGCATCAAATCAAAATCAAATTCGTATTAAAAAATATATTTTAATGAAAATTCTGCAAAACAAATATTGAAAATTGGTCTCGGGGTATCACGCGGGTAAAAAATTTACTTATTATTCTCTGTGTTACACACATTATTTGAACTCTAATATACCCTTTTTATGTATGACCAAATATAACCTTTAACTTTACATTATATATATGTACATTATAGAAGTATAAGTATGTCGAGGCATTTGAAGAAACCCACAATATATCCCACGGAAATTTATTGGAGATTCATTCATTGGAAATTCGAATTGGTCTTTAGGAGAACGTGTATTCGAACTTCCGATGATTGCCTTCGTTTTTCTCATTCCATCAAAGATTTCCCTTTGTGTGCGGAGGAGTCTTACGGTAAGGACGTACTCACTTTCATTCGCGGGCACGGCCAGAGGACGACGGTCTTATTGTAATCGTGAGCCAGTTGCTCAGCCAGCTGATGACAGTGACCCAAGAAGCTGCGGGCGTCGCTCCACCGACTGGCCCCCTTCCACGATGAGGATGGGACTTCCTTGCCCGCCGACGACTGTTTCGTCCTGCTCTCCTGCTGTCGCTGGTGAAGTTGCTCCTGCTCCCGCTGCTGCTGCTCCTGTCGCAAATGCTGACGAGGCTGCCTGGACGGGTCAATGTCCACATTCGCATTGAGACTCCCAGTTTCGCTGCTACTTTGGCCCTTGTTCACGTCCACGTCCATGTCGGTGTCTACATTAATGCCCGCATTTAAAGTCTTTACAACGCTCGTGTATTTGGGTAGCTCGAGTAATTTAATGAAGCCACTTAAATCTGTGCGCCGTCGTCGACATCGCCGTCGTCACCATCGTGCAAGGCAAGAAGAAAGGAAAAGAGAAACATTTTATGTGGCGTATAAAAAAGCTGCTGCATATTTAAGCTGAGTGTAGGTATGGTTGTGCTTAAGCGGTGTAGTAACTGTTACTGCTGATGAAGGCGGCCATGCTCATAACGGGAATCTGTCTGCAACAGCAGCCATATTATATATTCCGACTAGTGCTGCCAAATATTAGAAGCTAAATATTAAATATTTAAATAATAGTGAAAAAAAAGAATCGTTTTCCTCAGCTCTACAGAAAGTAAACCCAACATCTTTGATCCATGCTGTGTTCCCTTGTGAGTTTAAAACATTATTCAAATGTCAACAAGTAGCCGATGTGGCCTATAACTAGTCCATTTGGACAACACTGCTTAGCTGACCCATCGGTCGACTTCAAGTGACTCCTCTTAAGTTCTCGACATGGCCTGCTAGCGGGTGCCATTGCAAGTAACTGGCCAAGTATCCGACAAGTGGCCAGGGCTCAGAATGCCTGCGATTCACATGCCCCCGGACCGGAGAAGGTACTTGACAGCGGCGCAACACTCCGGGAATTCTGTTGGCGGCACGGGAAGTAACGTAACTAAAGTGACTGGGGGATCCGAAAACCATAAAGTACCGCTCTTGAAGGATCTCTGTTAATTCGCCGGCTTAAGAACTTTCTGTCGGGTAATAACGGTCGCAGTAAATTAAAAACTTTGGCGCTCCAACTTTTAACTTATATTCGCGAATATTTATGCCGAATTAGGGCCAGGCCTTAATGATTAGCTCCTTAAATGGATTTGGCTATAGATCGCGATAAGACGAAAGTTTATTCAGACTCTCTCTGCGGCACTTTCCTTTGGTAAAGTTGCCTTCTCGGCGCGGACTGTCAAAGTCTCCGTCTGGCTATTTGTTTTATTCTTTCAATGTACTTCCCCTGCGCTCTGCTCGGCTCCTCTTAGTTAGTTAGTTTCAAAGTAAACACGGGCATCTACACATGGCCAACTTTTTGTCCCTCACTTATTTGACGCCAAAGTTTTTACCGATTGCAACAATTTCGCAGTTGCCGCCTGTCAGGATGGAAAGTTTAAATTTGATATCTTTAATTTAGAGCGCTGCCACGAAGGTGTCATAAATAAAAGGTAAAACTTGCTCGCTCCCGCAGTCATCTAAATTGATTTAAGTGCCTCGACAAAGAAATTCAATTTGCAAGCCAAACTTATGTAACGTTTCCATTTCGTACAAATAAATTCCATTTGCAGTAATTTAACCTGTCTTGCCGTGTTGCGGGTTTTTATGTTTTGCAAAATATCGAAATGGACTCTAGTTGCATATGGCCGTACACTATTCGGTTTCGCCTCTCCTCCCTCCCGGCCCCCATTGACAATTTATGGCCATGGAGGAGTCTGCGTGGTTATTTGCTGACCATCGTTGGCAACGGCACAAAAGCTCAGAAGCGGGCAGCAAGCAAAACCTTAGAGCAAAATTAAAAGGGGTTTTGTCCTGGGAAATAGTTGGATAAAATATTATGTAAGAGAGCTCACAAAGAGCGGCTGGGATTGATTGGGTGCTTCCACATGTTGCCGTTGTGTAAGCCCACATGAGTGCTTGTCGTTCTGTGTTTGCTAAAATTGAATTGAAAGCATTGCGTATACGCCATGTTGTCCAATTACTCTCGTAATTGATGCGCCAGCAACGACTGCTGCTAATCTCCTAGTAAATATCTAAAGTGATCCTGGTACTTTAAAGAAGGTCTAAACTTTTGGAAACACTTGAGCTACCAATATTTTTGTCTGAAACTTTTATAGGAGAAAGGCTTTAATCGAGTATGGAAATTGTTCTGCAATGGCCAGGAAATGTGCTATAGGAAAGCCATTCATGAGCGTCGTCGTAATTATAGTTTGAACTTTCCCGGGAAAGCAGAACGTGCTTAAATTAGTCAAAATGGGCGTGGGTAAAATGTATGGCGAGTTAAGGGGCAGCGTGAAAAAAGGCTATAAAAATTCAGGCATAGAGCCTGCAAATTGAGTTTGCAGAAGGCTGAAGGCCTCTGGGCTGCTACAGATGGCAAGGAGTTAAATTACCTTCTTCCTGCGACAATTTCCGCACAAGTTTTTTCCAATCTTGACAGCTTCAACTTTAATTCTTGCTCTTGATTTGTATTTTCTCACTCAATTAGCAAAGTTCCCCCATAACTTCCACTCTGTTGGCTGTCGGTAAACATTTACCCCAAGCAAACATCGCTCCGATTCATCTTCATAAACTGCCTTCCTCGGCCGACTCGGCCTCGTGTAGAATTTTTTGGCACAAACAAAAATAAAGGAAACTTGAGCATCCGACTTACATACACAAATCATCGATAAAACACGACGTCTAAATGCATGTCGGCAAGGATTTACGGGCAAACAAGGATGTTCCTGGGATGTTTTTGGGATGTTGTTGATGGGTTGGCCCTTGATCTGGCGTGTGCTCTGTGTACTCACCCACATCACGTAGAAAATCGACGCTGGCATTAGACAAATGCAGTTGGAAAAAGTCGAGGAAATTGTTAAAGCCCTGCTGCACATGCATCATATCAGTGTGCAGTGTAGAGGGTATTAAAACACCCAGCCTCTGAGGTTGCTGTAGCTCTTGTAGCTGCTGTCGTCGCTGACGTTGCCGTTGCAGCGGCAATTGCTGGTGCTGCTGTTGCTGCTGCGGGCGCTGATGTTGCTGGGGCTGCTCTTGTGTTGCGGGCTGTTGCTTTTGACGTTTCTGACGTTCAGCTTCACGCGCATTACGTGGGCTGTTTGCTTGTGTTGCTGTTGGCCAAATTGAATTGCTGCTGGGCACGGTTGTTGCCGCTGTCGTTGCTGCGGATGTCCGCTTGGCCGCAACTGATGTTGTTGCAGGGGCTGCAGCGAAATCTGTCGCTGTCTTGGGCGCAAGGACACTCACCGCTAAGGAGCTGGACGAGACTGAGGAGGAGGTGGTGGCGGAGGAGCTGGAGGTGGGATAAGAGCTGAAGGCTAGGGAGACTGCGCTGGGGGAATTGTGAAAGGAGAAGGCTGTCAGCAGCAGAAATAATTTAGCAATTTGACAGATTGTTAACTTCATTTATGTTGCGTATTTTTGTTTGCTTGGTTTCTCGATGTTGCTGCTGTTGCCGTTGTGATTGCTCTTGTCGTCGATTCTTACAATTCAATTGTAGCTGTTGCTGGCTGCCACCCGATGTGGCCCACTGCCAAGCTGAGTGGGCCCTTTTCAGTTCCACCCACTTGGCCGTTTACATTTTGTTGGCCCTGATGTTGCAATCGCTTTTGTTGCTGATGCTATTGCTGTTCCCGTTTTCTCTATTATTGCTGTTAATGAATTTTGACGTAGCTTTGTTCGAATTTGCCATAATTGTGCTTCAATTGCTGGAAAACTGCAGTTGTCGTTGCCTGGAAAAAAGCGGAAAGGGAAATCATGGCGCATCAAAATGGAAATTGAATTTCTCATTATAAGTTTGTAGGTAAAAGATTTAAATAGTGGCTTAAACTGGAAAATAACTAGAGTTATTTTAAAACGTACCTATATTTACGTACAAATATTTATTTAAGCATTACATAACAAAAGTAATGCTAGTGTTCTTATAAAACACACACCATGTTTCCTAAAATCACCATATCCTTTGTAGCATCTTTTTGCCTCTCCCTACTCTCTCCTTACGATTTTTATGTCTTCCCGTTCAATTTGCTAGATGACAGGCCCTCGTCAATATGTTTTCCAATGCACACACCTGCGTCATGGTTTATTTTACGCCTTCATCGGGTGCTCCGACATCCGGGCTCAACAATTTCCTGGCCCCACAAGCGATGGAACTTACACACCCCCTGACATTTGTATTAAGCAATACGCACACAAATTAATTAAATTAAAATTTCAAATTAGTTTAAAAGTTCAGCTAGCATACGCACACGCTTAAGGAGTCAGAGCGACAGACAAACACACACTCATACACACTGAGTCACACATTTACAGTCTGTCACGCACGCGCTTCCGTTGACGGGTCGTCTGTGTGTTGGTTGCTGTTGTATGTGGGTGTTTTCATGCACGTTTAGGTACTCACCCATTCACGACTCTTACCCCCATACACATACACCCACATATACACTTTTTTAGTATAAGAACCCCCCCCCCCCCCCTCCCAGTATATTTGTCCAATAAACGAATTTAAAAAAAATAATAATAAATAAAAAAAGAAAATACACCCAGGGAAAATGACTTAAAATTATTCAAATATAAATTTAATCACAGTGGGACCACGTATCGCAGTAAGATTTAGAAATATTTGTAAATTGGAAAGATTACCGCCTGCCTTTTGACTTCATTTACATTATGGATGTACGCGGATGTTAAAACCCTTCTTTCAGATAAAAATCTTGATTAGTAGCCTCGTGTTCGCTCTGTTTACATTCCCCACAGATCCAAAGGTAAGCAGAGAGGAAGAGGATGTGCCAAGCTGTGCATAATTCGGGGAGAACATTTTTAAGCTACGCCGGCCGCCATAAAAACAGAATAGCCATAAAATTGATTCTGCTAAAATAAATATTTTGTTGTAGGCTTACATTTCGTATTCCTCGCCATCTTCGTCTAGTGTTTCATTGAAGCCCCTCAACTCTTTGTTTACTTGTGCGTCTCTGCCTTTTCCTTCATTTGATTAACACCACGCAGAAACTTAGAGCCTACTTTGGGGCAATTTAAGGCGCAGAGTTCAGGCCGGGCTATTCCTGGAGCAGATATTCTTCCAGCTCAGCCAACGGCTTTCTCATGCTTGCTTACCTACGGAACGCATTCGTGCGGCAATATTTCAATTCATCAACATGACAATCTAAACTTTCATTTTGATATTAAAACAAGTAGAAAAGCTACAGTCCGAGTGTGACCGACTACGAGATACCTATTACCCAAAGCATTATTGGTGAAATTAAATAGCACAAAAGTTGCTAGGAACATGCTGAGCACACGCATTGGTGCTGCCAACACAGAAGAACTTTATTGTATAATAACATTCATGTTTATCATGCGATTTTAATCGAATTTGTAGAGCACGTACAAAAGTATCTACACACATATAGAAAAATAATTACCTAAAAAGTGTGTAAATAGCTTAAAGCAGACGGACATGGCTAAATCGACTCGGCTGGTGATGCTGATCAAGAATTTATATATTCTTTGTGAAGTCGGAGATGGCTCCTTCTGCCTGTTACACGAAGTTACCCTATGGTACCCTATGGGTACCGGGTATAAAAAGATGTTTTCGTTGGGGCCTACTATACCTTATGGTATATCCCGGGACCCCAAGGCATTGTCATCCGATTGCCCTGAAATGATTGATGCTCCTGCTTTTTGTTGTCACTGTGCCAAAATAAAATAATCTGCCCCGAGGAGTACTGAGATGGCTTGGCAACGCAAATTGGCGCACAATGACAATGCCATTGATATGGTGGCGGTTGCTGTTGTTGCTGACTTATCCACGGGGTAATTGTCAAAAGTGTGAAGGTTAAAAAACGGGGCTCCGGGCACACATGTCGGCTTTACATTGTTGATGATGGATGGTGTTTGAAAAATGAGCTGGGCTAGAATCGTTGATTGTTGGCCTACTTAAATGGTGAGTTAATCGATTATATTGCTCCCAAATAAGGAAATCAATGAAGCAACAGATCAAAATAATACTATTACTTATGTGTGAATATACCCAGCCAACCATCGGAGTCCGCAGGGTGCTCCTTTAGGACTCCCTGTGCGGAGCTCAAACCCTCCTAGGGAGGCTCCGAAAGGTGTCCTAAGGGAGCATGTTTGCGGGAGAAAATGGCCTTTTCAATTTATATGAAAACAGTGCTCCTTTAGGAGTCCTAGAAGGAGTGTTTTCGGAGTCCCAAAATGCTCCTGTAGATAAACCGCAAGGACTCCGTGCGGACTCCTCTATTTGCTTATAGCTTTTTAAAAAAGGAGTCCTTATATCGTCCAAAGATAACCTTACCGACACTGCTATGTAAGTTAATATGTTACTGTTAAATGGATGTAAATATTATAAATGTTTTATAAAGTAACTTACATTTCTGAAACACAATTGTTCCGACTGGGACTCGAACACGTGACCTTTAGATTTAAAGTCCAGCACACTAAGCATGACGCCATTCAGGTAATTCAGAGAATGCTGATGAAAACAAATGCATACTATACCAAATTATGCTCCCTAAACGCTCCTACCAGGAGCTTTTTTAGAGTCCCTTTTCACTCCAACTTCGGAAATTGCACCTTTTTGTAGTCTACTTTCGCTCCTACTTCAGAGCCCTCCGAAAACGCACCTTTAAGGTGCAATTTCGGAGTCCCTCTTCGCTCCTACTTCGGAGCGCTCCGAAAACGCTCCTGTAAGGTGCTATTTTGGGAGTCCCTTTTCGATCCCACTTCGGAGCGCTCCGAAAATGCTCCTTTAAAGTGTTATTTCGGGAGTCCCTTATCGATCCTACTTCGGAGCGGTCCGAAAATGGTTGGCTGGGTAAGTAATTTTACAACAGATAAAAATAATACTATTACGTGCCTACAAATTTAATTTTGGGCAATAATTGCCTAACAAATTGGAGTATTAATATTTTTGGGTCAAATATTTTAGGAATCGTAGACCTAAAATTAAGGAAATTAACTCCATATTTAGGCAAGGGTTACCTAACAATTTTTCTCACGTGTGTGCATATAATGCATGTCCAACTGGCTCTAACATCCCTGGCATCGAGTGACGGATGCCGGCCAACTCTTGTGCTACGACGGAAGTATCAAGTCTCTACCGCAACAGTATTTACTTACTGTAAGTATTTTTGCAGACAACTGTATTACTTTTTGTGTTAGTGGTTGTATTAATGAAAACACCAGATTATAGCTTAAAAAAATAATATATATATATTAATTTATATATATATATTAATTTTAGGCCGTAACGGAAATTTTCAAGGTCATTTATTACTTAAACAAACTTAATTTTTTGAATTCATCGTCTGAAATGTAGGCTTTTATTGCCAAAAATCCATTTTTAGGCTTCTATTGCATAAAATGAAAGTTTAAGGCAATCGTATTGCCTATAAATGTTATTGGCTAAATGTATGGCAATAATTTCCTCGAGGTACATTTTAGCTCAAATAATCTGTAATTTAGGAAATTTGTGGTGCTTGTAGGTAATTGCTTTTTCTGGGTGTATATATTAATATATAATTGTTTTAGGATTTGCAATTGGAGAAGGCAATTTAATGGAGGAAAAACTTCTGAGACATTGCCCTCAGTATAGTAAGGTCTGCCAACTTGACCTTTTAACCTCTTCTTATGCCATGGAAGGTATAACTGGTAGTGCAATCCCAAACAGAAAACCTTTCATCCCAACGAGGGGGATAAGGACGTAAGTTTAAGTATTTGCAACGACAAAATTGCTTTTAATTTTATGGCATTCTATGAGCGGTGTAATAAAGCAGCAAACTTGTAGTGGACATCCCCTGATTGAGTTCTCTGGTACCAAAAGACGGGTGGCTTTAGTGGGGCCCAATGGGGGCTTGGGTGTTGAAAGACTAAACAATAACAACGTCGAGGTAATAAACAACGTTGACGACGCAACGGTAGCCACATTGCCCTGCGTTTATATAAATAAACATATTAAAAAACTTTCAAGGATGCGGGACATAAAAGCAGATGGGGGGGTAGGTGGGTGAAAAAATGAGCTTTAATTCTGTATTATAGTTGATAGATCTCGGGCAAGGGCACTTGTTTCCTCATCAGTTTCTAGGCACTCTCATCTTGTTCCGGCGTTGTTGACATTTACGTTTATTTTATTTTTCTTTCTTTCCCTTTTCCTGCTCCATTCCCTTTCCTTGAGCCATGTTGCCTATTTTCGTTTTGTTATTGAGTTTGTAGCTCCAACGTCCTTTCTTAAGGGCATTATTATTAAGGTATACACACGCACTCATACACGCCCAGACTAAAATTGTGCATGTGTGTGTGCGTATGCGTTATTTTTGGCTGATGGTGCGTATACGCAATGCCCTATACGACAGTCACCCCAGCATCGTCGCCCTTGGAAATTTATAACCACTTGTTTTCCCGCTTATTTACATACATATTGACACGGGGCAAACGACAGTTAGTGCGGTGCCTGTGTGTGGGTGTGTATCTGGAGCATCTTTAATACGCATACATATGCATTGGGCCGTCACTTGAGGTCGTAGTTCAGCAGTAGAATCGTCGACGTCTTCTTCGCCGAACTAACAATGTGCGGAGTGAATTGCGCGGGATTGGGTAAAGGGGGGAAGGATAAAAGGGGGAATGGCACTTAGGAGTGGCAAACACTATACACGCTCACATCCAAACATTTAAGGGTCTGTTAGGTGTCTGGATGTTGTGTGTCCGTGTTATTTATCATATGCTTTGGGTTATGAACGCCTTCAGTCCTCCCTACACGGAAATAAAAAGATCTAGTGGGTAACAGATCATTTTCCTTGACACAAAATAAATGAAATAAAATTTATTTTAGGATAGGTCCAATCGGTTTTTATCCAAAGATTATTGAAATAAAACCAACTATACATTTACATGGGAGTCCACCAATTGCTGAAAACTTTGAATTCTTAACTATTT
This sequence comes from Drosophila triauraria, assembly GCA_014170255.2. Classification (NCBI taxonomy): domain Eukaryota; kingdom Metazoa; phylum Arthropoda; class Insecta; order Diptera; family Drosophilidae; genus Drosophila; species Drosophila triauraria. The sequence continues at coordinate 6,782,247 of CM024337.1, forward strand.
CAATACCGAATGTGCGACAAAGATCTTTACGTAAGCTTGAGGTTGGTTCCCAACGATTAGGTACACAAAAAAGAAAAACAAGAGTTTAACCTGTTTACGCGTTGTCTTAAAATTATATTTAACAGTATAATAATAATCCTATACTAAGGTTTAGTACTTCATAATATCAAATGTATTCTCAATAGTTTAGTTTTTAGACTCTATTTTCTAGGAGATTCTGCTGAGTATTATTTTAGAATTTAGTGCTTGTTTTGGAATTGATTGATTTTCCGTTTCTCGCTTTAGTGATTTTTCTCCAATCTTGGTGCAGATTAGTACAACTTTGATACTTTCGTAGTATCAATTTAATAAGCATCCTATTAAGAAATTTTGAATACTGAATAGTATATAATTCATATTACAATAGTATAGTTACTTTGAGGATTTTTTTTTGGTGTAGAGAGATATGTATGTTTGGGGATCCCCTTCCTTACTCTTAAATTGTTTTGGAAAGGATTGGTATTGCCTTGGAACGCCTTTTGCAATGTCTAGTTTTTCATCCGGCCATAAAGCATGGGTGGCGTGATACGAGGATACACCTTCTCGCCTCTCCAAAAATTGTTTGGAGAAAGTTTAGGGCTGTGGTTTCGACTGTACTTTCGTTCTCGTCTAAATAACTGGGCTGTAGCTCATGGCAGTGGCGACTTGATCTACCCCTAAAGAGATTCCATAAATTGTCATGCATCGCTTCTGGCCTTATATGCCTCCCGCCTCCTGACTCCCGCCAACCCACCTTCTTTGTTTACTGCGAGTATTTTCGTTTTCCCCTACGTTTTTGTTGCTGCTCGTTGAAGTAGATTTATATGCGCCATGGGCAGTGTTGTCAGTGAGTGTAATAACTCAATTATGTGGCTGCCCTAGTTACAATGACAAACGTCTCATCTCACGCTCCTTGGGCTGCTTTTGTTCTGAGTGTGTTATTTTCAGTGTGTCCAAGAATAATAACAAGTGGCACCCAACTATTTAGTTAGCTTTCACAGTCAAAAACATTATGGTGTTTTTTTTGCAAGTCTGGTTTCTGGGCTAAAGGCTTTTAGTTTTTATTTTATGAAAATAAAATGCCTAATTTAAAAAGCTGTTCAAGATTTTTTTTCCTCTGCTTGATATTTTTATAACTTATAACATAATCATAACCTGTCTCTAATAACTAATCTTAATCTGTTAAAAAGCGGTTGGATTTCCGAAAAATTTCATTTGGTTTTATTTCAAACTTATGATTCTAGAGCAATCGTAATTGAATTTAAGGATAATTCGATTTCGAGTCAACTTGAATGGGGTTTCACAGGGTGTGAGACCTGCGTCGTTCTCGAAGTGAAAGAATTTTGGTTCGCTTGCATTTCGCCTTGCTACCGCACTAATTTTAATTTAAATCGGCCGCCGCGCCCCCATAAGTTTGCCGCGTTAAGTGCGGCTAACCGAACTGTCGCTCCCGGAGGCAATGCTGGACACCTTGATTGCGGTTTATGGAGGATGCAAAAAGGCTATCTGCTCCGCTCCCGGTTTAGTTTGAGTCTGGTTCCGGCTCTGGATCCATAGTCCGGGGTTCAGGTTTTTGGTTCTGGGCCTGGTTTCGTTGCCTTCTTTTATTCTGCCGCCGGACTTAATACATTTGACTGACTAGCTCGCTGCTGCTTCTGCTGTGTCCTTGACAAGCAGCTAGATAAAAGTCGTTCAAGAAAAGTCGAAGTCAACCTCTTGATGCTAACTTTGTTTAAACTTGTATCAACTTAGTTTGAAATATATATTCATATGTAAGTTTTTTGTGACCAATTAAAATGAGCTGGGCACGAATTGAGAAAGTCGCCAAGATTACTGGGGCAAACTGAGCCTATTCAGAATTTGTTAAATTGACTTTTCGACATTATTTTTTAACGTCATCAATCTCTTGGAAATTATATCAAGATATACAACCCTATGAAATATGGCCTCAACAAAGATTTTACCTAGGGACTTAAAATACATTACAGTACCATTATTTTAAATTATTGTTGTACGTTGGTTTTCACCTTTAATTGCACATGTACGGAAAATGGGTATTGTGATTGCAAATTTAGAATGGCTTTCTGAAAATAGAATGAGATCTCAGCAATGGCCGTTTTTTTTTTGCATTTCAAGCGTAGGAACATTGAGCAGGGGAGGACATTATTAAGGCCTTTATGGGCTGCCGCGGCATAAATCCTTACGAAATCCGATAACTTTTAGTTCTACTCCTCTGCCTACTGTACTGATTGCAATCTGTGGTTCGGATTTGGGTTGTCGTGGTGTCCTGGATGTTGCCATTGGGTTTTTTTAGACAAAACTTACATAAGGATCCAACTTCAGTGCGACCGCTCGTGAGCATTATTTTAGCCACCGGACGACACTTGCGAATTCGGCTGCTTTTTGGGTTCGCTCTTTTATTTTTTTTGTGCCCGCCGGCAGTTATTCATGTCTGATTTGGTGGACAGAGGGGGGTGTGGCAAAGAGGGTGGCGGTTGTGGATGGTGCGAGCGAGTGACACATGTAACGCTTGCAGCGTCGCGCAAAAATGTTCAACATTCACTTGATTTTTTTTCTTGCCATTTAATTTTTGGTTGCCCAGTGTGTTTTTATCTTTGTCTTTTTTTACTAGGTATCTGAAGTAAGAGTGAGATATTGTAGCTAAAAAAAATAAACATAATAGAAGAAGTAAACAGAACGCGGGGCGTGCCTTTAAATTATTAAACAGGATCATCTGATCATTAATAAACAGCCTCTAAACAAGTCTCAGTCTATTAAATTGAATTAAACTTTACTTTAGACAGCAACTATTCGTCTTTATATTAGCCCCCATTTAGTCATTATACTTTGTCATATTTTAAGAACATATCTATTTAAATTGTTGATTTTCGATTTAATCATAAGAGGTTTGTAACTTTTTGGTCTTTTTATATTAATATACTTGTGCAGTTTTGTCATCGCTAACTCCCGGCGAGAGCAGTACTGGCAGTTTGTCTTCGGTAATTCCCGGAGAGCGGGAGAGAACTTCGAAAAAAAAAACTAGTGCGCATAAACACTATTTCATGTATTCGAGAGCACATGAAAACTGACTATAAACTCGTCACCAATTCTTACCACCAGATACATAATACCAGATGAGCTCTGTTTATTAAGCAGCTGACTATTCTAATTTTACAGGTCTGGCATCTCTGCCAGAGTTGCTCCAAGAAAGCTGTCACTTTAATACGTCCAATTCCAGTGGGCTCAATGAATAGCTCGAGCTGAAAAACTTATGTTCTACCACTTTGTGGTTTTTTCGCTAGGAAAACAACTGATAAAGCTTTAACTTCTAAAGTTTAAACAAGTGGTTTTTAAGGTAAAATTAAGTTATTCAAAGGAAAACGTTAGGTATAAAACATATGGAAATCTTGTACCGTTCGCGATGTACCGTTACAAATCAGAAATTAGGTTGAAATTATGTAAAATAATAGTTTTAATTAAATGTAACTTCTATAAATGGAAACCTAAATTATTTGATTGTGGTTTAAAGGTTTATTCTTTTAAATTCGCCACTTTAAAGTCGAAGTCAAGACTTCTATTATTTGTATCGCTTGCGATTTTTTGTAAATAATTTCAGAACGACAATTGGGGACTTGCCTTTCGGCATACAAATATAACTGGTACAATTAATTGATCGTACAAAAAAACATTTCAGAAAATGTTAAGTTTAGTTTTTATACCCGTTACCCATTGGGTACAAGGGTATTATAAGTATGTGCCAACCGAGAATGTATGTAACAGGCAGAAGGAAAAATCCCCGACCCTATAAAGTATATATATCCTTGATCAGCGTCACCAGCCGAGTCGATTTAGCTATGTCCGTCTGTCCGTCTTTCGTCCGTCCGTCCTTCGGATGTTCTCTGAAAATTTAAGTAAAATCGTATGATAAACATGGAAGTTATTAAACAATACAGTTTCTATGTATACTCTTTCTTCTTCTATGTTGGCAATGCCAGTGCGTTTTGCTCAACATGTCCCTAGCCACATATGTCTTTGTTGGGTGTTGCTCAACATGTTTCTAGCAACGTTTGTCTTATTTGTCAAAATTTTCTTTGTTCCATGTCCATGTGCTATTTAATTTCCCCCACAAAGCTTTGGGTACTGTGTATTTCACAGTCGGTCACACTCGACTGTAGCTTTCCTTCTGGTTTGTTATTCACTTTATGCCGTAGGTATGTACCGTTCGCCAGCCTGCAAATGTCCGTATGTGTAACTCCGAGGGTATAAAAACTTCGGCTTGCCTCTATATCTTGCAATCGTTTTTAGCTATAGCTACTTTTGGCGACAAAAAACTCTTGCGTAACTTATGGGTGGGAGGGGAAGGATTGTTCTCGTTGTTGTGGTTGTTATTTTTGTTTTGGCTGCTTCTTGTTGTTTATTACCGTTACAGCTGTTAGTCGCGCCTCGCGCGTGTGTGTGTTTGTGTGGGCGTTTGTTTCTTCCTTCCGTCTCGTTTGTTGTTTGTGCAAAAATTAGTCGCAAGAGGCAAAGGAAAAAAAAAACATTAACTTGAAACTTGAAGGCGTCGGCAGAAAATTCGCAACACGAACGAAATTTTGCTTCGGATTTTAGCTGGAAAAGTTGATGTTCTTCTTTCTGAGCTCCTTTTGTTGTTTTTCTTGTTGTTTGATTTCTCTTTGAGTGTTGTAATTGTTGGCAACAAGAAAAGTTTTGCCGTTAGTTTGATACTACTTTTGTTGTTGTTGTTGTTGTTGTTGGTATTGTGCTTGTGCTTTTGATCGTCGTAAATGCCAATTGACATTAATTAGTTTTGTTAGCATAACCTTGGCTTAAATCAATGGCAGACATGTGGATTAGTTTAATATACTTGCCAAGGACTTGCGTGTGATTTACGGCTTAAAACGGCTAGTAACAAGGGCTAGGATCTAGTGCAATTATTCAAGTAAATCAGAATTTCTTGCAAGAATATATATGCACATATTTATGTGTAAAGTACTGTGTATGTGTGTTATTCACATCTTGTGTATTCTTTTAATCAGATTTAAGTCAAAATTAAAATTATACACTAAACTAAAGTATTTATTTATGCTGAAGTAATATTTCTATTATTCCTTATAATTCATTGTTTGTATTCTGAAGAATTTATAACAATATATGTAAAGCTTTTGTCAACAAATTAGAAAGATGACTATGGTCGTGGTCAAAAGCCAAAAAACAGAGTAAGTAGACCAGTATTTTACCTAATATATTCTAGAAACATCAATCTTCAGTAAATAAGGATCCAATCAATATCCTGCGGTGCTCTGTAGAAAAACGAATTTTATTAAAAACATCATAAAATTTTTTGATTTTTTTCCAACAATGTTGAGATACTTTTATTTATTTTACCATTTATGATTTGTATTATCAATTTTTTTTTTGCCAGATAATTACCAAAAATGGATAGGAGTAAGTCTAAAATGCTTTCTGCAAATGATTTCTATTAGAATGTATAAAATGCTCAAATTACATATTTTGATGCCTTAGACTTAACCACACTGTATAAATAGTATGTATTTTAATGGAAACTATAAACAAAGAAAACAAGAAAGAAAGCTAACTTCGGTAAACCGAAGCTTGTATACCCTTGCAGTCTGCAATTGGATCATTGAAAATCGATCCATTTTGGTAATGTGAAAAAAATGTCGAATTTTGTAAATTTTGTAAATTTTACATTTTCTTACAAATCGACCGATTGTTTCTGTGGCAGCTATATGATATAGTTGTCTGATCTTAATGAAACTAAAACTGTAGTTCTAGAACTATAAAAAACAGCTATATCTCGAAATTTATAGAAATTCCTTGAAAAACAAATAACTTAAAATTTCGCCATGATTCCTATGACAGCTATAGGATATAGTGCGTACCGACATATATACTGCGTGCTAAAGAAATAAGACTATGCTTAATATTGCAGCCCGATCCCTAGGCTTTGGGTACCGGGTATCTCACAGTCAGTTACACTCGACTGCAGCTTTCATACTTGTTTTTATCTTATATTAATGCAAACTGTTTTAGGTATTTTTTGATTTTTTCTCAACCTAAACTTGATTTTGTTATTATTTAAGTAGTATTTAAATTATTTATTTATTTTATGTTAAAATTTTTTCAAAATCGTTGTGACCAACGCAATTAATATAAGTCTTTACTTGTAGCGTTAGGATATGAATAAATGAAAATGAAACAACAACACATACATATGTACATATTTACCTAGCTGTAGCTACATTTTTGTTAACGCCACGGGGATTCCTCGCAGAAGCGCATATTTTTCGGCTATATGTTGCTTTAAAGTGCATAGTAACAATTTACCCAATATATAAATATTTATACACTTAGCTCTTGGGCTTTGGGTTTCAGTTTCAAACAAAATCAACGTTAAAACCAATTTGCATTTAGACGAAAATTGCAAAAAAGCTACTCGCTCCTTAACATTTTTATTCGCGTTTTATTTGATTTGCGTTTAGCTTTCTTTTCCCTTGACTTTCCATATATATGTTCCTCATCTGCCTGTGTTTGCTTATCTCAGTCGCCGACTTGGGGGAATGCGAAACGAAGAGCTCGGCACTTAAACCGTACAAAGGTAATAAAGAAGGAAAAGTCAGAATCCAATGGTTTCGTTATTTGAGTCGCTTTCCTTTTCCATTTTCATAGATCGATACGAACGTCTTCGATACATGCAATGATAAACGGTTTACGATTGTTTGTCTGGAAATATCGGCCAATTAATTAAATTGTTTAAACGAATTTTGGAATGAGGATATTTGTGATAAATCATTAATCAAAGAAAATGATTATACCCGGTACCCATAGGGTACAACGGTATTATAAGTTAGTGCCAACCGAGAATGTATGTAACAGGCAGAAAAAGAAATCTCCGACCCTATAAAGTATATATATTCTTGATCAGCGTCACTAGCCGAGTCGATCTAGCCATGTCCGTCTGTCCGTCTGTCCGTCTGTCTGTCCGTGTGAGACATCAGATCTCAGAGACTATAAGAGCTAGAGTTACCAAATTTGGTGACAACATTGGAATCTGTTGCACGCAGATCAAGTTTGTTTTGAAATTTGGCCACGCCCAATTCCGCCCCCGAAAATCATAAAAAACGGTATATAACCATATGCGTGATTTTCGGCGTAAAGTAAATAGATAGGCTTAATATCTAGGCAATCGTGGACGTGTTCTGAAAATTTGAGTAAGATCGGATGATGAACACAGAAGTTATAAAACAATAAAGTTTCTGAGAGAGAGAGAGAGAGAGAGAGCGCACGTGCGTGTTGCTCAAAATGTTCCTAGCAACATTTGTCTTTGTTGGGTGTTGCTCAGCATGTTGCTAGCTATATTTGTCTTCATTTGTCAGAAAATGTTCTTTTTTCCATGTTCATGTGCTGTTTAATTTTACCCACAATGTTTTGGGTACCGGGTATCTTACAGTCGGTCACACTCGACTGTAGCTTTCCCACTTGTTTATTTTCTAACTCTTCTTCAGAAATAAACTAAATAAACTCGAGAAAATTATTGATGATTAATCAATGATTAATGGTGAATTGTTAGTTTTTATACCCTTGCAGAGGGTGCGGTAAAAGAGTCATTTCCGACTCTATAAAGGATATATGTATAGTATTCTTCTTCAGAAAGTAGCACATACAGTGGGGAGCAAAAATCATTCCACATTCTTACGAAGAACTGGGTACCATTGGGTAGATGAATTATTTGTATTTGTGAATAAAAATATACCAGCTCTATCTGAGAAAAGTTTTAATTTTCGAATGAAATTCGCAAGGGCACAAAAAATTTAATTTTAGAAGACTTTAAATGAGATATCTGGTCGGATAAAACCATAAGAAGTAGTATTGTTGGCGTAGGCCCGTTGACAAGCTTCAAAGTTTCAAAGTGAGCAAACCGTATAGCATGGAGAAGTAAAAGTAATGACTTTACACGTTGGACCTTTGCATATATTTGATACAATTATAAGACAATAAGCCTTTTTATATATTATGCAAGCCTATCTTCACAATTTTTTGGACAAATGTGCCTTTCCTGAGTGAGAAATAACTTTTTAACAAGAAAGAAAACTAACTTCGGTATCATTGAAAATCAAGCAATTTTGTTAAATTGATCAAATGTCGAAGATTGTAAATGTTTATAACGCTTTCCTACACATTTTACATTAAATGAATCAATATCAATATCAATTTAGTTGTCTGATCTGAATGAAATTAAAACCGTTCATCTAAAACCGTAAAAATCTGACAGAGAGACAAACATGGCTAGGCTGGTGATACTGATCATGAATATATACTTCATGGGGTTGGAGATACCTCCTTCACTGCGTTGCAAATACCATGACAAAATTATAATACCATCTTCAATTGTATAAAAAGATGGGGATCCTAACTACAATGTTAAAATTGTTAGGTGCTGGTGGGAAACCAAAATGTTATGTTGACGAAATGGTCAGCTCAAAGTCCTGATCTCAATCCGATTGAAATCCTATGGTCTGACATGACCATAAGCCTCGGACGACGGCAATCAGCCCCATGCAACCTGGAAGGTCTTTGAGACGTGTGGAACTGCTGTTGAATCTAATGAAATTGATGAGAAATTGGGTAAGAGCATGCAAAATTAAAATTATATTGCTATAATCAAAACAAGAAGGAAAGCTACAGTCGAGTGTGACCGACTTTGAGATACCCGGTGCCGAAAGCATTGTGGGTGAAATTAAATAGCATAAAAGCATGAAAAAAAGAAAATGTTTACAAATGAAGAAACATGTTAAGTAACACAAAAAATACAAATGTTGACAGGGACATGTTGAGGAAGGAGGGACATAGAAGGAGAAAAAAAAGCATACACAGAAACTCGTTTGATAACTTCTATCCCAGCCAACCATCGGAGTCCGCAGGGTGCTCCTTTAGGACTCCCTGTGCGGAGCTCAAACCCTCCTAGGGAGGCTCCGAAAGGTGTCCTAAGGGAGCATGTTTGCGGGAGAAAACGGCCTTTTCAATTTATATGAAAACAGTGCTCCTTTAGGAGTCCTAGAAGGAGTGTTTTCGGAGTCCCAAAATGCTCCTGTAGATAAACCGCAAGGACTCCGTGCGGACTCCTCTATTAGCTTATGGATTTTTAAAAAAAGGTGTCCTTAAAATCGTCCAAAGATAACCTAACCGACACTGCTATGTAAGTTAATATGTTACTGTTAAATGGATGTAAATATTATAAATGTTTTATAAAGCAACTTACATTTCTGAAACACAATTGTTCCGACTGGGACTCGAACACGTGACCTTTAGATTTAAAGTCCAGCACACTAAGCATGTCGCCATTCAGGTAAATCAGAGAATGCTGATGAAAACAAATGCATACTATACCAAATTATGCTCCCTAAACGCTCCTACGAGGAGCTTTTTTGGAGTCCCTTTTCACTCCAACTTCGGAAATTGCACCTTTTTGGAGTCTACTTTCGCTCCTACTTCAGAGCGCTCCGAAAACGCACCTTTAAGGTGCTATTTCGGAGTCCCTCTTCGCTCCTACTTCGGAGCGCTCCGAAAACGCTCCCTTAAGGAGCTATTTCGGAGTCCACTTTCGCTCCTACTTCGGAGCGCTCCGAAAATGGTTGGCTGGGATGTTTGTCATCCGATTTTACTCAAATTTTCAGAAAACGTCGCCTACTTATGCCTACTTATTAATTCTATCTTTTTACTGTATTTTGAAAATCACGACACTTATAATAACACTTATATAACGTTTTTTATGATTTTGGAGGGCGGAATTGGGCGTGGCCAAATTTTAAAATAAACTTGATCTGCGTGCCACAGATTCCAATGTTGTCACCAAATTAGGTAACTTTAGCTCTAACAGTCTCTGAGATCTGTTGTTTCACACGGACGGACGGACAGACGGACAGACGGACATGGTTAAATCGACTCGTCTGGTGATGCTGATTTAGAATATATATACTTTATAGTGTCGGAGATTTCTCCTTCTGCCTATTGCATACATCTACACCTACTTATAATACCCTTGTAGCCTATGGGTACAGGGTATAAAAATGATTTTATATAAAGATTTAGTCCGATATCTTTTAAAACAACGAAAATGGGCTAATTTGACCCGATCGTTTCTATGGCAGCAATATGATATAGCAGTCCGATTTGGATGAAATCAACGAAAATTTGGTCCAATCACTGCTTAGGTATAGCGGTCCGATATTCGTTTTGACATATGTACACACAAAAAAAAAGTCTGGGTAAAGTCTAGGTAAAATCAACTATTTTATTGTTAAAACCGCGCTAACCTAAAAAAAATAGTTAACTTATAGCCTTGTTCCACTGCTACATTCAGCTCCATTCTCGAGAATGGTCCATTATTTTACATAGGTTTCAAATGGTCCGTTCAAAATCGACAGTCCATCCATTCACCATTCGCCCCGAAGGTTTCTATACATACTAAAAAGAAATACCGAAAATATCGATTATCGACGATATTTTGTGAGTGCCACAGCTATTTGAAAACTTGCAAGGTAAGCACAATTTCTTATTGTTTTTTAAATATTAATATGTTTTGCATAGAGGAGTGGAAAGAAGCGCAAAAGCTCCATTACTTGGGCGCCGCATCATAATGTGCTCGTATTGGATTTGTGGAAAAACATAATTCCAATGCGGTCGCCACAGAAGAACAACCATATATACCAATAGATGGCCGAAAAGCTGGTTTAAGCCGGCCTAGAAGATGTGAAGTGGAAGGACATCAGGACGAATTACGACAACCTGACCAGGAAGTACAAGAATGAAGTCAAAGAGCAGGGTACCACTGGAGGAGCACCTTCAACGTGGATCTATTTTCAACAAGTCCAAGATCCTTAGAAACTTCAAGTCCAAGAACATTCCTACGTTTGTCAACGAAAGAAAATATATATCTCTTTCCATAATAAAGAAAACATATAGTTTATTTTATAAATGTTTTGATTTTATAAACAACGCCTGCTCAGCTGTTCGTCCCACTCACATGTCGTCGGAGAATGTAGATGGAGCTGTGGAACAACCGACGGTCCATTTTCAAAAAAACGGAGCAGTGGAACAAGGCTATTACCCCAAATAGTAGGTTACACAGAAAAATAGTTGTTTTATTATTTAATAGTAGAACTCCAAAATAGTTGTACATTGACCATAAAAAGGTCGCATAACCAGAAAAAATCTTGTTTAACCCCAAAAAAATAGTTGACTAACTATAAAATAGTAGCGGTCCCAGAAAAATAGTAGCTTACCCAAAAAAAATAGGAGATTGTCTATAAAATGGTAAAATTCCCCAAAAATAATACTATTCCAGTAAAATAGTTTATAAATATTTTATTTTGTTGTATTGTGTTAATAAGCTACATGATATATTTTTACTTACATTTTATTTACATTTACATTACATTTTACCTACATTTACATAATAATTATACATATGGTCTTTTTTAAATAATAGTAACAATAATAATAGGTATCTTAAAATATTGTCATAACTAATAATATTTAGCAGCATAAAGCCACAGTTCAGCATTAGCTTAGCCAGAGTCCTATACCATTGCGACCGCCGCCATTGGCCGCGTCCGAGGTGCTCACGTTGTGCTCCATGTAGAAGGCGCTGAACACCTCGAGACACACGAATAAAGGATCGGCAAATTTAGAAACCAGAAGAATTGAGTTTTTTCAATGCCAAAGACTGCGCTTAACACGGCAATTAGTACTAGGACAACAACGGCCATTAGCATACATACTGTAAAGTTCTCGTAGACGCGCGGCAGGATGCCCTTGTTGTGGCCCACGAAGCCGGTGGATTCTGGGAATAGATAAACGAAAGGCAGGAAAATGAACAATGACAGATTGAAGAACAAAAACACGTGGTTCCAGAGGCCCTGAATGAGGGAGGTGTTGATCCACTTCACATAGTAGCTGTTGGAATAGAGCAACAGCACCTTGTTGCTGCCTATCGACAAGGGTAGTAGCATTGCAGCACCTTCGGCCACAGCCAGGGTGAAGGTGCAGAGCTAAAAGCTAATCCGATAGACCAGCACCCCATCCTCGTCGTTCGAATAGAGATCGTCACGTGTGTTACTTACCTTTTAAAACCGGCAACATGGCTATAAAGTCCCACTTCTTCAGAAGCACCTCCAGCTCGTCTTTAGTATCACTCATTTTAACCGCAAAGGACACACGAACAAAGAAAATCTGAAATTCACTCTAAGACTCTAAGGCACTACGACGCAATAAGAAAACCGTGTGTATATAGTGCCGGCACTTTATCCGTTGCATGATAGAGATGTCACTCTGACAACGATATATATGAACGATATATATTACGCTTTGTACTAAGGACGGATAACATTGGTTTTAAAATCGTTCCCAATTGTAATGGTTTGATAAATTTGTATGTTACACCAAGAAGTATGATATATATTTTACTTACATCATAGGAATAAGTAAATGTGGATTAAAAGGAAGAAATATTTAAACGCTTGCAGCGATAGGGTGTATCGATATTGGTGCTCCAACATCGATATATCCTATCGTTGCAAGCCTGTAAAGCCTAGTATGTTACTCAGATCAACGACACTTGTTTCTAAGCAGTGGGAGAGAGCGAGAGTTCAATATATCTCGAGAAATTTCGACCTCTAGCTATCTCTTACTGTCCAGAAACACTTTTCGGCGATCTGAATTGGCTTAAATATTGCCAATTGTAAAGCCTGCAGGAACAAAATAGATGAGAACAATGAAAATATTTCAATTAAAATATCTGTTGGCAGAAATTGTCAAATTCTATATTACAATAGTAGTTCTTGCACCACCAAAATAGATGAGATATATTTTTGTTGCTATTTTATAGTAATTGTACTAAAATCTTCGCCAGAAAAGCAACAAAAAACACACGAAAAACACAGCACTATTTAAATAGCAGTCTAACAATAATTTTTGTCAGAAAAAAACTACAAATGGATTTATTAAAATTTTTAGTAGTAATTTAACATTTTATGATAGGACTTGTACTATTTTAATAGTACTCTTTGAAAAACAACAAAATACATGAGAAGAAAGAGCATAGTATTTCTTACTATTTTCCATAGTAGGTTAACATAAAACATACTTTTGGTGTGTACACATTTTGGCAGAAAAGCAAAAACAAAATACATGGAAATTATCAAAATAGTATGTTACTATTTTTATGGGTTGATTTTACATATTTTTTTTCTTTGGTGTTTACTCACTTGGCAGAAAACCAACAACAAAATATATGCAAAATTTTTACATAGTATTCTAACTATTTTTCTAGGTTGATTTTACATAGTTTTTTTTTTTGTGTGTATCTATGTAACATATGTACATATATTTAATATACTCTGAAAATTATGAAAGCAGACGGCCAGACAGACAAACTTAGCTATTTTAGTATATTATAGTATTTTAGATAAGATAATAATATGAGTTTAGTTCTGTGGTATATATTCAAAACGCTACAAATTCGAACTACTTCCTATTATAGCATCTTTCAATATTCGTTCTGAAAAAAGTTTACCTTACCCTTAGCGAGTTACTTTCCTGATAAAAAACATTTCAAAAAGTCCACAGCTGAGATAACAATTCGTCTATTTCCATCAAAGCCCTAAACTTGTTTTGGTATTTGAATCCTGGCTTCGTATATTCCAAAAAATCTCAAATCATATCCCAATTATGAGCTGGTAACTACGAAGAACTCAAACACACACGAATAAGAGATTGCTTTCGACCCACTCATTAGTTGGCCAACAGCTACATGGCAAAGTGCTGGCCGAGTGCTTCGAAATTTATGCAGCCAAAATTGTTTGTTTGTCAGTGGAGAGTGCCCTACGCATACATTTTGGGCGTAGACAGCCAAAGGCTCCTTTTCCCCCGACCATAAACGTTTTGCAATTTCATTTCAGATCCACAAATTATTCTCACATTCTCACTAGGTCTCGGAAAAAATTTAATTATGCGCACGCAACAAATTTGTTTTTCCTTCTTCAGCTGTTTCTTTGGTATTTTTCCTCGCTGGTGGTCTCTGATCCATTTTTATACCCTTGCAGAGGGCAATATAATTTGTACCAGATGTTTGCAACGCAGTTAAGGAGACATCTTCGACCCCATAAAGTATACATATTCTTGAACAGCATCACCATCCGAGTCGATCTAGCCATGTCCGTCTGTCTGTCTGTCGGTTTCTTGGCAACCTAGTCTCTCAGTTTTTGAGCTATCGGGCTGTTCAACATAGTCTTATTTCTTTTGCAAGCAGTATATATGTTGAAATCGGACCACTATATAATATAGGTTATACAAAATTATAATTTCTCAGTTTTTCAACTAATAAATTTGGAGATATATCTGTTTTACTATTTAGAATAACTGATATAGAAACGATAGTTTGATTTATATGAAAATGTAAAATTATATTTGTAAAATTTTAAATATATAGGTAAATGTTATCAAAAAGGTATAAACTTCGATATTTATTTTAGTTTTACCAAAATGGATCAATTTTCAATGATTCAATTGCAGACTGCAAGGGTATATAAACTTCGGCTTACCGAAGTTAGCTTCCTTCTTGTGTTTCTATGGTTTTGTTCATTCCCTTTTTGGTTTTGGTGATTTTTATTACATTTGTGCCATTTGGCGGGCGCTCGTTTAATGACTTTTTATGTGGCAAGACAACCCTTTTGCCAAGCTTTCCAAAGCCGCTCAACTTGGCTTTTATTATATAGGCACGCGACGGAAAGGTGTCGTGCTGCTGCCCTCAACCAATTGGGTTAATTTAAGTTTCAGTCGAGCTATGCCGTTGATGTCTTTCAGAATTCTTCCTTAACTTTTATCCTTTGGTCTTCCTCTATGGCCCAGAACTTCCTCGGCTTACTTCAGAAATGGCTTACTGCGACAATCTGGCTGTCAACTAATTTCATTTAGCTCCTCCTGCGTGTGGGTTTGTGCCGTTGGCTTTGGGCCATCTCCGGCGGATTAGTCAACATACGACATATGGGCCAGTTTTCGGTCATGTCTTAGGTTCTCTTGGCGTGAGAAAATCTTTTCCTTTATCGCTTAGTATTTCATGCAGTGTCTGAAGCAAGAAAATCTTGGACTGAGGTCCTTGCATAACACTTTCCCCTAATGCATAAATTTCCATAGTCCTCTCACTCTTATAAATGCAAATATATAAAAACGGGTGCCTAGTTCACAATAAGCAATCTTGCATGTTTAATTTTACTAAAACTCTTTGATGTTTATTGAATCATATTCTGTTGTCCTAGAATTATCACAATCACTAGCTGAGTTCAGTATGATGATTACTTTCGGCTCTTTCTTTAAGCAAATCCGATGGTCTTAGTCTATTTTTTTGTTTAATCAAAGGAACTACCCTTTTACATGATTAAATATATTTTTGTTTAAACAATATTCGCCCAGTGTTCCGTTCCCGTCCGTTTTCTAATTGAAATACAGTCAATGCGTAAAACTTGTTGAGCAAGGTTTTAGGTTCCCCTAAAAACTAAGCAGCGCCAAATGCAATGAAAGCTGTTAGCCAAAAGTGTGCCCTCACGTGTCCTGCCGTGTGTGTGAACGAACGGGCTAAATTGTTTTTGGGCCAGACGTAAGCGCATTAGAGCCCCGAAAAAAGCTGCTAGCAGCGAAAATTGAAACAAATGGCGAACTTTGGCAAGTGGCGGCCCTTAAAGCGTAAAGGCGTGCCCGCTACACACGCAAAGTTTGCCCCTGCAGTTTGCCGTTTGCAGTTTGGTGTTGCCAGCGAGCGCATTTGGGCCACATGCACGACTGTCCAGTTGGCTCATTTACATTCAAACTGGCAGTGACTAACGGAACCGTCGCACATTCCCTGCCAACGTGTGGCGACTTTTAATTTGGACACGAGGAACCTAGCCTTTCAGTCGGTTAAATGAGCAGGCCATAATCACGTTGAATGGCTTTAATGAATTAATTTGAGTGCGACATTGACATATTGCAGGCGAAAATAAATTATCAAGAGCATATCTGTGTGTGAATCTGCTTCGGCCACTCGGAGCGAAGAGATTGTGGCCAGGAGACAACCTCAAGTGCTTTTCCAGCGGCGGTGGTGGCCCTAATGAATTTCGTTTACTGGTTTATACTTTTGGCGGAAATCAGCACGCAAGGAGCATGGCAGCTAGCCAAATGAATGCGTAGTGCTACTCCACAGAGGACCTCTAAGGATGCGGACACGGATGCGGAGAGATGCAGAGATGCCTTGGCATTTTCAGATTACAAAGTGTGTGTGACAAGTTTACGACTTTTTGGCGGCACTCTGGCTTAGTCTTCCGCCTTTGTGCCGGGTTCTGAGGAGAATGTTCTCCGCCTATTCAACTCGTATGTCATGACCCGACGCCCCATTAATATTTTTTCAACTTGACATGTTTCCTGTGGTTTACCCAGCATTTTAATGAGTTCATTGAACTCGCATGCGTGACTTTAATTATGCCGTGGAAACACTCAGTCAAGGCCTTGACAGGTTTAATTATCGCTCTGAGATGGCTTACACCGTGAAAACATTTCACAGAAGTTGATAGTGAGGTCGGAGTAAATATCACAGGACTAATAGGGACATTTTGTTGTGCAGAAAGGTGAACTGCAGTGGAAGGTCTTTTAGGAGAGCTTCGCGTTTTAGTCACACTTATTATGCCCAAGTTACAACCCATATCCATCCGAGCAGGCAGTTTTCGGCCCTCATTCCTTTGCCGTTAAATAACTTTATTCTATTTTGCCCTCGCATTTCCCATTTGCATTTCACATATCTCTTTCAAGTTCGCACACATAAGCCAACCCGACTAGGAAATCCCTTTTCGGCACTTGCCCAGGCCAAGTGTCACACTCTCGAGCCAGCCAAGACTCCAATTTAACCCTTTTACTTTTAGCCAGCACGTTCTTCGGGGGCTTCCCTTGTCAGCCAGAAATGAATTTACCAGAGCTCCGGAGGGAGCAGAAAAAACAGACAAAGGAAAAGTGAAATTGGGAAAAGGCCAAGCCGTTGCCTGTGATATTTTAAAGACTTCCTCCTCCAATTCCCAGCGTGTTTTCTCCAATTTACGTTTTCATTCATTGCCGGGTGCTCCGTAGTCCTGTGCCTAGTCATGATTTTGGCCCTGGTCCCCGGCCGTTGTTTATTGCGTAATTGTTGGAAAATGGCGCCCGCAGCTAGGCTTGACTTTCCTTCGTCGTGCCTTTGATTCTGGCCTTTGTTTACAGTTCGGTGAAATTAAATTGTTTGCCTTCGTGCAATTCCCCCGGTCTTATCCCAGCTGCTTTGCATCGCTTTCTGTGTTAGACTTAATGCTTAGGATTGCAATTTTGATTCCGTGAAAGTTTTTAATTAAAGGCATTTATTTGCCGATGTTAATTTGAGTTGACTTGCAAAGCAGCGTCAGCATCAGCATCGGCGTTCTATCTACCCTTCGGGTGGTCTCCGCTAATTAGGCGCATTTAATGACATCGTCAGCGTCGAGTCCTTGCCCTGCTGTCTCTCTATCCTCGCTCTGCAGCCTCCACAAGTCGTGTCCTGGAAATTACTGACCACCAGGGGCGGTCTGGCTAACAAGGTGGCCGAGGTTAGCCAACTCCCGCGAACATATCTTACAAACAGCGGAAGCCAGAAATACAATAGTGGGTAATACGAAAATGTAAAAAAATTTTTTAATTGCTTAATTAGGTATATTATGCTTTGTAAAACTTTATTTATTAATAGATAATAAATTATGTTAAATCATTTCAAATGTATGGCGTGCTTACCCATTTAATAATTACGTTTATGAAGTGCTTTAACCTCTCTTGTATACGAAATAAAATTAATTTACACGTTGATTATATAATTATAATATTACAATTCTTTAATTCTTTCCTCTACCATCTTGACCTCAATTGTTCTTATACCTATGTGCAATTAGAGGTCTGCTGGATGCCTGGCACCTGGCCAGACTGCATAAATCACGGCCTGGACTCCATTAATTTGCTGCTTGGCTTCGACCCTAATTTTGTTGAATGCTTGTAATTGCTTCTGTTGGGAAGATAAAGGAAAAGGACTTACTCTGCGGTAATTTTCAGCCCTTATCATTATCAACGCTCGTTTCATCAATGCATGGTAGCAAAAGAGCTGAGATACGCTACAGGAATTAAGTATGTTATTGGCCTAGGCTGATTAAATTTAAAACTTGTACAGCTTTTCCCCATAGAATATTTACAAGTTTAACGCAAATATTTGTATTTAATTTCGAAACAAAACGTTTCGTCCTGAATGCGAAAGCAATCAATTCTTTTATGACAGCTCTTCTCAGGAATTATTAATATTTAAATGCAAATTTCAGTTAATTACGGCAATTGCATTAAGTGTAATTTAAATGCATATAAGTTAACTTTTCGCTGCGACACAAATGCTCGTCAATTGTCCGCCGCATTACGTATACGCCACCGTCATTTAGGCGTCATTATTACTCAACGTCCATCGCTCAACCACAGCCACGAGTATAATTATGTACTTAAATATATATTTATGTGTGTATGTGGCACGCAGACAAGCGCATGGATTTTCAATTTCCATCACACATTAAGCATTTACACACTTTCAGGCCGGGGGATATTCAATCATAATTGCCACATAAATTTATTCAGGCCACTCCTTGCTCGTTGAGGGTGGATTTTGAATGCCCCTATTAGACGCTTAATTAGTTGCTCTGACTAGCACTGTTCGCTAGATAATGGCTCCAAGGATGTGGTAGAAATGTTGCCAAAAGGTCGTCGAGTATCCAAATAAATTATCCAGGCTAAAGGGAAATTCCCCTTAATCTACAATTGCATACAAAAGTACAAATAGGATCGTTGATCATTACTCAAATTTGAATTCGCAATAAATTGGAATATTTGTGAAAGGGTGTGTTTAAGCACTTATGGCAAATATATGCTAAGCTTGCGGCAGTTATTTATACTTTTCAATTCACTTGGGCGTGTTGTCGAGGGCGTGTGCAAGTGGGCGTGGCTGAGCATTAAATCATATTTGACAAGATAAATTAGCAATGGTTTCCAACAAAAAAGTTTGCCTTTCGGAGGAACAAATGCTCAAGGACAAAGAGCTGCAGCCGCTCCTCCGGTACAGGAATGTGTGTACTATGGCATATCCCCTTTGAACCTCCAACAAATTCAAATTTTCAACTAAGACTCCATTAGAATTTTCTCTGTTGCTTTTGTTTTGCTCGCCTGCTCTGTATCTTTTGTCTGTTTACAGCGTGATTTTATTTAAAAAAAATTTTGTTTTGCTTCCGTTCCACTTTTCTCGGCTCCCAAGTCTTCTTTCCCGTCCTGTCTTCTGTTGACTGTTTACGCATTCATGTGTGTATTGGAGGACGTGTGCGCCACCCGTTTTCCATTTTTCAATTCCATTCAGCTTGCCTTAATACGGCATTAAAGCAGATTGCACTGTGTGTGTCTGTGCCAGCGAAGTAAACAAATGTGCTCTGCAATACAATGCCGGGCAGCGAATTAGATGCAGTCGGGTGTCGGATATGAAACGGATATCTGGGTCAGCAAAATAGCAAACCATTTTCGGGGATTCACCCTCTCGGTTGGGTAAAGTCAACATTTTAGCTGGGAACCACCGCAGGGCAAACAAATTCATATGTATGTATGTATATCCATTGATGCCGAAATTTGAGCCATCATCAATGTGACATTGAACATATCTGGGTGCAATCTAAAACAGATCAATGAGTTGATATAAACAAGTAGGAAAGCTACACTCGAGTGTGACCGACTGTGTGATACCCGGTATCCAAAGCATTGTGGGTGAAATTGAATAGCACATGGAAGTGGAAAAAAGAAAATGTTGACAAATGAAGACAAATGTTGCTAGAAACATGTTGAGCAACAAACATTTATTTCTAATAATTTCTAGTCATTTATATGACAGCTATTAGATATGGTCATCCGATTTGACATATGTATATACTACCTGCAATCGAAAGAAGAATTCCGATAGCAATAAGACTGAAGGACTTTTTTGCTGTTTAAGGATAGTTATACTTTATAAAGTCGGAATATAGGGACTATGATTAAAATACACTTCAAATTTTTCCCATTCTTTCACAATCTTGAAAATAACAAAAAACATTTCTCTTAACTTTGAACAATAGGTATTGACATCAATACAAAATTAGTTAAATGTTCAGAAAAGCTACAAATCAAGTTAATGCTTCCTGTGTTTATTGCGAACAAAACATGAATTACTTTCCTTTTGCAATAAAATAATATATTAATGTCAAGTAAACACATTTTATGAAATACGCAATTTCAAATAGATAAATTAATCCCCAATTTGCATAATTTCTAAATACCAAGTACAAAACAAAAACGAAACGAATAAATCTACAATTTTTAAATTAACCGCAACTAGAATAAAGAGCCATAAATTAGAGTAATGCAAAAGCATTTTACGTGCTTTGCACGTACCAGGCTTTGGCCACAAAAAAATTATACATATCCAATTCGATACATACGCCTTTTTTCATCTCCATTTATTTTGCTTAACAAAACAACAAATACCAGCGGAAAGCAAACAGAATGTGTTGGTTGCTTATAAAAAATGTAATAAACGATTTTCAGCTGATTCGCAGTCGAAAGGGGACCAGGAAGGACCAAACGCCCCTAAGAAATAATTACTGCATTTTCCCAGGAAAACCTGTAGTATAAATACCAGACGGAAAAATTAACATAATTTTTTTGGCAAGCTGCTTAGGTCAAATTAAAAGCATATTAAATGAGGACGGGTTCAAAACCGGCCACGCCCATTATTTCATTAGCATTCCACTGGCATTTCTGATTTGATTAACGAGTTTCTTTTAAAATTACCCAGAATTGGGGATGGGGATTTAAGTTGCCTTGGATAAGCCGAACATAAAATGCAACCTTTAAGATAAAAGCGAAAGGCAATCGGAAGGGTTACTTTTAAAAAATAAAGATTTTAAATTTCTGAAACCTGCCCAACACAAAGTTTTGTATTAAGATTTTTTCCATGCGGATAACTTTGCATATTTCAATATGAAGATCACATTTGATGTACTCTATGAATCGTAATTTCCCACATTATCACGATATTAAACAAAAAGGGTGCTTTCACTGCTCTGCAACTGGTTATTGCATGGGCCTTTTAATGGACTACAGCCAGGGATGCGGGGCTACGGGAGAGGACACCTTTAATTGGGCACTCCGATGCTGAATAGCATAATGGAGTGGCATAAATCTACTTAACACCCGAACAGATTGCAACGCAAAGAGCATTGTTGTTTGCCACACTCATTTCCTGCCCACTGAGGGTTGGCTTTGTCTTTTTCCTGGCCCCAAACCAGTGGGATTTGATTAACATTTTTTCAAAGCCTTGACTGGAGAACAAAAGCAAACAGACCAAAAAACACAATGTGACATTGATTTGTGCATTTCAGATGCCTCCTTGAGGCAGTGTGTGGATCGATGAGCAATGTCTTCTTGATGTCTAATGACACATACGGGGTGTTCGTTTTACTCTTATTCCTTACCAATCTACAGTGGGAGACCCATATATTTCGCAAACAAATATTTATTTAAAAAAAGGGTTCCTTTAAGTTACCCACGAAATTACAATGGAATATTTCTCAATATTTATTAAGATTAAGTCGTCTTCTAAAGCCACATTTAATGATATTTTACTGAACTGCAAGCTTCTGGGCGTTTTGAATACTTTAACTATTTTAAATCAAAATGTTACTATATTTCCTAATTTCCAGTTTGCCTTATCGGCTGATCAATTTATGCCAAGATAAACTCGATGGGCATTGAACAAGTGAAGTGAACCATATGTTATATTTCGCCTGTGTTTTTTTACTCTAGTGAAAACTTGTTAAAGCTCAGCAGGATGTTGCTTACTTTAGGGAGCAGTCATGCAAATTTTTAGAACGTAAGCACAATTAAAGCCACAAGCCGGAAGTTGTAAAGACAGTGAAAACAAATGTCTCACTTGGCTTTTTGACAGCATCTCGTAAAGCGCTCCAGCCTCGTAAAGGGCCAGCCTCGCCGAAACTCGCTGACAAAAAGTTTCCGACCAAGAGAACTTTTTGTCTTGGATAGGCCTTGTATACATACTTAGAGCAAAGTGCTCGTGTATGTGTTTGGATTTATGTCGCGTATGCGACAAGTTGCAAAGTTTGAGTTTGAGGAGGAGCACACGAGCGCGTGGACGGGAATAGATGCGAGGAACAGCTTAAGTTCAGCCAGAAGTTTGGCGCACTTGACAAGGGTCTTCCAACAAAATCAGGATACATTTGCCGAACACACTATGTCGGTTAATTTAAAGACCCGGCCTTGGGGGAAGCTGTCTTAGCGGAGAAAGAAAAGCCGGCGAACTGGGCTTATAGATAATCCTTAGCCGGCGTCATTCCATCCATTTGAAATGCCGGGAGCCTTGAATATATTTTCATACCCGGTACCCATAGGGTACAAGGGTATTAAAACTTCGTGCATGCCGACAATGTATGTAACAGGCGGGAAGAGGCATCCCCGACCCCATAAAGTATTCTTATATTCTTATTATCACCGGCCGAGTCGACTTAGCTATGTCCGTCTGTCCACCCGTCCGTAGGATTCGAAAGGTCTCAGAGACTAGAAGAGCTAGAGATTTGGTGACAACATTTCTTGCACGCAGCTTAAGTTTTCTTTACAATTTGGCCACGCCCACTTCTACCCTCGCAAATCATAAAAAACGTTAAAAAAGCTTGAATTTTGGTTGAAATAATAGCAATATAGCAAATAATAGAGATAGCAATATGGTTGAAATTTGAAGACAGGCCATAAGTCGCAGCAAAAGCAGGTTATGCTTAATAGTTCTTCATTTAGACAAAAAAAAAACACGAATTTGAGAGAGGGGCACAGAATGGTGTCATTGCAATATTAATCTTATTATTTAACTCAAAAAATGTTTGATATCTGGTATCTCATAGTCGAGCTTACTCGACTGTAGCTTTCTTACTTGTTTAAAAAAATTTTTGATGAAGGTTGCGGAAAGGTTGTGCCGTTTCCATAAAGAGAATATACATAGTTCTATTAAATTATAATTGCTAACCTGGGCACGGACAGTGGTATTGAAATTAGCTAAGATAGGGACGAAAAATTTAAGGATTATCCTTACCGCCGACCAAGTAGACAAAATTAGGTGATTTTGTATCATGGAAATGTAATTGACGTTTCGTAAAGACCTGATTGTTTGGTTCTTTCTTTGTTAATATCTTAAATAATATTGTTTAAATTATGTTATTTTATTAGGGTATTTCAAAATTTTATAAATTAAGAAGTCTGCCAACCGATTACACTAGTTTACACTCAAAATGCTCCAAGCCTGTTGATGCGAAATTCTGGTAGAGTTGAGTCCCCAGATCACGAAAATGGCTTTAATTTTTTTTTCTATGGATACGTTTTTTTTTAAAGATTTTTTAAAGTTTTACTCAAAAAAATTCTGCTCATTTTACGTTTATCATTTTATAGCTCGAGTTATAGGCAACCAATTTAGCCGTCGGATGTTTTATTTTACAGGTAATGAACTAACCTTTCGATTTTTTTAAACTTTATGTATATTGGATAAGTACTTTGTGTGCTGGAGGTCGATAAACTTGAAAAAAGTGGAAATGTTAATCTGTTAACTCAAATGTTAACATGCTGCTAGCATCCTAAAACTCGAAAAAATCCGTTGAAAAATCAAGACGTGTTTTTTCTAAAGTTGATCGCCCAAAGTATCAAACAGGCCTACAACTTCAGAAATCCGTTGCAAAATGGATTTATCGTGGATTTTCAAAGTTAAGTAAAATGAGAAATTTTTTAAATTTTGGCCAGATGTCTACTATATTAAAGGTACAGTGTTGGACCCCGCCTTTAGATGGTCTGTTAACTTTGCTAGATGTGATGAACAGTCGGATTTAGCTATGAAAAATAGCTAAGCTTTGTTAAATAAACAAAATTTACAAAATTAAGTTGAAGTAAGATACAAACTAAATAATCGTCTTTATATACATACATAGACAATGTATTAATTTGATTTGGGTCATTGGTACCATTAAGGGTTATGCGGCCTCACGGCCTTAAAACGTGGTATAAAACAAACATTTTTTCTGCGGAAAAATATAGGTTAAGATCTTGACCACATCTCAACTAAAATTCAGGAGTAATATCGATTTGAAGGGTGCGCTCTTGTACAGAATACTGCTGCTATATTTTTCCGCAGAAAAAATGTTTGTTTTATACCACGTTTTAAGGCCGTGAGGCCGCATAACCCTAATGGTACCAATGACCCAAATCAAATTAATACATTGTCTATGTATGTATATAAAGACGATTATTTAGTTTGTATCTTACTTCAACTTAATTTTGTAAATTTTGTTTATTTAACAAAGCTTAGCTATTTTTTATAGCTAAATCCGACTGTTCATCACATCTAGCAAAGTTAACAGACCATCTAAAGGCGGGGTCCAACACTGTACCTTTAATCTAGTAGACATCTGGCCAAAAATTTAAAAAAATTTCTCATTTTACTTAACTTTGAAAATCCACGATAAATCCATTTTGCAACGGATTTCTGAAGTTGTAGGCCTGTTTGATACTTTGGGCGATCAACTTTAGAAAAACACGTCTTGATTTTTCAACGGATTTTTCGAGTTTTAGGATGCTAGCAGCATGTTAACATTTGAGTTAACAGATTAACATTTCCACTTTTCAAGTTTATCGACCTCCAGCACACAAAGTACTTATCCAATATACATAAAGTTTAAAAAAATCGAAAGGTTAGTTCATTACCTGTAAAATAAAACATCCGACGGCTAAATTGGTTGCCTACAACTCGAGCTATAAAATGATAAACGTAAAATGAGCAGAATTTTTTTGAGTAAAACTTTAAAAAATCTTTAAAAAAAAACGTATCCATAGAAAAAAAAATTAAAGCCATTTTCGTGATCTGGGGACTCAACTATACCAGAATTTCGCATCAACAGGCTTGGAGCATTTTTTTTTTTTTTTTTGTAAACTGGTGTTATCACACAAAATTCGAAACAAATAATTCTAGACATGTTAAGATGAGAAATTTTTGGACATTCAGCACACACATTTATCACACATTTTATAGCTGCTTGGTCAAGTTTCCAAGCTCTTAATCAACACAATAAACTTTGACTCTCCATTAAATATAAGGCTTGTCCCATTCGATAGCGCGCTACATGGACCCAGCTCAGACTCATTCATTATTAACTGCCTAGTGGCATGCAAATCGCAGGCGTTTCGTCCACAGAAGGTATTCTATTCTATTAACCTTGCCATTCCGTTTGCCACATGTCTCCGTCCGATTTTGTTGTTTGACGCTTAGAAGGACGGAAGGAAGTTTATCGACTAACTCAGTCTCGAGGGGATCGCATTTGTTATTTCTGAAAAATTTGCCTGCCTGACTTTTGTGTGACTTTGTCGCTTCAATTTGCGCGTGCCCTGGCTTTGTTCTCTAAGCTCTATTTATTTTATTTTATTTCGGGGTTTTCGTCAAGTGATAGGTGCTGCTCGAGGGCCTTGGTCATTGTCATAACAAGCAGGTTGACTTTGCTAACAAGCAGCTGACACAGGAGCACGAGCAGCAGCAGGCTAGACTTGCCTCAATTCAGGGAAATATATATGCTCCGAGTTGAAGCAGAGCTATGTGCTTTTTTTCCGCAGCACGAAAACATAATTTCTTATAACATAAAATAAGTTAAATTCGATATTTATCATTTAAATAGAACAAAGTACTTTATTTTATACAAAGTCTTTTTTTCCAAGTAAATTGTTATGCATGCACTGACAAAACGATTTTTAAAATAGTTAATTTGCCTAATCCACTTAAACTTTAATATTTAAACGTATATATTGTAAACAGATAATTGATTTTCTCTTCTCTATAATATTATAAGTAAGTTCCAAAGTGCTGAGGTGCTTAGCTGACTTCCCTCCCAGAACATCCCTGCTGTGGGACATGGCGTATACGTAACATAAGCTAGTAGTGACCTACAATTACAAAGCACACTCACCCAGCAGGCCCAGGTCCTGGTACTGGTTCTCGCTCTGGCCGTGGCTCTGGCTCAGATGTGTGAGTATGAGAGTTTGTCTGCTCGGCCTAGACACTTCGCACTGCCAACTGGCTATTGGCTACTGGGACCTTAAGCCGCTTTGATGGCTGTCGACAGGCCGAAAAGGCTTGTCTGACCGGAGATTTGGCGTTTGAGGTCCTCCTAGCGTCTGCTACACGCGCACACTTCACACACGCACTGCCAGAGTGCAGGAAATCCCTTCTGCCGGAGGCAATTAAAACGCTTCGACCGTTTGACTTTCGCCGTGTTCTCGTAGCTGGCTTTGGTAATTGTAGACTGCCTGGCTCATATATCTCTTAAGAACATCTTCATGGCTGCCACAATTTCACTGAAAAATGTAAAAGTTTTGTTTTTGTTTTTTTTTTTTTCTCTTTTTCGTTGCCCTTTGGGGTGGCACGGTGCTGAAACTTCTTCGTTGTGCCGCACACAAATATTCGGCAATTAATCCCAGCGGGAGGGTGATTGGGCGGCGCACGGTGCGTATGAGCGAGGGTGATGGCGGAATTGAAATCGGAATGCCTTACGAGTACTCGTAATGTGGGCAGGCGTCAGCCGGCTGGCGTGTGTCATCTTTAATGGCAGCCATGGCGACGGCCAAGTTGAAGGGGCTGGGAAAGGTATTTCCCTCCGCTTTCGGATTTTGTTGCTGCTGCTGTTGCGGTTTGCTGTGTGATCTGATCACGTATTTGCCAAGTCAACAGCAGTAGCAACAAGGGTGACACTTTGTGGAACATGCTGCGCAGGGACATTCTCAAATAAATATTTCACATTTGGGCAGAAGGCCTACAGAAGCTTTTTATAATTTTTCTAGCTTACTTCTGAGCTGCAAAATTTCTAGGAAGTGGGACCATAACCCACGGACTTAGAATCAAGTTGGCGGGCATCTAATGCCTTTTCGTTGCCCCTTAAAGTGTTTTTTAAAGTTTGCTTAAATTAGAAAATGGAATAATTTAAAAGTCCTTGGGTTTCAAATTGAAATGCGGACTATATGTACTTTCGGATTTCGGTTTTAACTAAGGACGGCATTACTTAAGTTGAGGTAAAACCAATATTCATAGCCATTCATTTTGTCAAAAAATTTTCATAAGCTTTTAAAGTCTCATTTTTAATTAAATTCGGGCGAAAAGTATTCTATATATTTATCCATCCCCGCTAGGAAATTCGTATGCAACTCTATATTATCTATCCTTTCTTTCAAGGCACTTCAAGAATATTTTGTGGGTTAATATGCCAACATTCACTCATAGATCGCTTAGGCAGCCACCCGCCGAGTTACTCTCAAAATGTGCGCTTCACATTGTTTGCATTTCATTGGGCAGGCTCATTAATACTCTGGGCCAAGTAGTGCTATTGATATGCCTGACACGCCTTGGATTCCAGACCGCGCACACATCGCACACAATTACCACGACCCGCTGCCGCCTGGGCGGTTCATTCATAAAAATCCTACGACTCCGCAGAGTTAAAGCTTTAAACACCGAACACCAAACAACACACACACAACACACTGCCAGTCAACTTGAGTGGGAATTTCTTGCACAATTCGCGTTGCCTACTTTTTGGGGCAGAAGAACTAGAAGCCGCAGCATAAATGGAAACCGCGCGCGATTGCGCCGGATTTTTTGGAACTTGAACGAAACCTTGCGGACACAACCAGACAACTCGGGATTTGCACGGGAACTGAAACTGAAATCGAAACGAAGCGATACGAAACGAGTCTGATTGGGTCGCAGCAGCCGCCAAATGGAAGAAGCTGAGTTACTTCGTCGGCAATGAAAGTGAAACGTAACGCATACGCAGCGTTGACCCGCTTCCCCACATGGCTATCCATCGGAAGCTTTTGCCCATCGCGAGCTTTCAGAGCGTAAGAGGATTCTCGAGAGAGCGCATGGACTCAGAACAGCTGACTTTTGTTATTAAATCCTGCCCCCTTGCCGGGCGGTCTCTCTATTTTTTGTTGTCGTATGTCCGCTTGTTCTTTCGCGGAGTAGTTTTGTTTATGCAAAGTTTTGTTTGTGGATTATCAAGTAATTGATTGCATTACACGACTATCAGCCAACGATTTCGGCTGCTATTGATATAGCCAAGGTTACGGTAAGCCGATTCTGCAAAAATATCACTGCCCCCATTTGATGTCGTTGGCTGGCTAACAGAGCTTAAATTAGATAAGATAAATAGGTTCATCACTTGACGTAGAGGAAATGACGATGAGTGGAGATATATTACGTAATTAATTACTTAATTGAGATATAACTTGTTTTTCTACGGATAAAATCTTCTGTTGTGCATTTATTTGTTATAAAACAATCAAATATCTTACGTTGTCTTGCATTTATTAAGCAATTATTGTATGCAAAGGATGGTCAAGCATAGAACTATGATTTAAGATAAAGAAGTGTATATAATATTGGAAAAATGGTTTCAGGCCATAAACCTTATAGAAGAAATCACTTAATTGAATCACTTAATTAATTCTTAGAGGTACTCAGTCGCAGTATCCAATATCCAACAATTAGGCTTCTAAAAGCTTTTTAAGCACACGTGTCCTCGTCTCCTATATCACAAAACACATTTATGAATGAACATGCCGTATATGTCTGTAACTGTCTTTTTTCCCGTTCGGTTCGCTTTCTGCCGGGCTGCCATTATGTTGATAATTTGATTCTCATTGTAGGCGCTCGTCGGCTTTGTGCGTTTCATTGCCAGCGCCCTGAAAATGCCATTATATTCTACTTACTTTTGCGGCTGCCTTCGTCGAACCTTGCATTTAATAGGAATTTAATTATGTGTGTATGGCAAGAAAATATTTACTCTTATTCGCTGCTGTTGCTGGGCGTCCCTTTTGTGACTCGGCAATTAATTTGAGCCAGTCAAAATCTTGGACTGAATATATGCCCCAGCATGGGCCTATTTAGTCATTAATAATGAAAGCATTTTAATTACTTAAGCAGTTTTGCATAATCAGGAGGAGTAATGTGGTAGGATTGTGTGAGTTTGGGCAATCAGATTTAGGGTTAAATTATGTTATCAGATTAACTTGAGTACCTCGATTTAGGCAAAGAGTATGTTGATATATAAAGCTGTGCTTTGAAGGAAATATTATGTAATCAAGTGTGAACATAACAAAATAAATAAGTGGCTTATAGGAATTTTATTAATTTACCAGCGGACCCGGCGAACTTTGCCTCGCCCAAATTCAACACCTTTATACAAGTATATTTTTTATAGAAAACATTTTTGTAGTTTAATAAAAATAACTATTTACTAAAAGTGTGCGGATATGTAGTAATAATCGAAGGCGTTGCAAATAATTAAAGTATACTTAATTTAGGTCAATATTTTAATCTTAATTAATTTAAAGTATATCTTTTATATTACAACAATTCTTCATTAATTATGACAGTTGGAAAAAAAAGAAAGACTAGTCTCACAGCGCAATGGAGTGTACAATATTCTTGGTTAGTCCGTCTTTAGCCAGCACAAATAAACTGGATGGTTTTCCCAATGTTTGGCCTTGTGAATTATTTATCGTCATAACGAATGCCAATCTAATTGGAAATTGAGTGCGTTTCAATTCAATTGGCACATCTGTAGGAATAATAATGACTTACCTGTTACGGGATCTCGTTGTTTTATGTTTACGCAATATCAGTCTTGTCCTTTCCAAAAAATTAGTTGATATTGGAGAGCGTCATATGAACGGATGGTTTCACTTGTGGACTGAAGATCATTATTTCTTCTTCGAATCACGATTTGTGGCGTAGCTGTAGAATTGACTGTTCGACTACTCAAATTGGCCTCTTTGCGTTTTGGTGGCATTGCAATGAAATTAAAAAATTGAAAGTAATAAAGGAACGTTGTAGATAGAACATATAAATGAATGAATTTTAAATATTGAAAATGATAAATCAAATTTGAAAGATAAATAAATGAGTGACAACTATAGACACCTGGCGGGGACTACTGATTGATTGATACTCGTAGTTGATAAGTTATCGACCGGCGAGGACGGAAGATCAAATTTCAAATTGAAGCAAATCGTCATTGAAGGAAATTGAAATTATTAACTCTGAATAAAAATTTATACTCCTAAAATTACACTGGTCGACAAGAAAAATGCCGGCGAATAAGAGCCATTGATTCTGATAGATCTGAACCGGTACATTACTAGTCCGAAACTGAAAAGTTTCCATCACCCACCAATTTTGAGAAAATCGTGGTGAAAGTATCATGCACTGCTTGAATCGGTCCTTTTCAAGGCTTAATAACTCCCAAACCTTACGTTGTCCAGAGCGGGTATTCAGCTTAAAAAGAGCTTTGGCCTTTCTACTTCAATATTAAACAAGAATATCCAATGGAAGACCTCTCGTTCTTTAGTTATAATGCATTTTATAAACTTAAATTTGTAACAAATTTTTGCTATGTTGTAGCCCTGAAACTTAACAAATCTGGTGAGAGTCTTGGCTTTTGTTAGAAACATTGGTTTGAGATTATAATTTAAGCACACAAAACAAACGTTTTATGGGCTGAAAACACATTCTCTGGACATGTTTGATTATCTTATTTATATACAAAGGTGAAATTATTCTTAAAGTATTCAACTTAATAAAAATTAATTCCTGGAAAAGCCTAGTACTAAGATGAACGAAAAAAATCCATAAACGGAAAACTTCATATAAAAAAAAAAGAACAAAAAGAGCAAGAAGAAGAATTTTGTGGTATTTCGTTTGGTCGGGTACTAAGATGAACGGAATTCCGTGAGCGAACCGGGTAAAACGGTTGGCAAAAGACACTAATAAACAGCTGTGATTCCGTAAGCGAATTATATCAATTGCATATATTTCGTAAGCAGCATGCAGGGGAAGGGGGAGGAGGCAATCGCTGCTCGGTTGTAGCGCTTCGACAGCCGTGAGAATAATGTGGAATTGATAAAAGTCGTAAAGGCAAGCCATATTATATGCAATTTAGTACATAAATTAACTTTTTTCTGTGTTTTTATTGACAATTTTATTGCATATTTTTTTTATTGGCGGCGATGGCGGTACCCACTATTATTTGCCTTCAACTCCATTACGGAACATTACATTAATAATACGCCCAATCAAGTTCGTTAAACTAATTTCTCTTTTTAAGGTTTATTTATAAAGTTTGTTTACAAAACACAGCTGGAAATACAAGTCAGTGTGACCGATCTTGACCGATTCTGACAATTTTCTTTGTTTTCTTCGGTCACACTGGTTCCCGAACGAAATATATCGCAATTTCGCTCACGAAATTCCGTAAGCGGTTTTCGTTGATCTTAGTACTAGGCTAAAGTTTGAAGAAACATCAATGTTCCGAACCCAAAGCAGTCTCTAACAAAAATGTTCGAAATATCAGGGCTACAACATAGCAAAACTTTGTGACAAATTTAAGTTTGTAAAATGCATTATAACTAAAGAACGAGAGGTCTCCCATTGGATATTCTTGTTTCATATTGAAATAGAAAGGCCAAAGCTCCTTTTAAGCTGAATACCCGCCCTGGGCAACGTAAGGTTTGGGAGTTATTAAGACTTGAAAAGGGCCGATTCAAGCAGTGCATGATACTTTGACCGCTATTATCCCAAAATTGGTGGGTGATGGAAACTTTTCAGTTTCAGACTAGTAATGTACCGGTTCAGATCTATCAGATTCAATGGCTTTTATTCAGCGGCAAAAAAAAAGGTCGATTTTTGTCGACCTGTGTTATTATATTCGATTTCCACCTAGAAACGCTATTGCGGATTTGTAGATAGAATAAGAAATGTGTATGTATTTCTATGTGCTGTACCATAAAAAAAAACAAGTGAGAAAGCTACAGTCGAGTGACCGACTGTGAAATACCCGGTACCCAAAGTATTGCCCGTGAAATTAAATAGCACACGGACATGGAAAAAACAAAAAGTTGACAAATAAAGTCAAATGTTACTAAAAACATATTGAGCAACGTTCAAAAAAGACTAATAATCGCTCCTATAGCTAATATACCGTTTTTTATTTTTTTCGGGGGCGGAAGTGGGCGTGGCCAAATTTTAAAACAAATTTGATCTGCGTGCAACAGATTCCAAGGTTGTCACCAAATTTGGTAACTCTAGCTCTTATAGTCTCTGAGATCTGTTGTTTCACATGGACGGACAGACGGACAGACGGACATGGCTAAATCAACTCGGCTGGTGATGCTGATCAAGAATATATATACTTTATGGGGTCGGAGATGCCTCCTTCTGCCTGTTACATACTTTCTCGATTGGCACTAACTTATAATACCCTTGAACCCTATGGGTACCGGGTATAAAAACACAAAAACAGAGAGAATCTATATAGAGCCGAAATTTTTGCTGTCGAACATTTTCCTCTGCCGACGTCGACAGATGTAAACAGAGCTCATAAGATCTTATTTTTGTTAAATATGGAATTCTAACTGTTTCGAAGGCTTTTGAACACCTTTGAACACCTTTGAACGCTTTCAAACCTGAGAGTTATTAAAAGAATTGTTTAATATTTCTGGAGTATATTTCCTAAAGGATTTTAAAAGTAAAATACTTTCTTATTCTTTTAGATTAATAAAAATATTTATTTATTTTTATAAGTTACTCTATGAAAAAAAAAACACGAACAAATAAGACTAAAAAATTATTGGTGAACCACCCTTAAGATTTAGGGGGATGAAAAATTGATGCTGTCCGATTCTCAGACCTAACGGATATGTACACAAAATTTTACTAAAATCGGTCGAGCCGTTTTGAAGGAGTATAATGACTAACAGCGCACTATGGGGCCTCTAGAACAAACGGCGTTGCGAAAATAAAAAATTTGATGTTCGCGTTCGATGTTTTGAATACGCAAATTTCATAGGTAATTGTTCATAGATTACAAATACAAAATGTTAATGTTTTTTTTTTTAAGATATACCGTATCAAAGTTGACCAATTTTTCATTTTCAACAAAACATAACTATTTTTATACCCGGTACCCATAGGGTACAAGGGTATTATAAGTTAGTGCCAACCGAGAATGTATGTAACAGGCAGAAGGATAACTCTCCGACCCTATAAAGTATGTATATTCTTGATCAGCGTCACTAGCCGAGTCGATCTAGCCATGTCCGTCTGTCCGTCTGTCTGTCCGTGTGAAACAACAGAACTCAGAGACTATAAGAGCTAGAGTTACCAAATTTGGTGACAACATGGGAATCTGTTGCACGCAGATCAAGTTTGTTTTAAAATTTGGCCACGCCCACTTCCGCCCCCGAAAATCATAAAAAACGGTATATAACCATATGCGTGATTTTCGGCGTAAAGTAAATAGATAGGCTTAATAAGTAGGCAATCGTAGACGTGTTCTGAAAACTTGAGTAAAATCGGATGATAAAAGTTATTAAACAATAAAGTTTCTGAAAGAAAGAGAGAGAGAGAGCGCGCACGTGCGTGTTGCTCAAAATGTTCCTATCAACATTTTTTTTTGTTGGGTGTTGCTCAGCATGTTCCTAGCAACATTTGTCGCTTTTGAGAGTTGTCCAACATGTTCCTACCAACATTTGTCTTTTTTGTGTGTTGCTCAACATGTTTCTAGCAATATTTGTCTTCATTTGTCAGAAATTGTTTGTTATTTATTAATGTTTGTTATTTATTAATGTACTAACTAAGTATAATAAATAAAACATTTTACTCTTTGCTTCTTGTTTCTTCAGGTAATTAATTTTTTACTAACTGTCCGTAGTTTCACTATTTTTCAACTTTAATGGAAAATAACAAAATTGTTAAATTTTGTATATTTGCCATATTTTTTGCAAAAAATTCTTTGAATATTTCCTATTCGAATTCAATAGAGGCAGCCTCCATACACCTCGAGGCAAAAAACTTAAGGAAGTCACGGTTCCAGAAGTTGTATTTCGTGGACTCCTGGTGTGAAATCCCTGATAAACGTACGACTGCTGGAACAATACAAAAAATTACAAAATAAAATATTATTAATTAACTTTTTTTTAAAATTAAAAACAATAAAAATTAAATTAAACACAAAAAAATCTCAAAAGGTGAAAAAAATAAATTTTAAAATAAACGCGATTTTTTATGATATTTACAAATTTTGACTATTAAATTACTCAATTATCTTACTTGGTTCAAAAGTTATGAATTTGCAACGCATAAACTCAAATGGCCCCACTGTAAAGCGTGGCTTGAGAATTTTATATATAAGATTGGTATAACAATTTTTAATACCCTTTTAGATGATGGAAGCTTTTTTTTAATTTGTATGGGTTTAGCTACACTATCCATTGATAACTTAAATTTTGCCAAAAAGTGCGCCATTTCCTGAAAAAATAAGGATGTTTGCACTTACGATACTTTCGCTCGCTCTGTTGTGATGATCGGCCGCAAAATATGAGACATACGATAATAAAATTAAAAAATTACTTTTTATTTATGAAACAAGTTGCGATAGTTTTATTATTTTAGCACATAATTATTACCAACTTAAACTAAAGATACATCCTCCTCATCTGACATTTTAGATTCCAAATAAGGGACAGCTGTCCATATATCACGTAGTCACCAATGGGGGAGGGGGTCAGCGGGAGGGGGTACTTGGACAATGATTACGTGATCATTTTATATTCAACAATAAAAGCTAACTTCAGCAAGCCCTTGCAGATAATAAATATAATAAAAATAAGGAATATTATATATATTGTTTTAATCCCAAATCTTTAAATACAACGAAAACCGGCTAATTTGGACCGATCATTCATATGTCAGCTATAAGATATAGTGGTCCGACTTCAATGAATTTTTAAATGTATGGCTTTACTTAAATTAAAACGCCATTTAGTAAGTTTTATTCCGATATCTTAAAAACAACGAAAATCGACTAATTTGGCCAGATCATTTTTAGTTCAGCTATAAGATATAGTGGTTTTAAATGTATGTCTATATTTAAGTTTTAGTCCGATATCTTTAAAAACAACGAAAATCAACTTTTTCGGGCCGATCGTTCCTTTGGAAGCTATAAGATAAAGCGGTCCGATTTGCATTAAATTTAAAATGTATAGCTTAAATATAATTAAAGGATTATATATTTAATTTGAGACCAATATCTTCAAAAGTAGCGAAAATATGACATTTTGCCATTAAGATGTAGTGGTTTGATTCCGGCAGTTCCTAGAAGTGGAGGGGGTCGAAAACCACCAAAAACGTGATTACGTAATATATAGACAGTCCATAGACACAAATTCGAGCGTTTACTACCTATCTTATTACCTATATCAATAAATATCAAAGCAGAGACCAAGGACAAACGGAGAAAACCAAAGGAATAAAGGAATAATAAGGAATTGTGTCTTTTCAAAAATTATTTATTTATTCATGAATATCTATTTTGTCCCCTTCAAAGTAATCTTCGAAGCACTCCAAAAATAAATTTTTTGTTTTATCTTGTTCAGCTCCTCCTTCGATGCCGTCTTTATCTCGTCAAGCGTGTCGTAACGTCGTCCTTTCATGGGCCTCTTCAGTTTAGTGAACAAGAAAAAGTCACAGGGGGCCATGTCTATCTGTCCATCTGTGTGAAACAACAGATCTCAGAGACTATAAGAGCTAGAGTTACCAAATTTGGTGACAACATTGGAATCTGTTGCACGCAGATCAAGTTTGTTTTAAAATTTGGCCACGCCCACTTCCGCCCCCGAAAATAATAAAAAACGGTATATTAGCTATAGGCGTGATTTTCGACTTAAAGTAAATAGATAAAATAAATAAGTAGGCATTTGTAAGGTAGTGTCCTGGGCTGGGATATGTCTCAGTCTGGCCAGGGTTCGTTTACAGAAAATTTATAGATTTGGGACCGATTTGGGGTAGGACAGGATCAGAGAGAAAGTTGGCTGCCCTGATCCCAGCTTAGGTCGGTTGAGCGATCCTGGGCGGCTGCTAGTGGGCGTGGCTAACTTGGGTAAGCCGCGGTTGTACACCTGGACTCCAGGGCCGGATTGGCTACGCACGGGGCCAAAGAAAATGCAAGCAAGGGGCAAACCACAGTTGTAAGCATGATCAGGCTACGCGCGGGTGAAAACAAGAGAGAGCCCAGAGCAAACGCAAACAAGGGTTAAACCGCAGTTGTAAGCATGTACTCCGGGGCCGGTTCAGGCTGCGCGCGGGGAAACTAAGAGAAAGTCCAGGGCAAATGCGAACAAGGGTAAAACTACAGTTGTAAGCATGATACAATTATATAAGGTAGTCTCGTCGGAAAAATAAGGCCCTCGTTCGGAACAATAAGGCCCTAGTTCGGCTGTCAAAGTTCGTGTGAGAGAAAAGAATGTATACGACTATAGAAAATGTGTATTATCCCTTATATGGTGTTTGGGGTTAAAACTGGCCTATATTTGTGAGCTCGATTAGGCGTAGCTTAATTTTGGAATTGCTGGTTCCGGCTCTGCATTTCTTTCCGGAACAGCATAATTGTTTAGTCGCCTTCTCTTGAAAGTCGTCCTCTTATTGGTTGTCGACTTCCGCTATGAAGGACTAAAATGCGTGTCGCAAATTCTCGAGTTCTCACTAGGGCTGCACTCCAAAATTTGCACCCACAACGTTCTCCTAACCAAACATTTCGGTGCATTGATAAAATTTGCGCCTTGGACGAGTTTGCGTCAAAAATTGCAAAAACACCTTTTTTTTTGTTTCATATAAGGGTTAATAACACATAATATAATTTGTACACACACAGCCTTTCACGTCAACGAGAAAACACGAAATGTTCAATAAGGCCCTACACCCGAACGCTAAACACACGACGAGACTACCTTCTATAATTATATCATGGTTGTAAGCACGTACTACGGAGCCGGATCAGGCTACGCGCGGGTGGAAACGAGAGAGAGCCCGGAGCAAACGCAAACAAGGGTTAAACCACAGTTGTAAGCTTCACTACAGGGACGGATCGGGCTACGCGCGGGAAACTAATAGAAAGCCCAGAGCAAATGCGAACAAGGGTTAAACCACAGTTGTAAGCACGTACTACGGGGCCGGATCAGGCTACGCGCGGGTGGAAACGAGAGAGCCCGGAGCAAACGCAAACAAGGGTTAAACCACAGTTGTAAGCTTCACTACCGGGCCGGATCGGGTTACGCGCGGAAACTAAGAAAGCCCAGAGCAAATGCAAACAAGGGTTAAAACCACAGTTGTAAGCTTCACTACAGGGCCGGATCGGGCTACGCGCGGGGAAACTAAGAGAAATCCCAGAGCAAATGCAAACAAGAGTTAAGACCGCAGTTGTAAGCTTCACTACAGGGCCGGATCGGGCTACGCGCGGGGAAACTAAGAGAAATCCCAGAGCAAATGCAAACAAGGGTTAAGACCGCAGTTGTAAGCTTCACTACAGGGCCGGATCGGGCTACGCGCGGGTGAAAATTAATCAGAGCCCAGAGCAATTGCAAACAAGGGTTAAAACCGCAGTTGTAAGCAAGTGCTACGGGGCCGGAACAGGCTACGCGCGGGTAAACTAAGAGAAAGCCCAGAGCAATTGCAAACAAGGGTTAAACCATAGTTGTAAGCAAGTACTACCGGGCCGGAGCGGGCTACGCGCGGCTGTAAATAGTTTAAAGGGTAGAGACGAGATTAGAGTTTAGATTCTAGTACTTCAGTTTTATTTGGTCGGATGCTCTAGTGAACGTGGTTATTCCTACCTAACCGCACTCCCATACACTCTTCTACTCACTCCGTACAGAACAGTGGCGGCAGAGCGGGCTGGATATGGTTCTCGGCGTTCGCTGGGCACTTGGTGGGCTGTTGAGTCTGGCAAGCGTGGCTGGCTAAACTCTCGCGATGGGCGAGCACGTGGTGGGGCGTGGCACTTGGCGGTTGCGTGGACACTGGCGTACGGCAACGAGGAACTCGGCGTCGGCGCGGAGCACTTTCGAGCGGGGTGATATGCGCAACTATGCACTGAGGTACCAGACGTGGGCGTGGAACTAAGCGGCGGCGTGGAGCACTGGCGAGCGATGGCGGCGACACGTGTTAAACTTGCGGACTCCCGCGAGACGCGCTCGTAACTCCTCTTTCCCGGACCCAAAACTTGACTCCCCTTTCTGGATCCCAAAGCTCGACTGACTCCGACTCCGGCGCTGTACCTTTGCTAAGCGGGCTCAGATCGCAAAGCTCCCCTTGAACTTCGCTTCGTCTGCATACTTTCTCTCCGGCTCGGTGCAGTTGGCCAATCCCGATCGCGGAAGGGTTTCACGGCTCTCCCGCTCCCGCTCGTTCGGGTCGCCCTGCATGTACCGACGTCTGGGTATGGGAGTCCACGTGCACGCCGCTCGGCTTTTCCTCGTGGCCTCTCGTGCTCGCAAATGCAGCGATGCAGCCGATCGCCCTTTTCTTATCTAGCGGTGCGAAAGCTTGCTCTCGCTGCGCAGCCTCCAAAGCTATCTCCGTGGGTCGTGTGCTCGCCTTGTCACTATCTTCCTCTCTCTCCTCGCTGTTCTTGGCTCCGCTCTGTCGCTGCCCTGCCCTGGCTACACTGAGAGAAACTTAAACTAAGAATATATATATAAATTTGGAAATATGAATTGTGCGCTCGGAACGGAGCGTCACACATTTGCGGACGTTTTCTGAAAATTTAAGTAAAATCGGATGGTTATTAAACAATAAAGTTTTTGTGTATTCTCTTCTTCTTCTGAGCCACAAAGGCAATAGCGAAAAAAAGTGTTGCGTGCTTTCGGGCGCAGTATTAATTGGAAATGCGTACAGCTGCAGAATTTGTCTTTTTGAACTCAACATGTTTTTAGCAACATTTGTCTTCATTTGTTAACATTTTGTTTTTTGTGCGTGTGCTATTTAATTTCACGCACAATACTGTGGGTACCGGGTATCTCACAGTCGGTGACACTCGACTGTAGCTTTCTCACTTGTTCAATTCCCCGTGATTATTCCTGCAAATTTATTGTTCCGATTGACTTGAAAATTAAAGGACAATATTTTAAAATGTTGTTAAATTAGAATAAAAAAAAACCAAAAACAAAAAAAAAACAGTTAGGCCGACGCTCGCACACACACGCACAACTAATAATCAACCTCAACCACTGCGAAGCTGCGCACGATCTGCTAAGCCAGACCATGCGCTAAATCCATGCCGAAGTAGCAGTTATTAGCGAGCCGTATAGAAAGTCTCCTAAAATGGACTACATTCTGGTCGCGACGAAGTCGACATAGTCCTGACGCTCGGACAAATCCGACTACAAAGCTCACGTACCGGGTACTTCTTCGTTCGGGCAGTGGTCAAAGACATACGAGGTGTGTTCAAAAAGTATCGCGAATTTTTAATTTCGATTTTTTGTGGCGTTATGTTGGTACTCATGGGTCTCACTTATGCCGACAAGCTCGGCCATTTTGAATGTTCACTTAATTGTTGACAACTGCTTTGCTTGCACGTGTTTTGGATCATCTTCGATTTTTACCTATTCAAAAAAATGGATCAAAGAACCTGTATTAAATTTTGTGAATATTATTTTTTGTGAAAAACGAAATTAAGTGCGCGGATGCATTCCGAATGTTAACTGTGGCGTACAAAAATGTTCTCAGAAGGCCGAGAAGATTGGCCTTTTGGTCAAAAATTGGCTTTTGCAAAACGATTACGCCCCTGCTCACACATCCTTGCTTGTGCGCGAACAAGATAAAAAAAAATTATTTTTGGAAGTGCTTCGAAGATTGGAAAACCGTTGGCACAAGTTTATAATGTCTCATGGGGATTACTTTGAAGGGGACAAAATAGATATTAATGAATAAATAAATAATTTTTGAAAAAACACAAAATTCGCGATACTTTTTCAACACATCTAGTATGCCTCTACAGCTGCTACCTCCCACAGCGCCTCTCCCTCCAAGAATTCGCTGCAGTCCTGGACGAGATCGTGCACGACGCTAGGGGAAAACAAAGAGTGGTCATCGCAGGAGATTTTAATGCATGGGCAGAAGAATGGGGAGCCCTCCCATCTCTGGACGTCGCGCTCCTTAACACGGGATCGGAGCACACTTTCAGCAGAGCCGGTGCCGGCTCGGTAGTAGACCTCACCTTCTTCTTCTAGTTCGCTCTTTCAGCGAACCCAGTGGCCACTCAGCGGAATTCATACGGCTAGCGTCCACAGGGCTATCATCTGCGACATAGCAGACGAAAGACCTTACCCTGCCGCACCCGTACAAAGACGCTTCAATCCGAAGTCTTTCCAGCGGGATGAGTTCCTTAGGGAGTTCAGAAGTCCCGGCATCGGAGAGAACGCCGAGGATAGCGTGGCAAACATCACCCGAGCAGTGGGACGGCATGCAAAGCCAGCATGAGGAAATCGAGGAGCCATCATAGCCACCGGGAACCAGTCTACTGGTGGACGGAGGAAATAGCGGAGGCAGCAAAGGGCGCGAGGTGGCCTAATTCTGGACGTCACGAGGCAAGAGTACGCCGAGAAGCGCAGGATCCTTAAAAAGCTCATTAAGGAGTCAAAGAGAAAATGCTTTTTGGAGCTCTGTGACTCAGCCGAGCAGGAGCCATGGGGTGAAGCCTATAAAATGGTGGTGAAGAAAATGGGCCAAGCAAGACCGCTCAGTGCGGCGGATGCCACCCAGATGACGGCGGTCGTGGAACACCTGTTCCCCAACAGTGCCCACAGCTCCGCAACGCTAGTACGCGGGACAAGTAACCGTACCACTGGCCAGCATCCAACCGGAGGAAATCCGAAAGGTGGCCAGGGAAAGGAAAAGCACCAGGACCCGACGGAATCCCAAATATCGCGGTAAAGCTGGCAATGATCGAGCACCCAGAAGGTTTTCCAAAAGCCTTCAACCAGTGCCTCGCGGAAAGCGTTTTTCCTGAGAGGTGGAAGATCCAGAAACTGGTTTTGCTACCCAAGGCGAATAACCCACCGGAGAACCCATCGATGTACAGGCCGATATGCCTGATCGACCACATGGGCAAGGCACTCGAGCGCTGTATCAGACCTAGACTGTCGGAGGCCATCTCTGCAGCGGGGGACCTCTCGCCAATGCAGTTCGGCTTCAAGAAAGAGAGAAAGACATGAATTGCTATTCTGACGGTGAAGGATATTGCTGCGAAGGCAATTCAAGGCACAATATGGCTGGGAGGCAGCAAGGAGTACTGCTTAGTCGTGACACTGGACATCAAGAATGCCTTCAACTCAGCGCGATGGGATGTAACCTTAGAGGCATTAAAGCACCTAGGCGTACCCGATGCACTGATTGGCATTACCAAAGCCTACTTCAGCGCGCACATCCTTCTGTAGGACACGGATAGAGGTACCCTAGAACATAGAGTCACCCGCGGTGTACCTCAAGGGTCAGTACTGGAACCGTTGGTCTGGAATGCAATTTATGACGGCGTTCTGAAGTTGCACCTGCCAGAAAGAACCAGGGTCGTAGGCTTCGCGGTCGACATTGCCATCGTCATAGTGACAAAAACAATCAAAGAAGCTGAGCGCGTCGGAAACGACTCAGTGCTATAATTTTAATCACCAGGGGGCCGAAGCAAGGACGAAGGCTACTATCCTCTCCTCTACTGTCCTATCGGTCTGCAAGGCAACAATACTGTATGCCGCCCCAGTATGGGCCGACGCTGCTGGCCCGCAGACGTTCAGGAAGGGCCTGGAATTCACATACAGGCTATGCGCCCTCAGAGTGTGCTCTGGATTCAGGACGACATCGGACGACGCAGCCCAAGTCATAGCTGGCATGATCCCAATAGACCTGCTGGCGATGGAGGCAAAGAAGATCCACGAAGAAGTGGAGAGGATAGGAAGACGGACAGTCAGGTCGAACGCCAGAGAAAAGAGCTTCGAAAGGTGGCAGAGACACTGGCAACAATCCATGAAAGGAAGCTAAACCTACAAAATCATTCCAGACGTGAAAAAATGGGCGCAAAGAAGCCATGGAGAGGTAAA
Organism: Drosophila triauraria; assembly: GCA_014170255.2. Lineage (NCBI taxonomy): Eukaryota > Metazoa > Arthropoda > Insecta > Diptera > Drosophilidae > Drosophila > Drosophila triauraria. The sequence goes on from CM024337.1 coordinate 6,824,433, forward strand.
CTTCTGGCTGACCCAGATCCTGAGCGGTCATGGATGCTTCAGGAGCTTCCTCACCAGGTTTGGCCATGACAACGACCACAACTGCCTGCACTGCGACGTGGAGGAAACCGCTGAGCACGTCATCTTTGCTTGCCTACGCACTATGGGGAATTTTACCACTTTTTCTGGCCAAAACCCATTTTTTGAAAGTCGGAAAATTAAAACAAATTTTAGATAAAGTAGTAGTAAAGTAAAGTAGTACTCACTAGCGCTAAACCCTTAAGCTTAGTACGCAGATGCTCGAACAGTTCGCAACCCCAAACAGATTTAATCTTTTTCCAGTGTGACCGCTTCTTAAAACGCTCTTCGGTATTTTTAGGAGGTAAATGATGCGGTCATACCAATCATAAATCAGCTGTGTTTGTTGACAAAATAATTTATTTGAAATATAAAGTTAGTCAACATGTTTAACGATGAAGCTACGATAATTGTCTCTTCCTTAGTAAAGTCCATTGTTCTGCTTTTTCGCATCTTGGTTAATTTAGCGATTTCCATATTTTTGAACCAAACAAATTAAAAAATTAACGAAACAAATTAACGCAACAAATTAACAACTGTTTTTCGGGATATAAATGTAAATACAATGCGTGCGAAATGCCGTTAACTCGCGAAAACTTCAATTAAAGCGCGGCAAAGAGAGATAGAGTGAGATGCCAATAGTTGAGAACAGGCCGTTTTAATAAATTATTTATTCTGTTCGTCACCCCCCTCTGGAAATACCAAAAGTCTTCCCTCGCGCCACCTGGTATTTTTCTGGAATTTGGTTCGTTCATCTGCATACCGGCCTTTAAAACAGGGCTGTCGAAAAGTGTTTCCCGACTATTGACCTCTCGCTCTCTCTCACTGCTTTAAAACGCTGTTCGAGCATCTGCGTACTAAGCTTTAGCTAGCTGAAAGGGTTTCATAATTCTAGTGTGACCACGTTTCATGGCGTTCACCGAAAATCCATACGAAACGGCTAAACGGCCATACTGTCAGCTGTGTTTGTTTACAATTCAAATTAAACGCCGCCAAGCCGCGTACCCACAACTACGTGCAAAATGAAGAAATTATCTATTTATTTACTTAGATTATGATTTTCAATGTAGCGGGGCCAGCTCCCAATGCCGCCGAGCTGCACCTGGCGATCTGCTGTCGCATCGTTGGGCACATCCATGTCCACGACGGCTGCTGCCACAAACTTGGCGCTTAAGTCGCCGCGCACGGATGTCATGGTGGGACTGACCTCTCTCCATGAGCTCTCCACGGAACCCAATGGCGGCTGCTTGCCATTTCCATTCCCGTTGCCACTTCTCCTTCTTGTAGTCCTTGTATGCTTCGAAGCACCAGCATTTTGGAGTGGCAGCCAACTACGAAAAGAATCCCAGTGGGCGACCACTGGTCAGGGACGAGCAGAGGAGAAGCAATAAGCAATTCCATAATTTTTTAATTTGGGATTTTGGTCCTTTTCTATTTTATTTGCTCATTTGCTTAAATTAAATTACATTTTTTAAGACTTAATTTTATTTTAATATTTTTGGTTTGTATTTTTTTTATGGTCAAGATCCCACATTTAAACTTCTTTAATTGTATTGTATTATATTTAGTATATACTAGAATGAACATCGCGTTAGATCTTTTAAATCGGATGACCATTAGCCAGGGTGGCCCGGGAGGATGAAAATATTTGATAATACCCTTGCGAAATAGAGATAGGCAATAGGAAACAAAGCCGTATTGCACGTTTTTGCAGCGAGGAAAAATGATTTTATTTACAATACAATTAAAAAGTTTGAATGTGGGATCTTGACCATATAATAATTACAAATAAAAATAATTTAAATAAAATTAAGTCTTAAAAATGTAATTTAACGGGGAAATAAGAAAATAAAATAGAAAGGGCCAAAATTCCAAATTAAAATTATGGAATTGCTTATTACTTCCTCTGCTCGTCCCTGACCAGTGGTCGCCTACTGGGATTCTTTTTCTTAGTTGGCTGCCACTCCAAAATGCTGGTGCTTCAGCACAAGGACAAGAAGGAGATGTGGCAACGGAATGGAAATGGAAGTGGCAACGGAATGGACTGGGCAAGCAGCCGCCATTGGGTTCCGTGGAGCTCATGGAGAGAGATCATGGTGGTCAGTCCCACCATGTCATCCGAGCGCGGCGACTTAAGCGCCAAGTTTGTGGCAGCAGCCGTCGTGGACGTGGATGTGCCCAACGATACGGCACGTCGCAGGTGTCCTACGACTACAATGCGGAGAGATCTAGCAGAAGCCAACTGGACGAGGAGAAGGAGCAGCAGACGAACGAGGCCAGACACACAAAGATGACTTTCGGTCGGCACTCCCTAGCGGGATCTCCAGCAGTGGCAGCAGCTGTAGGGTCAAGAGCAGATCGCCAGGAGCAGCTCAGCGGCATTGGGAGCTGGCCCCGCTACATTGAAAATCATAATCTAAGTAAATAAATAAATAATTTCTTCATTTTGCACGTATTTGTGGGTACGCGGCTTGGCGGCGTTTAATTTGAATTGTAAACAAACACAGCTGACAGTATGGCCGTTTAGCCGTTTCGTATGGATTTTCGGTGAACGCCATAAAACCTGGTCACACTAGAATTATGAAACCCTTTTAGCTAGCTAAGGGTTTAGCGCTAGTGAGTACTAGGCTTAATGAGCAATCAATATACTTTTTAGATACAATTTGATGAATTAGAGACGGTATATTCTATCGAACTCATTTTTTGTCTGGTATTTTTTTTTCGATAAGCCTATAAGTTTTTCAATTAATGAGCCATTAATGTATTAATCCAATAGAAACTAGATGTTTAGAAAGCCTTGCAATAAGTAACAAGCCTATAAAATATGAGGAGTCGGCAACCAATCTTGGTATTACTTTTAATAATACCTTGAGCTGGAGTCAACATATTTCCAAAGCAACTGGTCGAACATATGGCTTGTTGCGTCAGCTCTCTCCATCTAAAGACTTTTTACCACAGCAAATCAGGATGCTTATATCAAAAGCCATTCTAATTCCCACTCTTTTTTATGGAGTAGTAGTAGCTTTAAATTCTATACTTAGATATGTGTTTAAACTAAATCGACTTGACCATGTATCCCACTTGACCAGTAAATTACTTGACTTAAACTTGACCTCGTGGATAGATTATAGGACTCTATATTTCCATAATTTTGTGACAACTCGGCAACCACCGTATCTCTACAATAAGCTCTGCTCTGCAACATCCACAAGGACTAATAATTTCATATGCCCAAGATATAAATCTCTAATCTCCAGCAGACAATTCTTTACAAATGCTATCCGCCTCTGGAACAACCTCCCACATAACTTAAAGACTATTAGGTGCGCAACTCAGTTTAAATTAAAAATTAAAGAATATTTAGAATAGAATAAACAAAAATAGTAAACGAAATATAGATAATATAGGTATAAAACAAAAATACAAAATCAATAAAAACAAAATAATATAGAAATAAGTAACAAAATCAAAATGTCATTAAAATATTTATAAGTAAATTGTTAGATTAAGAAATATTATTTAAAACAAACTCGCAACATGTATTAATCCATTTTGACTAGTGCTATAAATATAAGATCACTCTTGTCGCACTAGGATATTAAGAAATAAATAAATTAAATTAAATTAAAAGTACCGTATAGTCGTCTTGCTCGCACTTAGGCAAAACCCTATGGTTGCTGTCAAGCCTCTAATTAATGCGCCAATTAATGAAGTTTTTAATACAGTGTCATAATGCTATAAGAGGCGCCGAAAAAGTGTATTTACCTCTCGCTCGCACTCAGTGTCGCATAACAGAAATTTTCATAGAGGGCGCCACAACAAAGGAATCAGCTGATAAACACAGCTTTTACATTTGCAAAGCACAGGCGTCTGCAATATTAACTTTTGTTTGCAAAGTTTAAGTGATCAGAAGTGAAAAACTAAACAATTTAACTAAAATTTTTGGAATGAATTCCAATCTGTGTGGTTTGTATTAAGTGTTTGTGAACGTCATTTGTAGAAAAAAATTATGTTGTTCCCTTAATAGAGCAAAAATGCAAGTAGCCTTGCAAATGCATATTTTGGATAAAGTCTTGTTTAATAAGGGATTTAAAGTGAGTCCAGAAGAGTCCATCCACGATATGCATTGTATGTTGTAGAGTATTAAATTCTTGTTTAAATTAATGTTATTAGAAACACCACTTTTCCGATCTTGCGAGAATTTTGAATTTTTAGGGCATAACCTTTTGTACGGCAATGCTGTACTGCTTACCAGATGGGAAGCCGTTTTTGGTTAGATTGTTTCTATGAAAATTATAGGAAAACGTGATCCGATCTTGACAAAATTTTCTACATTCTGTTAAAAGAGTGTAAATTTTAAGATTAAATTTGATCCGATCTCTCCTATGAAAGCTATTGGATATAGTTGTCTGATCCGCATAATTTTCATTCAGAAATTTCCTATATATATAATAACGATTGGTGAAGTTTCACGTAGATATCTAATAAACTGAGCGAGTTATTAATTTTGGTTCAAAAAATCGGTCAAATTCCCATAGTGCTACGATTTGATAGCGATCGAGAAGGATGATTTCAGGCGACCCGTTCTGTTGCCACATCAACAACTTGCTGCGGCGGTCATGAAACGTTTAAGGACGATGGAGAGGCAGCGGCAAGAAGCGCGACGAGAAGCACCCACCTGAGCTGCACATAGAGCGCATCCTGACTCTGCGATGCATAGCCTCGCGGTAGTACCGAAGGGATCTCAGGACACTACTCTTCTATTCTTATATTCTTTCCACTCCTTTCTCTATGTCATTAACTTTAAATAGTTGTTTTCCCGGCTCCCCAATGTAAATACCGACTGCCCTACACCCACAACTGTCTGCTTAATAAATAAGTGATTTAAAAAAAAAAAAACTAATAATAAAAATCATAATTTCAATCAGCGCCAATAACAACAACAAGAACAACAGTGGCGAGGAGAATAAAAACAACAATGAGAAGCGAGCGAGCAGGCTAGAAGAAGCAGCAACAGCATCAGCTCATCGGCACCTGCATATGGCTCGCTCGCTTGCACCTATGCAGTCGGCTGCGGCAGCGGCAGCGCTGCCGGCAGTGCAGTCGACGCAGCGCGCCTGAAAAGAAATACAAAAGTGCCTATGCGTAAGGGCGAGATAGCAGGCTTGCTATCTCGCTCGATCTCCCGATTTTCGTGACGATCCAAAATCGTTTTCACTCCCCGAAAATGCATGACCTAATAAAGTTCCACTTCGAAAACAAAACAAAGTTGCTCTCTTTGTTTTTGTACGCTTTAAGATTTTCGATTCACATGAAAAATAATAAAATTCAATGCACATGAAAAATAATAAAAATTGGAAAATTGGAATTGCCATAGGTACTATTGCGTTTTCAGCTATATTTTGCAGGATGGTCCTAGAACAATTTTGCATTAAAAACCCATTTTCGTAAAAAGTCGACTTACGATACTTTCGCAAATCTGCATCGACATGTTCTTAATTAGCATCACCAGCCGAGTCGATCTAGCCATGTCCATCTGTCGGTTTCTTCGCGAACTAACTCAGGTTTTGAGCTATCTGGCTGAAACTTTCTGCTTTTTTTTTTTTTTCATGCAGTATAAATGTCGGACCACTATATCCTATAGCTGCCATAGAAATCATTGGGAAAATAATGTAAAACAAGAAAGGAAGCTAACTTTGGTAAGCCGAAGTTTTTATACCCTTGCAGTTTGCACTTGGATCTTTAAAAATCGATCCATTTTGGTAATGTTAAAAAAATATCAAATTTTGTAAATTTTCAGGCAGGCTCCAGTTTTCACTTTTGTCTTTCGTTTTCGTTGTAGACCAAAAACGTACGTTTTCGTTTTTAGGTGCTCCGGTTTTCACAAACTTTTTGTCATCGTTTTGTTATCGAAATATTTAATTATTTTTATTGCTCAAACAGTTGACTTGGATGTTTTGAGAAGTAAACGGAATGTTTAAATGCCTTTACTTTTTTTAATTGTTTGTTTTAAACCCAAATAAATGCAGAAATTGTTTATTTATCGGTCCAAGAGCGCTGCCACTCTTTAAACAGGGACTTTTATACCTTTTTTAAATGGTAAAAGTACAATTTAAACAATAAAATTAAACTGGTTTATTTATTAAGACCTTATTTTATCTTCTTTGAACATAATTAATGCCCTCCTTTTAATTTTACAAGCATTTCGACCAGATTGTTCGGTTCCACCAACAGTACGGCAGCACTGGCAACCAAAACGAAAGTTGTCGTTGCCGACGGCAAATATTTTTTTTGCGAATTCGAGGTGGGGTCAGAAAATAATTTTTTAAAAAGTAATTACGAACTAGATTGATCCACTGATGGTGTGAAACAAACATCAATAGACCAACGGGTCAAAAAATTTTTTTCTTTTGTAATTAAGAACCGATTTGATGTAGAGAAAGGCATTTATTTTTCATTTCGGCAAGACAAACTTGCCCGTTTTTGAAAACGAAAAAGTCTTGTGAAAGTGAAAACGGGAGCAACGATTTCTCGTTTTCGAAAACGAAAACGAGAGAATCTTGTGAAAGTGAAAACCGGAGCCTGCCTGTTTGTCCATTTTACATTTTACATGTAGAATTTTATATTTTCATATAAATCAGCCGATCCCTTCTATGGCAGCTGAAACTAAAACCGTAACTCTATAACTATAAAAAAAAGCTAAATCTCGAAATTTATAGAAATTTGTTGAAGAGAGAAATTATAATTTTTGTTTCATTAATTTATAAAAATTAGTTGAAAAGAGAAATTATAATTTTTGTTTCATTAATTTTCCGATCATTTCTATAGCGGCTATAAGATCTAGTGGTCCAATTCCGTTCCGACATATATAGTAACTGCAATAGGAAGACTAACTGCAAAGTTCATTCAGATAGCTCAAAAACTGAGAGACTAGTTTGACATGGCCTTCACTGCGTTGCAAACTTCTGGGCAAAATTAATTAAATATGATAACTTCTCTGTTTTTCAACGTATTTCGATATATTTCGAGATAAAGCGGTTTTGACGGTTTTAGAATTAAGATTAAGATTTTCATTAAGATCAGACATCTATATTATATCAAACAAAAACATGTGACGATGGCACATTCAACTCAAAAAATTTCTGATACCATTTTGTGACGATTAATAGTTATTTAAACAAAAATATTAAAAACATTTTCTAATTAGTTTCAAAATCGGCACGCTGTCTGTTTTGCCTTTTTTAATTTTTCAGCTAAGTGCCGATTTTGAAACTAATTATATTAGCTGAACGCCGGTTACCGTCACAAAATTTAGTATCTCGTTAAGAGGTTTTTCTGATACCAGAACTATTTGTTTCAAATGTGAAAAGCTAACAAAAAACGAGAAAGAAAGCTAACTTTGTATACCCTTGCAGTCAGCAATTGGATCATTGAAAATCGATCCATTTTGGTAATGTTAAAAAAAATGTCAAATTATGTACATTTTGTAAATATTACATTTTACATATAGAATTTTACATTTTCATGTAAATCGATCGATCCCTTCTATGGCAGCTATCTGATATAGTTGTCCGATCTTAATGAAATTAAAACCGTAAGTCTATAACCGTAAAAAACTGCTACATCTTGAAATTGATTGATATACGTTGAAAAACAAAAAAGGTAAACAATTTTTTACAATAATTTCGCCATCATTCCTATGACAGCTATAGGATATAGTGGTCCGATTTCGGCTGTTCCGACATGTATACTGAGAGACTAGTTCGCGTAGAAACCGACAGACGGACAGACAGATGGACATGGCTAGATTGACTCGGCTGGTGATGCTGATCAAGAATATATATACTTTATCGGGTCTGAGATGCCTCCTTCACTGCGTTGCAAATATCATGTCAAAATTATAATACCCTCTGCAAGGGTATAATGAAGAAGTTAGCTATATGGTATAGTACCCCAAAAGGTGAACAGTAATCTCAAGGGTTATACTGCCTGAAGTGAGTATCAAAATCGAAAGAGCCATTTTCTAAAAAAAATATTTTAAAAATCTTAAAAAAATGAATTTTAACTCAAAATTCTTAATTATAATATTTAGATAAATTTGTAAAGGCAAATAAATTATCATTTTAAAATACCTTTCCAACGACATATAGCAGTTTCAGTAACTTTAGTCGTTTAGAAGTTATGGGCGCGAGAAATCTAGCTTTTTTAACTGTTTTTCCGCCAAACTAGCGGGAAACACAAAGAGTTGTAGAACGAAAAATGTTTAGCTCGAGCTGTTTAATAAAATAAAAGTGGTTCCAGGACTCTAAAACAAAAAAAATAGTAGTCTCCTTGCGCACCACAGTCTTATGGGCACCGGGTATAAAAATCCGAATTTGACCGTAAAAAGGCGGAAATGTCATCACTGATTACATGGCACATTCAACGAGACCGAGAGAACGGCTCTCAGCATGGTACAATAATTGCAAGGTTGTTTCGCTGGCCAAATTGTTGGCCTTTGGACACAACACACATCCCAAGATCATATAGTACATATCATATACAGGCAGGCTGCGGTTTTCACTTTCACAAGATTCTTTCGTTTTCGTTTTCGAAGACTTTTTCGTTTTCAAAAACGGGCAAGTGTGTCTTGTCGAAATGAAAAGTAAATGCATTTTTCTACATAAAATCACTTCTTAAATGCAAAAGGAAAAAAATAGTTGACTTGTTGGTCTATTGATGTTTGTTTTACACCATCAGTGGATCAATCTAGTTCGTAATTACTTTTTAAAGAATTATTTTCTGACCCCACCTCGAATTCGCAAAAAAAATATTTGCCGTCGGCAACAACTTTCGTTTTGGTTGCTAGTGCTGCCGTACTGTTGGTGGAACCAAACAACAATCTGGTCGAAATGCTTGTAAAATTAAAAGTAGGGCATTAATTATGTTCAAAGAAGATAAGAAAGGTTTTAATAAATAAAAAAGTTTAATTTGTTTGTTTAATTGGTACTTTTGCCATTTAAAAAAGATTTCTGCATTTATTTGGGTTTAAAACTGTAGGAATATCCCTATTAAAATAGGGATGAGTCAAAAGAAACAAAGATATCGTTTGTGAGGTGAATCGATACACAACACGATCGAGGTAGATTCCTCACGTTTATTTTTACCACCTCTAGCTTCCTTCTCTTCTTTTGTGAACCTTTGAACAGACAAGTCGTGCATATTGAAAACAGAATTAAAAACTAAAATCTAAATCAAAGTGTTTTATTATATTGGGCTGGTTTCTTAACAAAAACAAACAATTAAAAAAAGTAAAGGCATTTAAACATTCCGTTTACTTCTCAAAACGTCCAAGTCAACTGTTTGAGCAATAAAAATAATTAAATATTTCGATAACAAAACGATGACAAAAAGTTTGTGAAAACCGGAGCACCTAAAAACGAAAACGTTCGATTTTGGTCTAAAACGAAAACGAAAAACAAAAGTGAAAACCAGAGCCTGCCTGATAATATTTATGGACAAAGTTGAATTTATTCTAAAAGTATTTAGTAATAATAATGAGTTCCTGAAAGTTGGAAAAAAAATCAATGTTCCAAACCGAAAGCACTTTATCAAATATGTTCAAATATCAGGGCTACAACATATAAAAAATTTGTGACAAATGTAAGTTTGTAAAATGCATTATAACTAATGAACCAGAGGTCCCTGTTTGGTCATGCCCTCTCGAAGTGATGGCCCGGCAGCAGCCGAATAATGCACGCATAGTTATCTGCATTTATCTATGCGCAACCTCGGCCTTTGCCCTAAGCACAGCTTCGGCCGCCTATTTTGCCGAAGCTATCAGTTAGTTGTCTTTCGAGCGTTCTATACGAGAGATCAATTCTTTTTCGCTTATCTCACTTATCGGGCGCAGCATAGTTGTTGTTGTCATACACAATAGTTCGAGCGCAGCCAGTATTGCTGTTCGCGAAGCTTACATACCCCCAAATTTATATATATATATATTGCCCTGCGCGGCTGAATAAAATAATTGAAACTGATGAAACAATCGCGTTTTGTTTAATTAAGTTAGTGAAAAAGCTCACTAGCCCAACAGTCCCCATTGGATAATCTTGTTCAAAATTGAACTAGAAAAGCCAAAGCTCCTTTTAAGCCGAATACCAGCTCTGGGTTACGTAAGGTTTGGGAGTTATTACGCCTTGAAAAGTGTGAATCCAATTGGTACGTAATGGAAACTTTCCAGTTTGGGACTAGTAATGTACCGGCAAAGATCTATCAGAATCAATGGCCTTTTTTTTGCCGGCTCGAAAAAAGATCGATTTTTTTCGACCTGTGTTATTGTTGTTTTGAACTTAAACGAGAAAGAAAGCTAACTTCGGTAAACCGAAGTTTATATACCCTTGCAGTCAGCAATTGGATCATTGAAAATCGATCCAATTTGGTAATGTAAAAAAAAATGTCAAATTATGTAAATTTTGTAAATTTTACATTTTACATGTAGAATTTTACATTTTCATATAAATCGACCGATCCCTTCTATGGCAGCTATATGATATAGTTGTCCGATCTTAATGAAATTAAAACCGTAGTTCTATAACTATAAAAAACGACTATATCTCGAAATTTATAGAAATTCGTTGAAAACAGAGAAATTAAAAATTTTGTACATTAATTTCGCCATCATTCCTATGGCAGCTATAGGATATAGTGGTCCGATTTCGGCCGTTTCGACATATATACTGCGTGCTAAAGAAATAAGACTATGCTGAAAATTTCAGCCCGATAGCTCAAAAACTGAGAGACTAGTTCGCGTAGAAACCGACAGACAGACGGACAGACAGACGGACAGACATACAGACGGACAGACAGACAGACGGACATGGCTAGATCGACTCGGCTGGTGATGCTGATCAAGAATATATATACTTTATGGGGTCTGAGATGCCTCCTTCACTGCGTTGCAAATATCATGGCAAAATTATAATACCCTCTGCAAGGGTATAAAAATGCTATAGAACATTTTTTGTTTTGCAAAGAGTTACTTGACAAACTGTATGGCTGCTCTACAAAGCCAAAATTCGCCCAAAAAATGGGTTTCCCAGAAAAGCCAACATCGACTAGCATTTAGTGAGTAAATTGGGCCCCAAAAGCAAAAAATCATCTTTGGAGCAGCGAAAACTTGTTCTCCAGAGAGCAAGACATACAAGGAAACAGGCCAAATGCTAGAAATGAAGGCGAATACGGTCGGGGACATCGTCCGAAGTTTTAAAAATGAGGGAAGAATTGCTTCAATTAAACAAAAAAGGATAACCAAAAAAATTAACTGATCGCGAAAAAGCTGAAATTGTCCGAAAAGTGAAAAAATTCCTCGCTAAGTGCTCCGGAATTGAAGGCGGAACTCTTTGCTGACCACGGGAAGACCGTTTCCGCGCAAACCATTCGAGGTACCATAAAAAAACAAGGGTACAACGCCAGAGTGGCCGTTGCCGTTGCGCAACCGAAAGTTGAGAAAAAATTTCGCCCAGGAGTACTCCAAGAAGGATCAAAGCTGTTGGGAAGACGTCATTTTCTTGGGTGAAAGCAAATTCAACCATTTTGGCAGTGACGGCAAGACAATGGCTTGGCGGAAGCCAAATACTGAGCTGCAAAGTAAGCATCTCAGGCCAACCGTGAAACACGACGGTGGAAGCGTGATGATCTGAGGCTGTATTTCCACCAAAGGAATCGGAAATCTCTTGGCCAAAATTGGCCAAGAATACACAAAAAAATTATAGAAAATATGCCAAAAAGGTTAGACGATACCCTTAAAAATTTGAAGTTTTTTTTTGTTTATGTAAGTTTTCACTTCTAATTTGAAATAAAACCGTATATTATATATGTACCTTTATGAATAGGTAATAAACCAATCATTAATTTCCATTTTTAAAATTGTGCCTTTTCTAAGTCGTATACTTCTTATTCGGGTTTGAAGTTGAAAAAAAAAAACACAAATATTAGTGGGATCCACTGTATATTAAAATAAAGCATTTCAGTGAAAAAAAATATATTAAAACAGAAGTTGCATATATACATGTGTATAATTCACACATATACTACCAAAGTGTTTTGCAATTTTTTTTTTGGCTGTGCAGAAACTCATGCTAATTCTTGTTCTTCTTGGAGAAAAGTGGTTTTAAGCAGGGAGAGAGAGCGAGAGGGTAAATATTGACCTCTCACTCTCTTTCTTACTTACTTTGCTTTAGCAATACCGTAACCCGCTTTACAACAAAGATCTGTGTGTGATCTTAGCAAATAGTCGAGTCTTGACTTTCTTATGAGAAGTTAAGCCAATTAGACCTCGAGTTAGCTAGAACCCCTCCATAACAAATATAGGTCGCCAAACAAAACTTCTGACCACACGCCCAAAAATTGTATGCAAATATTTAATTAGATATGTATGTATGTAAAACTACATTACAAAGTTCGGCCGTAACAACGCCACACGCTTCTCGAAATCCCGTCGTAGCTTTCAGTTGCAAAAAAAGTCCAAGTTTCACACATATGTAAGTCGGAGGCGAAAGAGGTAAATACTCTCTTTCCCTCCCGCTAGCCACCAAAAACATTGCCCCGAAAATATACTGTATGGAACTAAAAATTTCCAAGTTTGAATTCTCAGACACTGACGAGATCGAATGGTATCGTCCGAAACGCGTCTGGTAACCCGCTTTACAACAAAAATCTGTGTGTGCTCTTGGCATATAGTCGAGTCTTGACTTCCGTATGAGAAGTTAAGCAGATTAGACCTCGAGTTAGCTACATAAAAATGTCGATAAAAATGTTAAAAAACATCGGATTTTTCCGGAACTAAATTATAGGCACACTTGGGTAATAGGGAACCACGAGGTGTGTTCAAAAAGTATCGCGAATTTTGTCTTTTTTTTTAATTATTTATTTATTTCATGAATATCTATTTTGTCCTCATCAAAGTAATCCCCATGACATATTATACACTTCAGCCAACGGGTTTTCCAATCCTCGAAGCACTTTCATAGGCCTCTTCGGATTAGGGAACAAGAAAAAGTCAAAGGGGCCAGATCTGGGAAATACGGTAGCTGCGGCATCATTAGTGTGTTGTTTTTGGCCAAAAAGCCGCGCACAAGCAACGATGTGTGAGCAGGGGCGTTATCGTGGTCCAAAAGCCAATTTTTGGCCAAAAGGCCAATCTTTTTGGCCTTCTGAGAGCATTTTGTACCACCGATAAACGTTGCTTCGGTCCAAGGTAGCTTCTCCGTATGCCACAGTTAACATTCGGAATGCATCCGCGCACTTAATTTCGTTTTTCACACAAAATTTGATACAGGTTCTCTGATCCATTTTTTTGAATAGGTATAAATCGAAGACGATTCAAAACACGTGCAAGCAAAGCAGTTGTCAACAATCAATAATAATAAGTGAGAGACATGAGTGTGGGAATGAGCGTGTGTACACGTTCCAACCCACCGAGAGTAAAGAGAGCAGCAGTAGCGAATATAGGACTAGAGGTTTTTTGCGAGTTCCAAACACATTCGCGAATATAAGACGAAGATCAAGAGACGAGCAGACGAGCAACGACGTGAGTAAAGAGAGCAGCAATGACGAGAGAGGACCACGAGCAACGACGAGAGATCGGCAAAATACGTTAGTAGAGTTTTGCGAGAAGCCGAAGTAGATGGACGACGACGACGAAATAAGATCCTGTTGTGAAATTATCAAAAACCCCCTAGACACTTGTATTAAGCCATAACTAATCTATTATACTCAACTTAATCGAATATAAAATAAAACAAACTATATCTAACCCCACAAGAGTACCAACATAACGCCACAAAAAAATCAAAATTCGAATATACATAACCCGCGAAAATTAAAAATGCGCGATACTTTGTGAACACACCTCGTATTTTGTCGAAATTTCATCGATCTGTAATCTTTTTTGCAAACGCCCGGTATCTTTATTTTCGGAATTGCTTGGCTGCAAAATTTTTTTAAGCAAAATTGATCAAATTTTATCAAAATGAGCGGCAAACAAAAGGAAACCACCGAGTGTCAACGGAAAATAATTTTATATTTGCATAATCAAGGTAAATCATATGTTGAGATAGGAGAAATGATGGATAGAAGCCGTTTTACCAATTGGAGCATTGTCCAGCGTTTCAAAGGAGCCTCTTCGTTGGAGAGTTGGTCGACCCAGGCTTTGAATGACCGGGAATAGGCCAGGATCATCAAGGTGAAGGTGAACCCAAAAATCTCCTCAACACAGGTTGCAGCTGAAGTGAAAAATGAATTTGGAAAAGATATTCACCCTATTACGGTTTGGAGGACACTGCATGAAGCCAACTACAAAAGCCGCGTTGCTAGAAGAAAACCGCTTATGTCCAAAGTTAACCAGCAGAAGGGTTTAGCCTATGCAAAATAATATTTTACTAAGCCAACAGACTTTTGGATGAATGTAATCTTCTCTGACGAAAGAAAATTCAATATTTTTCAATCTGATGGCCGCCAAACAGTTTGGAGAGAGCCTAATACGGAACTCCATAAAGAGAACCTTGCTATGTCTGTGAAACATGTTGGTGGAGGCGTCATTGTGTGGTGCTGCATGTCCGCCGCTGGTGTCGGCGATCTTGAATTTATAGAAGGAATCATGGAACTTACCAGCCACATTCAAAATCAGGTGCTTTTTTCTAATTTTAATTTTTATAAATTTTTATAAATAAAAAGAGACACAAGAATAAAATAAAGTTGGGTTCGTTGTAAAATTATCAATATACAATTAATTGTGGCATGGTCGCGAAGGTAACTTAAAACTGTCGTCGATTTCCACAATACAGTGACCTACGTGAGGTTATTCCGCCTTTAGGACTACGTGTGAATGGGAAAAAAAACAATTAAGCATTGATCGACTTTGCGGTGATAAACTGACCGCAACAAATAAAAAGTGTGAAAGAAGCCACAAAAATAAATATAACAAGTGGGAAAGCTACAGACGAGTGTGACCGACTGTGAGATACCCGGTACCCAAAGCATTGTGGGTGAAATTAAACAGCCCATGAACATGGAAAAAGGAAAATGTTGACAAATTAAGACAAATATTGCTAGAAACATGTTGAGCAACACTCAAAAGAAACAAATGTTGCTAGGAACATGTTGAGCAACACCCAACAAAGACAAATTTTGCTAGGAACATGTTGAGCAACACTCACGTGCGCGCTCTCTTTCAAGCAGTTTACCCAGAAAATTTATTCTTTAATAACTTCTATGTTTATCATCCGATTTTACTCAAATTTTCAGAACACATCCACGATTGCCAACTATCTATCTATATACTTTAAGCCGAAAATCACTCCTATATCTATTAACTTTAATCCAAAATCACGCCTATAGCTTATATTCCGTTTTTTTATGATTTTCGGGGGCGGAAGTGGGCGTGACCAAATTTTAAAACAAACTTGTTCTGCGTGCAACAGATTCCAATGTTGTCACCAAATTTGGTAATTCTTGCTCTTTTAGTCTCTGAAATTTTTTGTTTCACACGGACGGACAGACGGGCATGGCTAAATCGACTCGGCTGGTGATGCTGATCAAGAATGTATATACTTTATGGGGTCGGAGACGCCTCCTTCTGCCTGTTGCATACATTCTCGGTTGGCACTAAGTTATAATACCTTTGTACCCTATGGGTACCGGGTATAAACACCGCTACACGGTGGCAGTATATATTTTATGAAAATTATACATAGAACTGATACTAAACATTGATTGTCATAAATGTTCTCTTTTCTGTTTATATTTTATTTTTATTACCATAATAATTGTTTATTATTTCCATTACTTGCCCTTATTCACGGGTTGGATAACTTGCAAGCAAAGCAGCTCTCAACAATTAAGTAAACATTCAAAATGGCCGAGATTGTCGGCATAAGTGAAAGACATGAGTACCAACATATCGCCACAAAAAAATCAAAATTCCAATATACGTAACCCGCGAAAATTCAAAATTCGCGATACTTTTTGAACACACCTCGTAAATCGACCGATCCCTTCTATGGCAGCTATATGATATAGTTGTCAGATCTTAATGAAATTAAAACAAAAATTAAAAAAAATCTAAAACTATAAAAAACGACTATATCTCGAAATTCGTTGAAAAACAGAGAAGTTAAAATTTTTTTTACATTATTTTCGCCATCATTCCTATGGCAGCTATAGGATATAGTGGTCCGATTTTGGCCGTTCCGACATAAATACTGCGTGCAAAAGAAATACGACTATGCTAAAAATGTCAGCACGATAGCTCAAAAACTGAGAGACTAGTTTGCGTAGAAACCGACAGACAGACAGACGGACATGGCTAGATCGACTCGGCTGGTGATGCTGATCAAGAATATATATACTTTATAGGGTCGGAGATGCCTCCTTCACTGCGTTGCAAATATAATGGCAAAATTATAATACCCTCTGCAAGGGTATATAAATATGTAAAGGTAATTATTTTGATTTCACAGCCAAACAATATAAAATTTGTCGGTACGGGCTATGAGATATTCATATTTTAAGGGTCCTGGTTACATATATTTCAAAGCCCTTGTTAAAAGAAAAAACAAGTGGGAAAGTCGAGTGTGACCGACTGTGAGATACCCGGTACCCAAAGCTTTGTGGGTGAAATTGAATAGCACATGAACATAGAAAAAGAAAATGTTCACAAATGAAGACAAATGTTGCTAGAAACATGTGACGGTCTGCTGGGGCTGAGATAGTTCAGCGTGGGCCAGGACTCGTCCCAAGAATTTATTTGGGTCAGGTGTGGTTGCTGGAAGAGATTCCGACCCGGTCCCAGATGAGAACACTAGAGAATTATGCCGTGAATGTACAAATATCTTAGGTTGGTTTATTAAAGTATAGTGTACAGAGATGGAAAGAATCAAGCCGGAACAGGGAACCGGGATGCTTGGCGCGGGCTCGTAGTCGTGGGTCGTCGTCCCTGGTTCCGTCGCTGCCCGTGCCGGAGTACAGGCGCTGTCGTGGCTTCGCTGCCGGGTTGGACCTGACCCGGTGCACTGTGGTCCAGAATCCCAAATTATTGGCAGAAATTCAATTTTTTTTTCAAGATTTCAGCAAAAACCATATTGGATTCCAGTAGAGTATTTCCAAGGGTAGTCTAAAAGCATAATTTTACAATTGAAATTGAAGCCCTTGCGATTTAGCCAGACCTGGAAGTCAGCTGTTCATTTGCATTAAACTTTGCCTTTGCTAGCCTTGCAAGTTTTTACTAATTTCAATTCAGTTATTTCTATGACTATAAATCAGAGGTGCCCAAGCCCCCGCCACATGTGGTTGGTAAAAATTCTGCCGGTTCTCTGCTGCTACACAGACAGTGTAAACGTGACGTGAGCAGCAGCAGCAGAGAAAAGAGAGAATGAGAGGTCGAGTGTGCGGTTGTCAGAGCAGTGCAAAGCATTTAAATTTTAATGCTTTGCACTGCTCTAACAACCGCAACGTCTCGCGCGAAGCCAACTTCGTTTTTCTCTTACGCACACAAATGCAAGACACATGTCATTGTATTTGTGTGGGCAGCACTGCTATAAATATAAAAAAACATGAAAAACATAGAAAAAGGTATTTATAATAAGGGTGTATTCACACAATTATTATTTAATGTGATTCTTCCTTGTTTATGTGTGCTTTTGTAATGTGATATTTCCAGCAATTCTAGCATCAAACTCGTTGTGTTTCGTGGAATAAAAGTATGTTGTATTTGTGTGTATTAGTTGAACTAACAACGTAATGTTGTTGCTTAATGTGTGAATAATGCGACGGTACTAATATTTTTTGCCCGTTTTTGCCCCCTTTCCTTAAAATTGAATTTTTGTAGGCAACATTAATTTCAGTTCCGCTGAATTACTTGAGTTTTGGCTCGAAACGGAAAACGGTAATGAAGATGATTTGAGCACATATGAATGTATCGATGACTATTCCCTCGATTTAGATGTGGGAAATAATTAATTAACTCACTAAATGTATAAAAGTTTAATTCAATAACAGAAAAAACAAAAAGGTGTGAATTTTAGTAAAGGTTTGTATGGGGGCTATACCATCCAGTAATCCTAGGTTGTTGAAATTCACATGGTATGTGCATATTGGTCAAAAACTTATAGTCTCTACATTTCAACTTGATAACACAAAAACAAAAAAAGTTTTTCTAACAAAAACATTAATTTGAATATGGTGGTTGTATGGGGGCTACCACTCCTAGCGGTCCGATTCGGCTGATTCTGACATATGTGCTTTGTGTGTGGAAAAGAAACCAATGTGCAAAATCGCTAGCTTACAAATTAGAATTTCTGCCACTTATTTGGGATTCTGGACCACAGTGCGGTGGTTGTGGGCGTTAGTGCTGACGGCGGTTTGCCTGTCTTTGCAGCGAAGGGGGTTTTGGAGGCTCTGAAGTCTTCCAGTTGCGAGAAGGTTATGGAGGCTCTAAAGTCTACGAGTTGCGAGAAGGTCTTGGAGGCTCTAAAGCAGTGATGTCCACACAAATACAATGACATGTAAGATTTGAGTGTGCTTGTGCGCGCACCACAGGGTTAGTGTCGGTGTAGCGGCAGAGCGCCAGCAGAATAACTCGCAGACTCGCGAGTCGTGCGCGTGGACAACACTGCTCTAAAGTCTACCAGTTGCGAGAAGTGCAGATCGGCGGGCCGAACCGGGATAACGGAGACTCTTAAGTCTTTCAGACAAATCGGCGGGCCGATTCTTGACGTCTACCAGAGGAGGGTTATACTACAATGTAAAAATGTGGACTAGACCCGAAGATCCTGTCCCCAAACGACACCTGTTACTGACTCCTGGATGTGGGCTACTAAACCTCACCCGATCGCTGTCTGTAGCTGAGTGCCTTCCCACCATGATGAAATAACATAAGGTGGTCCCGTCGGCAACAGACATCCACTTATTGTATGATTGCAATAAGTGCGAGTGAAATGAACATAGTAAACTGAGTGTCGTATTGAGTGTGAGTGAGGCGGCAATGTGATTGTTGATTAACCCTTAGCATGTCCGTAGGCTTTGAGTATCCCACTTATAATAAAAGACAAGATTTTTTTTTAAGTTTAATTTTTAATAATTTAGTGTTACCAATTAAACGCTGCTTTTGGTTCTTAATACAATTTTTTTTGTTTAAGTACTTAACTCTAAAATATATTCTTATTTTAAAGTAAAAGAAATTACAAGTTTATCCAGCTTTACATTTTGCGCTGCGATTACTAATTTTTCTGCGAATCGTTAAAGTGTGTGGCACAGATTTGCGAGTTTTCACCCAGGCTGCACCCCAGGCTTTGTTCCCACAATTTT
Source organism: Drosophila triauraria (assembly GCA_014170255.2). NCBI lineage: Eukaryota > Metazoa > Arthropoda > Insecta > Diptera > Drosophilidae > Drosophila > Drosophila triauraria. The sequence continues at coordinate 6,843,834 of CM024337.1, forward strand.
CTTTTTATACTACACTTTGGAACACTAGACTCACTCCCGTTACAACTTTGCAGCAAAATTTGCAATATTTTATATTAATGTGTGCACGCTTAAGGGTTAATGAACAACAAGGAACAAATTCGCCCGCACACAACCTTTTTTTTCAACAAGCAAACGTGCACTGAAATAAGTGGATACTTCGTAAAACTTCGGCTCGCGGCGGAACCACCTTATGTTATTTTATCATGCTTCCCACTGGCTGTGGTCCGCTTTATACAAGAATCCGGGGAGGTCTAGAGTGACCGCCGCGCGTGCGGAATTTGCCCTTTTTGGTGTGACCAAAGCCCCAGTGTGACCCTTTGCTCTCGATCAGAGGCGCGCGCGCGGAAATTCAAATTTGAATTTGAATGTTTATTATTTTCTCTTCTGTTTTCGTTGTTTGGTTTTATGTTTTTATTTTCTCCTCAATTTTTATTGTTTGGTCTAAGGTTTTTTATTTTATATTTTCTCTTTGAGCGCGCTCACCCGTCACAAACTTGTTGAGCAACACTCAAAAGAGGCAAATGTTGCTTGGAACATGTTGAGCAACACGTACGTGCGCTCTCAACGTCTCTCTCTCTCTCTCTCTCAAGAAGAAGAAGTATTCACAGAAACTTTGTTGTTTAATAACTTCTTTGTTTATCATCCGATTTTACGTCTCGTCCGCGATTGTCTATTTATTAAGGGTATCTATTTACTTTAAGCGGAGAATCATGCCTATAGCTAATATAACGTTTTTTATCATTTCCGGGGTCGGAAGTCGTCGTAGCCAAATTTTAAAACAAACTTGATCTGAAACAGATTCCAATGTCACCAAATTTGGAAACTCTAGCTCTTATAGTCTCTGGGACAAACGGACGGACAGGCAGACAGACAGACAGACGGAATATATATACTTTATAGGGTCGGAGATTTCTACTTCTGCCTGTTACATACATTCTCGGTTGGCACTAACTTATAATACCCTTGTACCCTATGGGTACCGGGTACAATATCGTTATATAAGCTATAGTCGTGATTTTCGGCTTAAATGTACATATATTATAATGTACCATACTTCGTTTCTCTTTCAAAGTGAACGGTCGTGTTTTTATACCCGGTACCCATAGGGTACAAGGGTATTATAAGTTAGTGCCAATCGAGAATGTATGTAACAGGCAGAAGAAGGCATCTCCGACCCCATAAAGTATATATATTCTTTATCAGCATCACCAGCCGAGTCGATTTAGCCATGTCCGTCTGTCCGTCTGTCCGTCTGTCCGTCTGTCCGTCTGTCCGTCTGTCCGTCCGTCCGTCTGTCCGTCCGTGTGAAACAACAGATCTCAGAGACTATAAGAGCTAGAGTTACCAAATTTGGTGACAACATTGGAATCTATTGCACGCAGATCAAGTTTGTTTTAATATTTGGCCACGCCCACTTCCGCCCCCGAAAATAATAAAAAACGGTATATTAGCTATAGGCGTGATTTTCGACTTAAAGTAAATAGATAGACTTAATAAGTAGGCAATCGAAGACGTGTTCTGATTGAAATTTGAGTAAAATCGGATGATAAACATAGAAGTTATTAAACAGTAAAGTTTTTGAGAGAAAGAGAGAGAGAGAGAGCGCACTGCTTAGGAATAATTTCGCGTGTCTGAGCACTTAGCTTTTGGGTGGCAGTAGCGAAAAAAAGTGTTGCGTGCTTTCGAGCGCAGTATTAATTCGTAATGCAGCTGCGGACAGCTGCAGAATTAGTCTTTTTTGAACGTTGCTCAACATCTTTTTAGTAACATTTGACTTTATTTGTCAACTTTTTGTTTTTTCATGTCCGTGTGATATTTAATTTCACGGCCAATACCTTGGGTACTGGGTATCTCACAGTCGGTCACTCGACTGGAGCTTTCTCACTTGTTGTTTGTTTGTCTTTGTTATAAACCACCGGGGCGGGGCTTATTTAAAACTTCTATCTTGTGTCAATAATAATTCACCGTTTCACTTCGCTTGTGCATGCAGCTGTTTTTGTGTATAAAAACTATATTATTTGCAAATTAGTTTTGTGCAGTGATCGCTTATCTGCATTTTTGCATTCCTCTTTGTGCTTTATCCGTTACGCCGATATTACAGCTTGACGGCTTTAGCTCCCTAACTCTCGCTCTCTTGCTCTTTCTTAATGCACGTAACTACTCTTAATTTCTCTTATCTTCTGACTGGTACAGTGGTAAATCACTATAATGTCCTCTAGTGTTGTCTGTGTATTAAAACCTGCAAGAAAGTAATTTCTGCAGAGGACCCTATTATTGGCTGCTGGCTCACTATGGGGCCTCTAGAACAAACTGCGTTGCAAAAATCAAAAATTTTATGTTCGCGTTCGATGTTTTGAATACGCAAATCTTATAGGTAATTATTCAAAGATTACAAATACAAAATGTTAATTGCCTACGAATTTTGTTTTTAAAGATATACCGTATTAAAGTTGACCAAATTTTCATTTTCAACAAAACACAACATTTTGAGGAAATTTGAGCAAATTTCAGGTCGAATTTCAATAAAACTAGGTAATGAACCCTCGTTTTTTTTCATTTATAAAGGTACTTATTAGGTAAAAAAAAAGAAAAAATTTTACTATTTGCTTCTTGTTTATTCAGGTAATTACATTTTTACTAACTGTGCATATTTCCACTATTTTTATACTTTGATGGAAAATAACTAAAATATTAATTTTTATTAATTTGCCATATTTTTGTAAAAAAATTCTTTGAATATTTCTTAGTCGAATTCAATAAAGTCTTGCTGCTTCTGTCTGCCACACCCATACACCTCTAGGCAAAAAACGAAAAAAAGTCACGGTTCCAAAAGCTGTATTTCGTGCAGCCCTGGTGTAAAACCCCTGATAAAAGTACGCCTGCTGGAACAAAACGAAAAATTAAATTTTTTTTTTTTTTTTTGTATCTCTCAAACTGTTTTTCTTAATTAAAAACAATAAAAAACGAGAAAAAAAAGCTAACTTCGGTAAACCGAAGTTTGTATACCCTTGCAGTCAGCAATTGGATCATTGAACATCGATCCATTTTGGTAAAGTAAAAAAAAAAAATGTCAAATTATGTAAATTTTGTAAGATTTACATTTTACATGTAAAATTTTACATTTTCATATGATTCGACCAATCCCTTCTATGGCAGCTATATGACATAGTTGTCCGATCTTAATGAAATTAAAACCGTAATTCCAGAACTATTAAAAACGACTATATCTCGGAATTTATAGAAATTCGGTGAAAAACAGAGAAATTAAAAATTTTTGTACATTAATTTCGCTATCATTCCTATGGCAGCTATAGGATATAGTCGTCCGATTTCGGCCGTTCCGAGATATATACTGCGTGCTAAAGAAATAAGACTATGCTGAAAATTTCAGCCCGATAGCTCAAGAACTGAGAGACTAGTTCGCGTAGAAACCGACAGACGGACAGACAGACGGACAGACAGACGGACAGACAGACAGACGGACATGGCTAGATCGACTCGGCTGGTGATGCTGATCAAGAATATATATACTTTATGGGGTCTTAGATGCCTCCTTTACTGCGTTGCAAATATCATGGCAAAATTATAATACCCTCTGCAAGGGTATAACGAGAAAGAAAGCTAACTTCGGTAAACCGAAGTTTGAATACCCTTGCAGTCTGCAATTGGATCATTGAAAATCGATCAATTTTGGTAATGTTACAAAAAAAATTTCAAATTATGTAAATTTTGTAAAATTTTACATTTTACATGTAGATTTTCATATAAATCGACCGATCCCGTAAACCGTAATTCTAGAACTATAAAAAACGACTATATCTCGAAATTTATAGAAATTCGTTAAAAAACAAAGAAGTTAAAATTTTGTATACCCTTGCAGAGGGTATTATAATTTTGCCATGATATTTGCAACGCAGTGAAGGAGGCATCTCCGACCCCATAAAGTATATATATTCTTGATCAGCATCACCAGCCGAGTCGACCTAGCCATGTCCGTCTGTCTGTCGTCCGTCTGTCGGTTTCTACGCGAACTAGTCTCTCAGTTTTTGAGCTATCAGGCTGAAATTTTCAGCATAGTCTTATTTCTTTAGCACGCAGTATATAGTATATATCCTATAGCTGCCATAGGAATGATGACGAAATTAATGTAAAAAAAAATTTTAACTTATCTGTTTTTCAAGGAATTTCTATAAACTTCGAGATATAGTCGTTTTTTATAGTTCTAGAATTACGGTTTTAATTTCATTAAGATCGAACAACTATATCATATAGCTGCCATAGAAGGGATCGGTCGATTTATATGAAAATGTAGAATTCTACATGTAAAATGTAAAATTTACAAAATTTACATAATTTGACATTTTTTTTTTTACGTTACCAAAATGGATCGATTTTCAATGATCCAATTGCAGACTGCAAGGGTATACAAACTTCGGTTTACCGAAGTTAGCTTTCTTTCTCGTTATACCCTTGCAGAGGGTATTATAATTTTGCCATGATATTTGCAACGCAGTGAAGGAGGCATCTCCGACCCCATAAACTATATATATTCTTGATCAGCATCACCAGCCGAGTCGATCTAGCCATGTCCGTCTGTCTGTCTGTCTGTCCGTCTGTCTGTCTGTCCGTCTGTCTGTCTGTCGGTTTCTACGCGAACTAGTCTCTCAGTTTTTGAGCTATCGGGCTGAAATTTTCAGCATAGTCTTATTTCTTTAGCACGCAGTACATATGTCGGAACGGCCGAAATCGGACCACTATATCTTATAGCTGCCATAGAATTAAATTTTTTCTTTTTTTTTTGTATCTCTCAAACTGTTTTTCTTAATTAAAAACAATAAAAAACGAGAAAGAAAGCTAACTTCGGTAAACCGAAGTTTGAATACCCTTGCAGTCTGCAATTGGATCATTGAAAATCGATCCATTTTGGTAATGTTACAAAAAAAAAAAATAAATTTTGTAAAATTTTAAATTTTACATGTAGATTTTCATATAAATCGACCGATCCCGTAAACCGTAATTCTAGAACTATAAAAAACGACTATATCTTGAAATTTATAGAAATTCGTTAAAAACAAAGAAGTTAAATTTTGTATACCCTTGCAGAGGGTATTATAATTTGCCATGATATTTGCAACGCAGTGAAGGAGGCATCTCCGACCCCATAAAGTATATATATTCTTGATCAGCATCACCAGCCGAGTCGATCTAGCCATGTCCGTCTGTCTGTCTGTCCTTCTGTCGGTTTCTACGCGAACTAGTCTCTCAGTTTTTGAGCTATCAGGCTGAAATTTTCAGCATAGTCTTATTTCTTTAGCACGCAGTATATAGTATATATCCTATAGATGCCATAGGAATGATGGCGAAATTAATGTAAAAAAAAATTTTAACTTATCTGTTTTTCAACGAATTTTTATAAACTTCGAGATAAAGTCGTTTTTTATAGTTCTAGAATTACGGTTTTAATTTCATTAAGATCGAACAACTATATCATATAGCTGCCATAGAAGGGATCGGTCGATTTATATGAAAATGTAAAATTCTACATGTAAAATGTAAAATGTTTACAAACTTCGATATTTTTTCAACTGTAACTAAAATGGTTCGATATTCAATAATCCAATTGCAGACTGCAATTGTATACAATATTCGGTTTACCGAAGATAGATTTCTTTCTTGTTTTACATTAATTTCGAGATCATTCCTATGGCAGCTATAGGATATAGTGCTTCGATTTCGGCCGTTCCGACATATATACTGCGTGCTAAAGAAATAAGACCATGCTGAAAATTTCAACCCGATACCTCAAAAACTGAGAGACTAGTTCGCGTAGAAACCGACAGACAGACAGACAGACAGACGGACATGGCTAGATCAAGAATATATATACTTTATGGGGTCGTAGATGCCTCCTTCAATGCGTTGCAAATATCATGGCAAAATTATTATACCCTCTGCAAGGGTATAAAAACAATGGATTGCGCTACTGCTGTGAAACTTGTCGCTAGGTTGAAAAGGAAATGATGTCATATATGCTGCAAACCAAAAATGGTTCTTAGGAGCTTCTTGTTAGTTTTCGTAAAACTAATGAGGTGCTCCTGGCGCTGGACTCACAGTGTAATAGACTTAAGCTTATAAATGAGTCCCATAAGCGCCAAAAAATCACGGTTAGCACACCGCATTTTGGCGGAGCCCAACAACTCGCTGCGAGTTCTCAACAGCAGACTCCCTCGGCACAGCCCCCGACTTCAATATATCTAACTCCAATGATATTAAGATCGGGGGATCGTATGTGCCGCGGAGGGGCAGCGCCTCCAGTTATATCCGTCGTGTCCGCTAAGGGGTCACAATCTATGACCTCAAAGAACCCACCCAGAAAACTCCCCAGGGTATCAGGCCTGAAATACCGGCCGATATTGGTACTACAAATGTCCTAATAGCTATTCCACCTACGAAACAGATATTTGTTTCGCGATTTTCCCTTAATCAAACATCTGAAGATGTTAGTACCTATATCCTAGGTCGCACTAAAGCCGAAGAATCCAAGATTGAGGTGGAAAAATTCAAATTTTCTTATGCTAGGGATATTTCATCTTTCAAAATAAATGTCCCTGACGAACTCTTTAACACAATATGCTCTGCTGCCTTCTGGCCTAAGTATGTTGTTGTTAAGGAGTACGAAGCTAAGAGGCTTCAAGAGGCTTACGTAGTAAGCTTCCCAAATTGTAGTCTTTTATTTGCATCCCAGGTGATTGTGTTTACAGAAACCTGGTTAAAGCCGGAAACTCCGAAGATTTTCCAGCTGTGAACACAACGTACAGGCTTCATCGACCTTCCAGGAGAGGGGGCGGTGTCCTCATTGCGGTTGACTCTAACCTCACGTCTGAACTATTAACTTTCGAGGAATTCAGCGATGTTGAATTCCTCTGTGTGAAACTATCATTCAATGGTTGTTTTACTTTTATTACATGTTTCTACATTCATATATAATTTTTTAAATTTATTTAATTAATTTAATGGAACAATGTACTTTCGGACAGGGATCATTTAGTAGTTCTAGGTGATTTTAACATTCCTGGGACTATTTGGTCCACAAATGAATACTCAAATACCCTTTTGACTACAGCACGTCACGACTTTATTGATGGCTTGTTTGACATTTCGCTGTCTCAAGTCAACCACGTACGAAATTCCTTAGATCGCTTGCTCGATCTCTACTTTGTCTCTGATCCGGCAAGAGTCAGTTTAGTTAGGGTCCCGCCCTTGACGCAACCTGAAGATCCATACCATCCTACTTTCGATGTGACTATCGATATTGGGACTATTATGGAGAATAAGTCTGACCAGCCAGCTAAGAAAGTCCACTGCTTTCGCAAAGCGGATTTTCATATATGACTTTGATTGGTCCGATCTCTACATGTGAACTGACATGGTGGGTGCCATGGATATTTTTTACAATGCCATGAACTTCTTTTTTACCGAATGTGTTCCGTTATACTATCCGTCAATCTCAAACAAGCCTCCCTGGATTAGTAAAGAGTTGACTCGCCTCAAAAACATTAAGTCCAATCTTTATTCTAAATTTAAACGCAACGGTTCTCAAGCTGTCCATTCTCGCTATTTAGCGGCTTGGTCTGAGTTCACCGTGCTTAACTCGCAGTGCTTAACTCGTATAAAAACTATTTGACTCGATGTAGGGTAATTTTGTCAACACTAAACGTAAGCCTATTACACATCCTTTCTCGCTTTCATTTGAAAATACGACAGCAAACAATGATCAGGCAATCGCCGATCTTTTTGCTCAGTTTTTTCAAACTACTTATTCTCCGTCATCCGATTAAAACCAAACCTATTCTTACAGCATGCCCAAATCAAACCTAATCTTCAGTCCTAGCTTAAACGAAAGCTCCTTTCTTTTGGATCTTCAACGTGTCAAGCCGGTTTACTCGCCAGGTCCCGATGGAATACCAGCTGTGTGCTTAGGTATTGTGCCAAGTCCCTGTGCAGTCCCCTTCTACTATTGTTTACCTTATCCTTAGAAACTTCCCAATTTTCCCTTATTTGGAAGGAATCATTCGTCATTCCTTTCCACAAAAAAGGTAGCAAAGTGAATGCTAACAACTATAGAGGAATCTCTAAGTTGTCAGCCATACCAAAACTTTTTGAAAACGTAGTTACTCCCCCATTTGCAGCACCTGTGTAGATCAGTAATTTCTACAACGAGTCAAATAGTTTTTATAACACTGCGAGTTAAGCACGGTAAACTTTGACCGAGCCGCTAAATAGCGAGAATGAACAGCTTGAGAACCGTTACGCTTAAATTTAGAATAAAGATTGGACTTGACATTTTTGAGGCGAGTTAACTCTTTACTAAACCAGGGAGGCTTATTTGAGATTGACGGATAGTATAACAGAACACATTCGGTAAAAAAGGAGTTCATGGCATTGTAAAAAATATCTATGGCACCCACCATGTCAGTGCACATGTAGAGTTTGGACCAATCAAATTCAGATATGAAATTATTCAGGCGTCGAAAATACGCCTTACGAAAGCAGTGGACTTTCTTATCTGGCCGATCAGACTTATTCTCCATAGCAATCCCAATATCGATAGTCACATCGAAAGAAGAATGGTACGGATCTGTGGGTTGCATCAAGGGCGGGGCCCTAACCAAACTGACTCTTGCCGGATCAGAGACAAAGCAGAGGTCTATGCAAGCGATCTAAGGAATTTCGTAGATGGTTGACTTGAGACAACGAAATGTCAAACAAGCCATCAATAAAATCGTGACGTGTAGTAGTTAAAAGTGTGTTAGAGGATTTAGTTGTGGACCAAATAGCTCCAGGAATGTTAAAATCACCTAGAACAATTAAATGGTCCCAATCCGAAAGTCTATTGGAGACCGACTTGATAGCGGAAAGGTGGTTCCAATAAATAGGAAGTTCCGACAAGGGAGGAATGTAGGATCATGTTATATATAAACCGAAGTTTGTATACCCTTGCAGTCAGCAATTGGATCATTGAAAATCGATCCATTTTGGTAATGTAAAAAAAAAAATGTCAAATTATGTAAATTTTGTAAATTTTACATTTTACATGTAGAATTTTACATTTTCATATAAATCGACCGATCCCTTCTATGGCAGCTATATGATATAGTTGTCCGATCTTAATGAAATTAAAACCGTAATTCTAGAACTATAAAAAACGACTATATCTCGAAATTTATAGAAATTCGTTAAAAACAGAGAAATTAAAAATTTTTGTACATTAATTTCGCCATCATTCCTATGGCAGCTATAGGATATAGTGGTCCGATTTCAACCGTTCCGACATATATACTGCGTGCTAAAGAAATAAGACTATGCTGAAAATTTCAGCCCGATAGTTTAAAAACTGAGGGACTAGTTTGCGTAGAAACCGACAGACAGACAGACAGACAGACAGACAGACAGACGGACATGGCTAGATCGACTCGGCTGGTGATGCTGATCAAGAATATAAATTTTTAATGGGGTCGGAGATGCCTCCTTCACTGTGTTGCAAATATCATGGCAAAATTATAATACCCTCTGCAAGGGTATAATAAAACTACCATTAAATGATAGCTTCACACAAAGGAATTCAACATCGTTGCATTCATCGAAAGCTAAAACTTCAGACGTGAGGTTTGAGTCAACCGCAATGAGGACACCGCCCCCTCTCCTGGAAGGTCGATGAAGCCTGTACGTTGTGTTCACAGCTGGAAAATCTTCGGAGCTTAGGATCTCCGGCTTCAACCATGTTTCTGTGAACACTATCACCTGGGATGCCAAGGAAACACTATCAGAATACATTCTGATAGGTTAGAAGAAGGGAATTGGTTAGTTTTTTGGAGCTGGCACAGTGGTTTTGTCGGCCTGGGTAAACTAATTCCAACAGGCCGTCTTTTCTTTTTCTTGGCTTCGTACTCCTTAACAACAACATACTGCGGCCAGAAATTGGCAGAGCATATTGTGTTAAAGAGTTCGTCTGGGACATTCATTTGTTGAAAGATGAAATTAAAATTTTTCCACCTTTATTTTATCGGACTTGGTTCTGTCTCGAATAAAGGCAGTAACATCTTCAGATGTTTGAGATGGGTGAAGCCGAGAGACAAATATCTGCCTCGTTGGTGGTACTGCAATAAAGGCTTTTGGCAACACAGACTGGTTGGCTGTATTACCAATTTCGGCCGGTTATCCATGCCTGTCGCCTTGGGGAACATTCGGGACGGGGATCTGAGGGGTCGTTAATTTTGATTTTGACCCGCCAGCGGACTCAACGGTGTTTTCTTGCCCTTTGGGGACTCGTTTAACAGCTTAAGGCCATTAAACTTGGAGTCCAGCGCCATGAGCACCTCAGTAGTTTTACGAAAACTAACAAGTAGCTCCTTAAAACCATTTTTTATTTGCCTCATGAATGCCATCATTTCCCTTTCAACATCGCGACAAGTCTCACAGCAGTAGCGCAATCCAATGTTTTTATATCCTTGCAGAGGGTATTATAATTTTGCCATGATATTTGCAACGCAGTGAAGGAGGCATCTCAGACCCCATAAAGTATATATATTCTTGATCAGCATCACCAGCCAAGTCGATCTAGCCATGTCCGTCTGTCTGTCTGTCCGTCTGTCTGTCGGTTTCTACGCGAACTAGTCTCTCAGTTTTTGAGCTATCGGGCTGAAATTTTCAGCATAGTCTTATTTCTTTAGCAAAGATTTTACACAAATACGAGGCGCAAACCAAAAACACGACCGTTCACTTTGAAAGAGAAAACGAATTATTTATTTATTAATTAATTTATTTATTAACGACCTTCCCAAAGTCTTGACTAACGTTAAACTGACGAACGCTGACGACGTTAAACTTTGTGTGCACTACAAGGACCGCGCTTGCCAGTTGGGTTTACGAACAGATCTTAATAATTTTCAAACATGGTGCAATGCAAACTTAATAAACCTAAATGGCTCCAAATGCAAGCTGATGGCATTCTCACGTGTCTCTCCCATGCTTGCGACTTATACGCTGAACTGCTGCTCTTTGGCAAGGATCACTCTAGTTGACGATTTGGGTATCCGCCTAGATCCTAAGATGGAGCTTATTGATCATATTTCGTGCATTGTGAATAAAGCCAGGGGTGTGCTTGGATTTATTAAACGGTGGTCGAAGGAACTCGTTGACCCCTATGTCACGAAGAATTTATACACTTCGTTAGTTCGTCCTATTCTAGAATATGGATCTTGCGTTTGGAGTCCCCAGTGGGACGTCCACAGCAAACGCATTGAGTCAGTTCTAAAAAACTTTTTACTTTTCGCTCTTCGTGGCTTAAACTGGGATGCAAACCTTAACCTTCCCTTATTAGCAAACCGTTGAACGATGTTAGGCATTGTCTTTATGTATAACCTTATCCGTGGTGATGTCGAAAGCACCGATCTTTTGGCGCAGTTGAATTTCCACGTACCATGTAGAACCACTTGATCCGACTTGCCTTTAGTTCTGCACCACTGTAGAACCTTGTATGAAATGCATGAACCCTTTAGAGTACTATGTGCAAATTATAATGATTTGAACAAAATAACCTCATCTGTAGATAGCCTTTCAAAACTAAAAACATTACTCTTAACCCACTTAGTACACATGCAAGACAGCAATCGAGCTGCGCTTTATTAGTCTATACGGTGGAGGGTAGTTTCCTCGAATTCTTTTACCTATACTTTTACTTCGCGCCTATTAACACCTAACCCTAACAAGCACGTGGTTGGTTTCGAAGGGCCACTCGAGTGTTCTGACCGTAGTGCATCAACGTCCATCAGATATGACATTTATATAAATATGTACATAAGGTACATAATCATACATACATACATCAAACGAAAGGTATTGAGACATAGACTAAAAATATCTGTCGATCTTTCAAATATACCGCCCCGTTCCAAAGTTATAGCAATTAAATTTGTATTTTCAATTATTAAAATAACAAGAAAGAAAGCAATCTTTGGTAAACCGAAATTTGTATGCCCTTGCAATCTGCAATTGGATTATTAAAAATCGATTTATTTTGGTTAAAGTTGAAAAAATATCTTAGTTTGTAAACATTTTACATCTTACATATACAATTTTACATTTTACATGTAGAATTTTACATTTTACAAGTAGAACTTTACATTTTCATTTAAATCGAACGATCGTTTCTGTGGCAGCTATATGATAAAGTTGTCTGATCTTAATGAAATTAAAACCATAATTCTATAACCGTAAAAAACTGATATATCTTGAAATTTATTTTTATACTTTTAAACTTAAACTTTTAAACTTTTACATTAATTTCGCCATCATTCCTATGGCAGCTATTCCGACATATATACTGCGAGCTAAAGAAATAAGACTATGCTGAAAATTTCTTCCCGATAGCTCGGACAGACAGACGGAAAGACAGACAGATGGACAGACAGACGGACATGGCTAGATCGACTGGTGATGCTGATCAAGAATATATATACCTTATGGGGTCTGAGATGCCTCCTTCACTGCGTTGCAAATATCATGGCAAAATTATAATAACCTCTGCAAGGGTATATCAATTGATAAATAACAGTTATTTTCAATTTTTCAAAATAAAAATTGACAAACAATTTTAATTTTTATAAATTACAAATTAGAGTTATGATTCAATTTTTATATAAAAATTGAAAAATAAGAATTATTTTTAACATTTTATTTAAAAATCAAAAATTGCAAATAAAAATGTATCCTATTTCTGCAAAGTCCTTCCAAAAAAAAGTTATACATAATTTTCCTATCGTCGCAGTAAATTTTTTTGAGTCCAATTTTTATTAATTTCATCGGTGTTGCTCCGTCTCGCTCCCCTTCCGTTTTGAATCACAGGTGCTCCGCCACTGGCGCACTCGTATGTGTGTATTTTTGTCTTCGACGCTGTCCTCTAGTTTGCATGCATGGTGCAGTGCTTAGAGTGCTCGAGTCTTAATCTGACGATCGCGGGTTAGATTCCCAGTCGCTGCAGTTGTGTTTTCGAAATGTAAGTTGGCTTTTATTGACTTTATATAATATTTATATCCATTCAACATATTAACAAACAGAAGCTATGCCATTTACAGCTGGCACTGCCTGATCCCCTTCAGAAACTGACCATTTACAGGCGGCAGTGCCTGAAACTCTCTAGAAACTGGCCATTTACAGCCGGCACTGCCTGATCCTCTCCCAAAACTGGCCATTTACAGCCTCCCTCTCTCAATTTTACATAATTCTTTTATGATTCGTTGTTACACTTAGAACTTTTTGTAATAAATTAAAAATTATTCGGTCTTAAATGCAGTTGAGCATAAAAGTTCTCCAAAACGTAGTAAACAATTTTATATTAGTATTTTTGTTCCTTAAAATTGCTCTTAAACTGTCTACAAAACCACTTTTAAGTAAGAACACATGGACTAGGTCGTTATTTGAGTACATATTTTCTTATTTTATCTCTGCGTAGCTTTTTTACTTGTTTATTTTGTGTTATTTAAGTTCAAAGGTCTTTTGACTCTTTTTGGGATTTTTTCCAGGAGACTCTAATTTATTTTTTATTTTTTAAAAGCGCATTTTAATAGTACTCATCCTTAGCTTTAGAACTCAATTTGAAAAATCGGTTTTTGTGTTTTTAAAAGTATAACGTAAGAGATTTTTTAAAGAAAAGACTGACGCCCACTTGATACTCTCTTTTTATGTTATCGAAAATATTCCTATGTTCAAAGTTTTAAAAGCCATACAAGCCCAGAATATATCTTCTGAAACCAAAAATGAACTTAAAAATTCCCAAAGCTCAATTAACAGTTATCCAGGACATCCATCTATAGAAAAAATAAATATTACCCAAACCATAACTAAAAGCTTCCGATGCTTTAGGCTTTAGAGAGCTTTTAGTAGGGACTTTGTGGATTTGAAGCATAACTTCTTTAGGTTTAAACCACATCTATGATTGGGACGTAAATTTTACTTAAATAATAAAACGTATTTTGTTTGTATTTGAGTATTTAAATAAAATATATAAATGCTATTAAATTATTCCCAAGCACTGAATCAGAATGGGAAAATGCTTTGCTAATAAATTCGGCTAAACCACACGAAAGTAAGCGTTACAACATTTCAACCCTCTCATACGGTTACGTTTCTATTTACCGTTTCCCTTTACAGGCCCAAAGAATTTTATTGCTTACCTCTTTATCATCCAACTGACCTTTAGATAGGAGGTTGGCCCTGACCCCAACGATGCCCGAATAGTTTTCACAGGTCAAAGAAAACATTTTGGTTGGGCAACATAACAACATGACAAGTTCCCTCTGTAGGTAAGGGTAATTTCACACATTCCATATTTACCTAGTGCTTTATTTATTTTGCCGTTCAATAAAACGAAAAAATTACCATTCTGTAGAGTGGAAAAATCGAAAATGCAACCGAAATACGCATAACTCGATCGAGGACAATAAAAATGCATGAAAATCGATTTAATTTCGCAGATGCGACTAACCGTTAACCACAGAGCGAAGTGGAGGAAAAGCAACCATCTGCTTGATTACATTTCGTTTATTTTACTCTCAAACATGTCGGGCTCTCCAATCTGCCCCAGATTTCGCTTAAATAAATTGAAAACTGTTTACGGCCTTTGTTTCACGAAGCCACCACAAACAAAAAGGAAAAAACTAATTAAATTGGCCATTTGCCTGCCGCTGAAAACTTGGCCCGAAACTTGCCTTAGCTTTCGACACCTGCGAACATGTTTACACTTCCTGGCAAAACTTTTGGTCAACCGGCTTTACATGCTGGGCACATAACTCATTTCGAGCATCCCGCTGCTTCCCCCTTTGGGCACTCAAAAGTTGGTCAATACAAATATATGCATGCACGAATACCTATATAAAAAAAGTTTCAATGTCCGCCCTTGGTAGCCTTCAAGTATCTTATCTGCGGGTTTTAATATGGAACTCATTTCCACCGGCCTCACCTTGACCGGCTCATCTTCCCTGGCTTTATTATTGGCAAACTTTTTAAATGACTTTCGCTCAATAGATTTATGAATATTTCCGAGAGCCATCATCTGCACGGGCCTAATGACGGATCTTTCTTTAATTTCAAGGGCCAAAGTTGCTCTCTAATGAAATGGTAAAAGGACCAGATGAGTCAGCCCACAAAAAGGAATCTCATTCAATTAACGCGCCAATTTCAATTCAATAAATTTGAAAAGGTCCTCTGAAAGGCTCTGACAATCGGGTATAGCGAATTTTTTAATCAATATGAAAATAAAAGCAGATATTATAATTTCATATAATGATAAATTTGCGAAATTTAAGGGACCTTTTCCAAACATGCTCGCTCTACAAACTGCCTATTTGGAGCATTCACGAGTCAATGAGTATACTTTATGTGCAACTATTCCCTTTGGACATCAACTCTTTTTATAGCCCCCCATTAAGGATATATTAAAATCAACATTGTGGAATTTTTATGACTCGGCTTAACAATGAGAGGCCATGCTGCGGACAGGCCATATTCTTGTTTCGACTAGACAGCGGTCAGCGTTAGGTATTAGCGCCTACATGTCGTATACGTTATTGTGCTTATAGTGCCATGTGGGCCGGGGCGATAACGAAGGGGTTTCAGCGTACCGCCCTCTCATGGACAGCGAAGAATTCCTGCACGCCGCAATAATTTAGTACCTCGAACAGCTGCAACCGTACAAGCCATAAAAATTAGGCATCCAAGGAGGAAACTGTGTCTGATGAGGGGAAATGCTGGCAAAACAAATTAGGCCGGGACTTTGCGACATTGTCTTAGTTTTCAACGAAGCAAAACGGGATGGAAATCTCAGAGAATCTCACTTGTTAGCTCAACTTTATTTTGTTTATGTTTTCAATTGAAACTTTTTCTGCGATGAAGCTCTGCAAGAGAGAAAAGAACATTCAAAAAAAGTTTGAAACTCACTGCCAAATTAAATTTAGGTTTCTCTTTAGCGTGAATTTAATAACCTTTAATTGAAGTTGAAGGAAAATATTTTCATTTTTTGTTTTGAAATGAATGAGAATTTTCTTAGATTCATAGCAAGCACACCTCTATTTAAATAGTTGTATATTTCTGGCTTAAAAATAAATTTATTCTCAGAAACTTATATCATCAGCTTAAAGTTTAATAAATTCCAAGAAAAACATGAGAATCATACTATAGCAATATCCATTTAATCGACAATATTGAATCCTTTAGCAAGCCGTTAAAGTTCCATTCATAAATATGAAATGTATAGTAATGGCATTCCGCATCAAATTTCCCAACTAATATAAAGCAGTATTTAAGAGTCATTTCTTAAAAAGGGAGAAAGCTGCCAAAGAGAAAATTTCCAACCAGCAAGAATATCTAAAGGTTCCTAATAGGTAAGAGAAAGGACCAGTACCAAAGCTGCCAATAGGTATCATCACCTTGGTAATAAATGTAATAAATGCAAAGCTTTAAGACTGAACAAATTTGAATTCGAACGGATTTTTTGCCCTTTCAAATTAGCCCTATGTAGATTTGATCGAATGTACAGTTGAACTGGGTTTTTTATGCACAACTCTAAAATTTGTTCGATATTCCAGCCGAGTCGGTCTAGCTATGTTCGTCTGTTTGTCTGTCTGTCCGTCTCTCTGTCTTTATGCCCGTCTGTTTGTCGGTTTCTACGTAAGCTAGACTTTCAGATTTTGAGCTATCGGGCTGATTTTTTCATCATAATGTTATTTCTTCTGCAAGCAACATGTCGGAACGGCCGAAATTGGACCACTATATCCTATAGCTGCCATAGGAATGATCGACAGATTAATACAAAAAAAAATGTATAACTTCTCTTATTTTTAACTTTTTTAAATTTCAATTAATAGCTATTTTTACGGTATTAGAACTAGGGTTTTAGTTTCATTAGGATCGGATAACTATATCATATAACTGTCATAAAAGCAATTGGTTGATGTATATAAAAATGTAAAATTTTACATGTAGGTACATTGTATAAAAATTTACCAAAATGGAACGATTTTCAATGACTTCAAGAGTATATAAACTTCTCATTCTTATAGTTTTGTTTGCTAACTCCGGTATTTGAACCCATTCCGTCTGTTACCCTGCAGTTTTCCATTATGGCAGACTAAGTAGGGTTAGTTAGGCAGGCGAACAATTTAAGCATATCGTAGATCGCACGCTTCAGCGGATCTCACGATCCTTCTTAGGGAGAAGGATATCGACATCGCCCTAATACAGGAGCCGTGGACGAGAGACGAGAAAGTCTGTGGCCTGAAGCTTCTCACATACAAACTACCATACACGAACTCAGCGGGTAGGACAATATCAGGTAAAGCAATCAATAATCATTTTAATGCCTTTCTCTGTTCTAATCTCAGAACACTGGACTGCCAGAGTTGCTAGATTTGGGACGGCAGACGGGACCGGAATGATAGTTTTTTGAAATTTATACTATAATAGTAATATAAATTTTTTTTGGTAGGTTTAATAAAACGCTAAACAAGAATGGCTCTTCTTCTCATGTTTGTTAAAAATAGTATCTATAGATCCCGGAAGCTGCGGATAGGTGCGCCACTTTGGGGCATTTCATATGTGGTCGATCATTTGGTGTTAAAGAAGTCGTCCATGTCTGTCTCGGCCGAGTATCCATAGGTCCGCAGGGTGTCGTCTGCACAAACGCTGTCGGCCTAACGGTTAGGCAAGATGTCTAGCCAAACGGTTGGTATTCGCAAGCATGCACATCGCATCCTTCTAAGAAGCTTGATTACGCTTTTCATTCTTTAGTCTCTTGCCATCCAAGAAAAGGGCACGCGGCCAGAAGTGACTATACATCTACATACAACAGATTTAAAATAAGAGAAAGCTAACTAAGAGAAAATTTCCCATCGGAAAGTGTTCTCTGAGACTTTTAAAGGCTAAGGGAAAAGACCGGCACTAAAGTTGATAGGTCAAATAATCCCTTCGGAAGTTCATGCAAATGCAAAGTTTTTTATTTGGAAAAACAAAATTTATCCTCAGAGAATAGAATAAAGTATATATAAAGTTGAAAAAGAGGCAATTTGTATTTTTAATTAGACTTTATAGACTGAAAATCGTAATATATAATTTACCATTCAAGTTAAAATGTATGTGTTGGAAGTTCTGGCCCTGGAAGGTGGGGAGTCCCTTTTCTTAACTATATTTTTTAATTATAAATACTTTTTATTTCCAATTTAATAATAAATAAATAAGTGCATATTCCTAATTAATAATAAGTGCATAGACCTACAGGGATAAAGTCTTCTTTGTACCCTTTCGGGGGGTAAATTTGCCAACGTAAATTAAATCTTCAATAAGTTGTCGTTATGGACAAGAGCACTCCATGGGACTTCCCCTCCAATTAGCCGGCAATCAGCATGTTATTCTCCATAACTTTATTACTCCTGACACCCGTGTAACATAAATGAACCAAAATAAACTTTAGGGATAAAAGGACCACTGAACAAGCGGAAATCGCATACTAAACGTAACAATAAACACAATTTGCGATTCCCCTGTCCGTAATTTCTCCTTTGGGTCAATCAGCAGTAGAAGGTCGCTATAATTGAGATATACTTTGGGTCCGGGGCATTCCAATCCCTAACGGAATTCAATTGATAGGCTTGTCAAATTGGCAGACGATTATAATTTGCCATGTGCACAAAGAATCCGAATCAGCCTGTCGCTGGACTGAGGGATCAATAGATATAGCATCGTCAGGTCAAAGTTTTGCCGACCATCTAACATTCAGCCTATGTTTCAGTATCGCATTTGCAGTTTATCTTTTATCTTTATTTTCTTTTTCTCTCGGTATGGTGTGAAAAACCGGCCAGTAGCATGACTATAAAGGACCCCGATACAGTTCACTAAGAGTGAGAATGGCGCCTGTCAAGAGTCACAGAGTGTCCTTGACATTGATGGCCACCGAAATGGAGCCTGAACGATATCTAGATATACATACATACACTTTTTTGTCGGATCTGTGCCATGTTTATCAAGCCAAACTCAAAGTAAAAAGTGCAGCGTAATAGATGTATGAATGTGCGCATAAAATACCTGTCAGTTTCATGTTTGCCATGACTTGTGAAAACTTTTGCAGTCCACCTTGGGAAATGGGTATTTTGATTGGCTCTCCAAGTATGCGGCATCCAACAGTTTAGACTATTATTTCAATGAAATGTAGACAACGGCACAATTTGTGGACATTATAAAGTTATGAAATCAAATTTAAAATGCATAAAAAGTTGTCTGCACTTAGCGGGCAGGTCATTCGTGTTGCTCACAAGTGTAATAAAGATATACAATGAGAAAAAATGTAGATCCAGTTCCTGAGTTTTCACAGCTTAGTGTAAATTAAGATATACGATTTTTTCTGAAATATCTCACAAAATTATCGCAGCTTCCAAAGCAATGTCAAATATTCTAGACTGAAACTATAGGAACAATGTAAGTCTATACACTAGATCAATTATATTTTTATTTTTTAGCTTGAAAATTATAATCAAATAGAAAGATTTTTTAATGGAGGTTCCAGGCAAATGAGAATGTTTACAGTTTAAAAATATAAACTGATTTTATTTCAACAAAGATCTCACTCAAATAGCTAAGATGAGATTCTTAGTATATATTATATAAGAAGTGTTATGACTAAGTGACGGAGGTTCTCAAAATAAAATTACTAGTGCTATTAGGGATTTGAGATACAGAAAGGCTCCAGTCCTGTACTCATTGATACTTAAAATAGAGATTCTAAGAACCTTTATCCCATTTTTCAAGCATTCAGCACATTGTTTACGCTTATAACCTTTTATTTCAGTGTGCAGCTCTTTCGGTGGTGCTTGGCTTCCGTTAGCCATTGAAATGAATGCGCAACAATCGTTTTTTTTTTTTTTTCATTTTCCATGCATACATCAGGACTTTCACCATTGAATATAGCGGCAGCTGAAGCGTTTCGGCAATTGCCTTTACAGGACCGAGACGACGCCACAAAATGTTGAGACTAGACTCGAGAAACACTAGCTATGCGGGGAGCATTTGGTCATAAAGTTTTCACTGTCACTTGGCTGATTGCATTTATAACAATTTTTTGCTATTAAAATTTCTTTGGCTTATTTCCAATGGCCGGACATATTTTGGTGCCGGAGACGGAGAGACTTTCATTATGCCAATGCCAATTCGCAAGGACAATGAGTAGAAGGCAAAAACTTGTCGACAAAAGTTCTGTTCAAAAGGCTGTCAGCACAAAAAGAGAAAGTTCCAACACACTCGCATTGATTCGTGTTTTGGTTTACGGATTTCTTCTGGTGATCCTTCGAGGGATTTCCAAAGCTTTTAGCCGAATTGAAATGGCAGCGGAACGGGATCGGGATCAGCTAAGCGAATGACAATGACTATGATGGCTGAATCCAACAGAAAACCCGGCACACGGGACCAATCAAAAAGGTCAACGTAATTAATGTTAATGGGCATTGACCCAGCTTCATGTTATATAAATGATTTGCATTCAATTCGAGGCTCGCATTAATTTGTCAACAATACAAATGCTGTCAGGAGGACCGAAATCGGAACAGGCACGTGCCGCCAGGTTAAGGTCCTTGTACGCGTAATTGCTGGCATAATTAATTATGTTCTGTGTTGTTTCCTGATTTGTGTAGCCCTAAAGCCCTCTTTAGTCCCGTCCTTTAGGAGCTTCCTTTTCTCCTCCAATCTAGGCCATCATTTATAACCGTTCATATTCATTGTTTGTTCGCCAATACTCCCAATGCCAACACTCACTCCACTTCCCATTTTATTTCTATATTCCTCTACAAATTTCGCCCTATTTGCTGCGCTATTGGCGTATGCGTAGTGTTTAATTGAATTGTTCATTGACATTCTCAGACCCTAGCAACCCGGGTACATTGTCAACTTTTTAATTGAATTATGTAGTTCAATGCAGCACAAAGTTGCTGCAAAGTGTTGCATACGCTGCAGGGGGAAAACTTTTTCTCGGCTCCTTTTAAATGGAAATTTTACAAATTAATATCAACAGCGATGCGACGGGGGTTGGAATGCCGCGGTAAAATTGTAAAACTGTATTTAATATGCTGTGAAATGTGAACATAATAACGCTATACTAGTTGCTGTTTATTTTTAAGAAATATTTTTGGCTTATTACTATGTTATTGAACAACTTACTGTAAAATTTGGTCAGTTTTAAGCCCTTCCCAAAAATTCTTTAGAACGTATATTTATTTAAATAAACGCCATCTTGAGGTATTCCCTTTAATTGTCAAAGTATTTTGATATTACATTTTATTTGTCAACCCAAATTTAGAGATTTTTACTTTTTTATTTAAAATCTTGTCTTGTCTTGTCTCTTATATTTGTAATCTGTAATTGCTTGTATCCGAATTTGACATACCTTTTTGACTTCCGCAAGCTAAAAGCCCAAGTAAACCGGGTAAACCACATGTGATCTACGATTTTGCATTATTTAACGGCATATACAGTTTCAACCCCCTCGTCTAAGCACTTAATTGTATTAAGAGCTCTCGAAGGGACGCCAGGTGCCGTTAGGTTTGATTACGTCCGAGATGGACATGCGATGCAAACCCACAATCCTGAGAATTATTAATGGCATAATCGGGCCACTTGAAGGCATCTCCGACTCCGGCCACTCGACACCTGCCACGCCCTCTTGATCGAACCGAAGTCCAGGGTCCAGCCCATTGACATTCATTACTCATATCAATTGGCCCGTAGCCGGGTGGGCCATTTGCCAGACTCTTCCGACTATCTTAATTGGCTTATATTTATATGGATTTTTATTGGCCAGCCTGATGCCAATGTTAATGCACATAAACAAAATAACAAAAGCTTAATTTCCACATAAGCTTTTTGTCTTGATAAGTTCTAAACAGATAAAAAACAAGTGTGAAAGCTACAGTCGAGTGTGACCGACTGTGAAATACCCGGTACCCAAAGCATTGTGGGTGAAATTAAACAGCACATGAACATGGAAAAGTAATATGTTGACATATAAGGAAAAAAATTGCTAGAAACATGCTGAGCAACACTCAAAAGAGACAAATTTTGCTAGGAACATGTTGGGCAACTCTCAAAAGCGACAAATGTTGCTAGGAACATGTTGAGCAACACCCAACAAACACAAATGTTGCTAGGAACTTGATGAGCAACACGCACGTGCGCTCTCTCTCTCTCTCTCTATACACAGAAACTTTATTATTTAATAACTTATATGTTTATGATCCGATTTTACTCATTTTTTCAGAACACGTCCGCGATTGCCTACTTATTAAGTCTATCTATATATTTTAAACCGAAAATCACTCCTATATCTTATATACCGTTTTTAATAATTTTCGGGGGCGGAAGTGGGCGTGGCCAAATTTTAAAACAAACTTGATCTGCGTGCAACAGGCTCCAATGTTGTCACCAAATTTGGTAACTCTAGCTCTTGTAGTCTCTGAGATCTGTTGTTTCACACGGACGGACAGACGGACGGACAGACGGACAGACGGACATGGCTAGATCGACTCGGCTAGTGACGCTGATCAAGAATATATATACTTTATAGGGTCGGAGGTTTCTCCTTCTGCCTGTTACATACATTCTCGGTTGTTACTAACTTATAATACCCTTGTAGCCTATGGGTACCGGGTATGCAAATTTTACCCTAATATTTATGGTGAGCTTTTCTAAAAGACAAAAATAGGGCGAATTTCTTGATTTTAGTTTTGCTTTGAATGTATTAGAGAATTTCAAAAACTTAAGAATGTTTCACGTCCTTGACAGTCATTAATAATCTAATATTTAATATACAATAAAATAGAGATCGAGTCTTTTTATACCCGGTACCCATAGGATACAAGGGTATTATAAGTTAGTCCCAACCGAGAATGTTTGTAACTAAATAAGTAAGCATTTGCAGACGTTTTCTGAAAATTTGATGATGATGAACATGGAAGTTATTAAACAATAAAGTTTGTATATGCTTCTTCTTCTTCTTCTGAGCCACAAAGGCAGCACTATGGGGAATTTGACTACTTTTTCTGGCCAAAATTAATAACTCAAGAACGGAGCAAGATATTTGAATTCTGTTTTTTGCATCGGGTTAAATTGACCAATATCTTTTATCAATAGAAAAATAGAGGCCGTGGCAACGCCCATTTTTTTTTTTAGCTAGTGAAAATTTCTGCTAATTTTTACAGTACTAAACAACTAGTTATACACGTTCTGTAACAGTCTTAGGTTATATTTATTGGAAAATAGTGAGTGTGGCATGCCTTTAACAAGGTAAAAGTAATACAAAGCCCATCTAAAGTATCTTGTGGCCCTGTAAAGAAAGACAATTAATAATGTATATTAAGTCCTCTAAATCCACAACATTAAAAGGGCTTTCATCCTCACCCGCCGTGATGTCATCGGGATTTGATAAGCATTCTAATAGGCCCAAAACCTCTAATGGAAGACACATTCTTCTCTGTCGCTGTATTCTTCTATCCAAATTCACTCTAGAAATGATCGGATCAGAAGTATCTGTAGCTCGCTACCCTAGCGTGATGCAGACGATCAGATTTGTAAAATTTATTCCGAGATTCCGCTCCTTCCTCTCCGAAATAACCAATAGGAAGCACAGTGTTTTCAATAATATCACTTGCGTGAATTAGAATTTTATGAATACTTGCCGTCATTGGCAACCAGGGGTATTTCTCAATGATTATTTCGGCAGTTCTATAACAAAAGGCTTGGAATTTTGAAACAGCAATGGCAGCTGGCATGAAAGGTTATGTCCTAAAAATTAAAAATTCTCGCAAAATCGGAAAAAGTGGTATTTTAAATTACATTCATTTGAACAAGAATTTAATACTCTACAAGATGCAATACATCTCGTGGATGGACTCTTCTGGACTCACTTTAAATCCCTTATGAAACATGAGACTTTATTTCAAATATGCATTTGCAAGGCTACTTGCAATTTTGCTCTATTAAGGGGACAACACGATTTTTTTCTACAAATGACGTTCACAAACATATAATACAAACCACACAGATTCGAATTCATTTAAAAAATTTGAGTTAGATTGTTTAGTTTTTCTCTTCTGATTACTTAAACTTTGCAAACAAAAATGTATATTTCAGTCGCCTGGTGCTTTGCAAATGCAACGCTGTGTTTATCAGCCGATTCCTTTGTTGTGGCGCCCTCTATCAAAGTTTCTGTTATGCAACACTGAAGATTGGTGTATTGTGAATGCGTTACACTGAAATTTGTTTTAATTTTTCGACTTTCAGAAAATGGGTTTTGGCCAGAAAAAGTAGTCAAATTCCCCATAGTGGGCAGTAGCGAAAAAAGTTTTGCGTGCTTTCGGGCAGTATTAATTCGTAATTCAGCTGCATACATCTGCAGAATTTGTCTTTTTTGAACATTGCTCATTTTTATTTGCTCAGCTCCATTTGTCAACATTTTGTGTTTTTCATGTCCATGTGCTATTTAATTTCATGCACAATACTTTGGGTACCGGGTACCTCAGAGTCAGTTACACTCGACTGTAGCTTTCTCACTTGTTTAATTTTAAAAAGGTTTTTTTTATTTTTTTGTAGGAATTTAATTTTTTTCCGTGCATCTATATTTACAGTAAGAGTACTGACGTTTTGATGATTGCGTGTTAATTAAGCGTTGGCACGCACAGTTGCACAGCCAGAGGAGTGACAAAAGGGGGCTGGTGAAGGGGTTCTGGGATCCAGCATCAGGAGGCAAATGCGGAACATAAATTAACCCCTCTCCGTTAGTGCAGATTTATGGCAGAGCAGCTGCTACAAGTGTCTGTCCTGGGCCCACCACTTCACCACTTTCGCACCTCCGAACCTCCCAGCTCCCTAGTAAGGTGAGCACAGCAAGTCCTGCGAATCCTGCAAACCTCCGAAAAACTTTTAGCCAAGTCGCAATAAAGTGTGTGTGCGTGTGGGCGTGCACTACTACACGCACACGTAAGCACAAGTGACAGGTAATTTGTGAATAAAAGCGTGTTCAGGAGCGGCAGAGGGCTGGCTATGGGGGTGGCGGAATGGACGCCAACGCATACATTATTCATTTCATAGCCAGCATTTTTTTCTGCCTGTGCGCACACTTGACAATTTTCGCAGTTGTCCTTCAATGGCTCTATCGCGCCTTTTGCACTTTTTAACGGATTTTCATGGGACAGCTATGTCACAGGGCTGACGGCTTATCTGGTTAATGTCGGTTAGGAGCTTCGATTCCATGTCCTGTCTTATTAGTCGTCTGACACCCAGACACTGCCACAGTGCCTAAATATACATAAAGTTCCATTTGGGGACGGCGGTTAATTTACAAAACCCAGAGTACT
The DNA here is from genome assembly GCA_014170255.2 of Drosophila triauraria. Lineage (NCBI taxonomy): Eukaryota > Metazoa > Arthropoda > Insecta > Diptera > Drosophilidae > Drosophila > Drosophila triauraria. Next base: position 6,869,297 of record CM024337.1, read on the forward strand.
TGTTAATGCTTTCGTTTAATGCAAACACAAACATTTTCTCAAGCTAAACCAATTATGCAACGCACAGAAGACAAAGGCAAATTCAATTACTTGTGCAGAATTTACACAAAATTCAATCAATTCAGTTCAGCCTGGCCAAAGAGCCCTCAGGAGGGCCGTCTGTCAACAAAAATTATCATGTGCAATAATTCCTAACAACCTTACAAAGCACACACACTCGGATTTGGGACATGCTCGCAAATCCTGCTATTGCCATTGACAGGCGGGTAGATTACTATGAAAAGTTCTTCTTGATTTATTTTAAGCTCTTAAGCCTGCCACGTTAAATATAATCACATTGTGCAATTATTAAATATTACAAAAGTGAGAGAATAAATATTTGTTAAACAAAATGCCAACAGTCATCTAAATAACATACATATGTGTAGTAATTGTTTTGTGAGGTAAATTGCTATTGGGCAACGCTTAGCATAAGACTCAGAAAGCCAAGTCTTATGCAAATAAATTGAATTTGATTTACAAAGTGTGAACAAAGCAACAGATGTGGTGCACACAGTGGAACAATTGACAGCTCAACTGGAAAATTCTAGGAAAGATGAATTTAAGAAGATTTATCATTTCGAACAGTTATAGTAAATAAAGCATTGCATTTTAAAAAACTCATATTTTCTACTGTTACTAATGTATTTAACGAACTGAAAAATAATTAGGCCTTAAAGTATTCCCTCATTCCTTCTCTTCAATTATTTATAAAAATAAAATCCAAACACCATTTTTAAAGCAAAATATGCGAATTAAATTTGCTAAGCGAACCTCTCCTCTTAGTAATTATGCCCAAGCCGCATAAGCCAATCAACGCTCTCGTTTGGGGTACATTAAAGAGGCATTGAAAGTATTTTGCCAGGCTAGCGACTAAGTGACCAGAGTTGCAAGCTTTGTGCATAATAAAACGATTCCGGATTCCAATCCAATGTCCCGCGCGCCTCGGGCAACAAGTAGCCGGCATAATTGTTGGCGCTGCCATTGTTGGCGGCTTGTTTGCAAGCGATTCAATTACAGACCAAATTGCATGGCCTTTGTGTTCAGCGGGCTCTACTTAATTGCATTGATGGTCTACGGTTGCATGCTGCGTATTCGTAATAAGCTGCATTATCAGCCACTAACTGGCTTGTTACAGCCCGCAAACAAGCAGGCTGCAGGCAAAACAGACCGTTATTACGTATACGCAGGGTGTGACAAGAAGGAAAGAGGCTGCAAAGCCTCTGAGTGCTTCCATTGTAACTTATGTAAAACATTGTGGTCGCGAAAAATTCCATTGTCAAATAAACCCTCATATGCTAAGAGAATATGTTCAAAAATGTACATTAATTGTAAGTTTTCCTTTCTATTATTAACCTTAATATCTGTGGTCAAATAATTCCTCCGTTCAAGATATGCACGTATCTAAAATGGTTTTCAGTGTACAAATTCGTGCTTCTCTTTCATATTAATAAATTCGAATATAATTATTATTTAATAATTTATGAATTATAAACCAACAAAGTTTATAATCACTGTAATCATCAGTGTAGTCGTAAACACCATAACACCCCTAGCACGGTTGTTAGTGGCTAATAAACTTAGCGGCTTCCACTTTCCTGCAGGTGCGTATTACCTTTGCAGAAATCCGTTCTGCCCATGCCGACAGTCGTAATTTATATTTTGCAGCCATTTTTCCAAAGTGACGCTAAATTGCATTTCCACACATACACTCACACTTTCAGCCAGGCTGTCCAAGGGAATGTGGCTCGTAAATCTTACTTCTAATATGTGTATGTGATTTTTCAGGGCACAAGAGGCAGGCGCATTCCTCTGGCCGGTGGTTTATTTATGCAGTTGTCGACAAAGTTTTTAAGTGCATGTCAATGTTTATTGCGGCAAGATGTGGGTGTTTTTGGGGCATGGGGTTTGGGCAGCCTCGGAAAGTGTAAAAGAGTAAGTAAACGTGTTACGTGTCGAGTTTGCTAGAAAGTGTGGCCATGTTTATTCTCTGGTCAGCTGGGGATAGCACCCACTGATTTCGACTAGAAGCCCAACTCTGTAAATCAAATTTAATCAAAGCAAGTGCCCCGACTGAAGTTAACCCTTGTTTCTGTGACACTCTCATCTCCGTCAAATGAAAACGCAACTCTCTTTGTGTCGGGCAGAAAGGTAACTGCTGCTCAAGGTCATTCAATTTCAAATTTGCTGACCACAGAGTCGTAATTGAAGTTCAGGATATGTGCCCTGAATAGCCAAGAACTAAAAAAAGCCCAACCTCCTTCGGCATTGTTGACAGAGAAAATACCGAGCTTCCTCGTAATTGTTCTAGGTAAATTGTCAGAAATACAAATAAAATTTGCTGTCAGCTCAGCAGTTTAAGCGACGCCCTCCGAACTTTGTTTGCCCTCGCTTTTGGGTTAGTTTTTTGTGAAAACAATTAACATACGCACAAATTGGTAAATATTTTCCCCTGTCAGGCTTAATTAAATGTTGATACAGGAACGGTCTTGTATCCTGAGTACCAGAATAACGGAAGTTTAAAAAGTTGTCATTCGACACGTCCAAAATTTTGGCAAATTGCACAACAGTAAATATTTAGATACTCATTAAACTTTTCACATTAAAATAATACGGCGACAGAAGGGGCTGCGGACTATGTCCGGGCTGCAAACTAAATAGTAAACTATACCCAAATAAACAAGAACAGCAGCCAGGAGCCAAGCTTAAAACTTTTTCGATCTCCCTCGCAGCAGAAAAGTTGCCTGTAGCCTCAGTTCCCGGCCTGAACCCTAGCCTACGACGTGTGGGCCCAACGGGGAATCCTCGGCTCACGTGCGGTGAATTATAATCGGTGTTCAGAACAGGGTCCTGAAATGGTGGCTTCGGTATACGGTTGTCAAAATGCCGGACAAATTGAAATGTCCAAATAACAAAATATTCAGTCAACTGGCCTTAATTTTATTTTCCAAAAAAAAAAAACCTGAATTAACCTGAAAAATAATAATAATTAATCAACAGCCGAGTCGATCTAGCCATTTCCGTCTGTCCTATTATACGCAAACTATTCTAGTCTCTTACTTTTTGAGTAATTTGAGTGAAACTTTGCAGATAATCTAATTTCTGTTGCAGGGAGTATATGAAACAGAACGGGCTAGATCGGATGACTTTATCATATAGGTGCCATAGGAACAATCGGGAAATGAATGGAAAAAAAATTAAATTTGACGTAAAATTTGATATTTTCTAAAAACAATTATGTACTGTATAAAAAAAATCCTTAAATAGTCCTTTTATCCTAGAACATATAATCGCTTTAAAATTAATGAAAATACAGAAATTTAAATTAAAAATTGCTGGAACGCATTGTCCGAGTAATCCTATAGGGCTAACATAAGTAAAATCATATATAATTTTCAGGATCTTAAAATGTTAATTTACGTTTTGTCAAAATCGGATTTCTATATCATATGGCGGTGATAGGAGCGACCAGTCAATTTGTATGTAGAGATAATCAGCGAGAAAATCAGCAAGAGTTCGATGCCTCTTTTTGATTGTTATACACGGTACCCAAGGGTATTATAAGGGATCCAAGGATATTATAAGGGATCCAAGGGTATTATAAGTTAGTGGCAACCGAGAATATATGTAACAGGCTAAAGGAGAAATCTCCGACCCTATAAAATATATATATTCTTGATCAGCGTCACCAGCCAATGTCCGTCTGTCCGTCCGTCCGTGTGAAACAAAAGCTCTTAGAGACTATAAAAGCTAGAGTTACCAAATTTGGTGACAGCATTGGAATCTGTTGCACGCAGATCAAGTTTGTTTTAAAATTTGACCACGCCCAATGTCGCCCCCGAAAATCATAAAAAACTTTATATAAGCTATAGTCGTGACTTTCGGCTTAAAGTAAATAGATAGAAAAAATATGTAGGCAATCGCATGATAAACATGGAAGTTATAAAACGATAACGTTATTAAGTATTCTACTTCTTCTTCTATGTTGAGAGCGATCAACGTGTCCGTAGCAGTATTTGTCTCTTTTGGGTGTTGCTCGACATTTTCCTAGCCACATTTACATTTTGTAATTTGTGTCCATTTGTCATTTTCCATGTATATGTGCTATTCAATGTTACCCACCATGCATTGGGTACCGGATATCTCACAGTCGGTCACACTCGACTGTACCTTTCCCACTTGTTTTGATTTCATTCGAATCGATCGAGTTGTAAACCTTAAGGGTATGTAAACTTTCACTTTCAAGTCACTTGATTTAAAAATTTTAGCTAAGCCAGCCGGTGTTTAAGCCAACTTTCAGTTCAATCCGCCAGATGCTTCGAAGGGGAAATTCATAAATCATAATTTCGGCCATGTCATGGCGTTGCGTGTTCCCGTCAAAATGGCTGCCAGTCAGCAGCAGCCGCATCCGCAGCAGCATACCAACACAAACACCAGCAACTCTCCCTGCACATCTTGATGTGTTAATGATTTATGTAAATGAAATTGTTAGCGAAAATCGTTGGCTTCATTTGAGTGCATCGCATTTTTGCCAGTCACATTATGCTAGAAAATGCTGATGATGGCGGTTTGCACATTGTACGAGTCGCCTGCAATTGACTTAAATAATTGAGAAACGTGCTGTGGGGGTGTGCGCAATTTTAAAGTTTTAATTTGCTATTTACACGGACATGGGGCTAGACCATTGTTATGTAGCCCCAAGCGCCGTTATGCAACATTTAAGGCCGGCATGTCGACTCAATGGCCTTGGGCGCTGGGTGGCAGAGTGGAGGGGTGGTGTCTGCAATTTTTTTCCAGACCCTTTTTTTGTTTTGTCCGCGTTGGCCACACAGCCAGCCCTCATCAAGTGCCTGCACGTTGATGGCCAGGCACAATTAAGTGCATTTTATGTATGCTGCAGTTGCTCAAGTATGCTAATGACTATTGCCCCACCTCTAAGGCAGTGAATCCTCGCCGCTGCACCACCACACTGTGAAGAATAATAAAGAAAAAACAAGTGAGAAAGCTGCAGTCGAGTGTGACCGACTGTGAGATACCCGGTACCCAAGGTATTGTGAGTGAAATTGAATAGCACACAGACATGGCAACAACAAAATGTTGACAAATGAAGACAATCTTGCTAAAAATATGTTAAGCAACGTTCAAAAAATAATAAATAGTACAGCGCCCGAAAGCACGCAACACTTTTTTTTGCTACTGCCTTTATGGCTCAGGAGAAGAAGAAAAAGCATTAACAGAAACTTTATTGTTTAATAACTTCCATGTTTATCATCCGATCTTACTCAAATTTTCAGAAAACGTCCGAAAATGCCTTCTTATTTATTTTATCTATTTACTTTAAGCCAAAAATTACGACTATAGCTTATATAAAGTGTTTTACGATTTTCGGGGGCGAAAGTGGGCGTGGTCAAATTTAAAAACAAACTTTATCTGCGTGCAATAGATTTCAGTGTTGTCAACAAATTTGGTAACTCTAGCTCTTATAGTCTTTGAGATCTGTTGTTTCTGTTCTGTTGACAGACGGACAAACGGACACGGCTAAATCGACTCGGCTGGTAATGCTGATCAAGAATATACATATATACTTTATGGGATCGGAGATGCCTCCTTCTGCCTGTTACATACATTCTCGATTGGCACTAATTTATAATACCCTTGTACCCTATGGGTACCGGGTATAACAAAAAAGAAAGCTAACTTCGGTAAAACCGAAGTTTGTATACCCTTGCAGTCTGCAATTGGATCATTGAAAATCGATAAATTTTGGTAAAGTTGAAAATATATCAAATTATATAAATTTTGTATACTTTACATTTTACATGTAGAATTTTATATTTTCATATAAATCGACCGATCCCTTCTATGGCAGCTATATGATATAGTTGACCGATATTAATGAAATTAAAACCGTAATTCTAGAACAGCTATATCTTGAAATTTATGAAAATTCGTTGAAAAACAGAGAAGTAAACAAATTTTTATACCCGGTAACCGTAGGGTACAAGGGTATTATAAGTTAGTGCCATCCGAGAATGTATGTAACAGGCAGAAGGAGGCATTTCCGACCCCATAAAGTATATAAATTCTTGATCAGCGTCACTAGCCGAGTCGATCTAGCCATGTCCGTTTGTCCGTCTGTCTGTCCGTGTGAAACAACAGATCTCAGAGACTATAAGAGCTACAGTTACCAAATTTGGTGACAACATTGGAATCTGTTGCACGCAGATCAAGTTTGTTTTAAAATTTGGCCACGCCCACTTCCGCCCCCGAAAATAGTAAAAAACGGTATATAAGCTATATGCGTGATTTTCGACGTAAAGTAACTAGACAGTCTTAACAAGGCAATCGTGGACGTGTTCTGAAAATTTGAGTAAAATCGGATGATAAACATAGAAGTTATTAAACAATAAAGTTTCTGAGAGAGAGAGAGAGAGAGAGCGCACGTGCGTGTTGCTCAACATGTTCCTAGCAGCATTTGTCTGTGTTGGGTGTTGCCTCTTTTGAGTGTTGCTCAACCTTTTTATAGCAATATTTGTCTTCAGTTTCCCACTTGTTTACATTAATATCGCGATCGTTCCTATTGCAGCTATAGGATTTAGTGGTCCGTTCCGACATATATACTGCGTGCTAAAGATATAAGAGTATGCTGAAAAATTTAGCCCGATAGCTCAAAAACTGAATGACTAGTTCGCGTAGATACCGACAGAGAAACGGACATGGCTAGATCGACTCGGCTGGTGATGCTGATCAAGAATATATTTACTTTACGGGGTCGGAGATGCCTCCTTCACTGCGCTGCAATATCATGGCAAAATTTAATACCCTCTGCAAGAGTATAATAAAAGACATATATGAAATAAAATTAGTAATTTCTTATATATACATATATATATGTACATATATATTTGTCTACCCTACCTTATATTATGATTTTAGTCAGAATGTTGCAATATGCCGTCCTTCTGTCAGTTTCTACGCAAACTAGGCTCATCTTAATTAACTTAGCTGATAGTATTCTTTCTATTCTTGTCGGTTCATACTGATTAAGAAAATATAGACTTTATGGAATCGCAAATGACTTCTTTACTGCCTTGCAAACTTCTGGTAAAACTATATTACCCTGCATAAAAATACAAATATTATAAACAATCAAATAAAACCCATAATTATACCCGGTACCCATAGGGTACGAGGGAGAATGTACATATGTATGTGAAACGCAGACGGAGGCATCGCCGACCCCATAAAGTATATATATTTGGAATCTGTTGCACGCAGATCTGGTTTGTTTTAAAATTTGGCCTCGCCCACATTCGCCCCAGAAAATCATAAAAACATTATATTAGCTATAGTCGTGATTTTCGGCTTAAAGTAAATAGATAATAAGTAGGCAGTAGGTGGAGGTTTTCTGAAAGTTTGAGTAAAATCGGATAATAAACATGGAAGTTATAAAGCGATTAAATTTCGGTGAATGCTTCTTCTTCTTCTATGTTAAGAGCGCATATGCGTGTCGCTCAACATGTCCCTAGCAACATATGCTATTTAATGTCACAATGCGTTGGGTACCGGGTTTCTTACAGTCGGTCACACTCGACTGTAGCTTTCCTACTTGTTCTTTAAGTTTTCTTTATCAAAGCTTTTTAAAGCGTTTGGCAAACTGAATGCAAAGAGGAAGAGCGTCCTGCGCGACGACGCTTAAACCTAATCGAGCTGCATGAATGAGCCGAATGTGTTGGCAAAATGGCCATGGGAATCAAGACCACTCGAGCCCAACGAAGTTGCCAGTATTCAAAGGGCCAGAGGAATCGGAAAAGGTGGAGTGGACTGTTGGGAAAGTTCCGTTCTTTAAGGTCTGTCAAAAAAATTTCACTGACTGGCGCCTTAAGGTCTGAAAAAATATTTTCTATTCTGATTTTTCAATGCTTGATTGCTTTTCGAATTCTTCAAAGCGAAGCTATTAACCTAATGGTTTTTTAAATATCACAAAGCAGACCCTAGTGGCCCACCACAATGCATAACCTTACATTATTGTAATTAAAGCAATGGATTGCTTGATCTTACAGGAGCAAAAGCAGAATTTAAAGTCAGTCATTTTAATGTTTGAGCCTCAGCTATTGTTATAAATGGGTATCTGAATGATTGCAAATGTATTGCGGTCGTTTGGTATTTGAACATATATGTATTAGCCTTGGTATGTTTACTCTTTGGAATTAAAAATTCCCAGTTTAATTACATACTATCGGTATTTGTTCAGGCTGTTGTCATTTTGTGTTACGTTATATACATTTTACCCGAAAATTCCATCTAAATGCAATCTCTGCCCGCAGCTTTTGCGTACATTCATTGGTTCGTTTCGAATTAAGTGCCTAATTGCAATATGTTTCAACTGATTATGCAAATCCACTTGAATTCCCCATTATTCTCCCCTGCTTACCAGTGGCTTACCGCAGGTGCCCACACTTTACTGTTTGCAAATGTATCAGAGAGAACAAAGTGACGCAAATTATTGCCAGCAGGTCGAAACCCAATTTTATAAAATTTGAGGCGATTCGAATAAACCTGGACACTGCTGCAAATGAACCAAAATGGAAATGCTTCTGAAATGCTGATTCCCCGACTGATGCCAATGTAGCATTGTCAATTAGAATTTATATGAAAACTTTTCCCGCAATTAAATTAATAGTGCTTCGTGTTTGTTTTCCTTTTTGCTTCTAGTTTGCTTAATTAAAAGTACAACTTTTGGATGGGTAAACGAGGTCTGCTGTTAATGAGTTGCGGAATCAAAATTAAATAATTAACACTTGCGCTAGTGAATAACTTACGTTGTTTTGACAGAAGTAGACAGAAGGAGCTTCTCTCGGCTTTCCCCTGATCCTATACTTCCTGTCTCCATGCACTTTGACTAGGTTTTTCGCATGTATGCAACACAAACATTTCATTTAGTTCCATTTATTCTAGACAACAGTTTTCAATCAATAATCCCTGTGAAGCCCAAGGCATCCCTCTTCTGCACTCCTTATCTCTGCCATACTAGTGTTTTTGTACAATTTAAATTACATTTGTCTCTCTGCCGCCAAGGGAGGAGACAAGTTGCCAATGCGCCCGACTATATGCTGCACATATTTCATGCCAACGCTAAAGTAAAAAGCTCAAGCACAGTGGTTTTCGGGGAAATATTCTTTCTTTACCAAAGGACGCGGATATATTAATTTATTATAAAAACCCTAACTTCTAAATTTAACATGAGCTACTACTATGGAAATAAATTACTTCTTATTTCCCAATTTTTAAATTAAAAAGTCAAGCAGGAAAACCAATTGAAGACCATGCCGTGGAAACTCGGCGATCGTCCCACTATGTAGGCGATTTATAGTTGCAGATGTCGTCACCGCCGCGCCGTTGCTGCTGCCCTCGTCACATCTCAGGAATTTGCATAAGTGGAAGTTTCTGTAGCTTTGATTCGGCCTCGAGTCCTGCGTCCGGCGCTTGAGACCTGCCACATGTGGCAGCCCGGCATGCGAAATTATGAAAATGAAGACGCAGTCACACAGGATCTGAAGCATGCTGAGGGTCTCACTCCCCGCTCATCCGTAATCGCTGGCAGGCGTTTGCAAATATTTGAAGAAATTTCGTTAATGGAATTTGACTCGCCGCGCAACCAGGGCATGATTGGATTGCGGCCAGAGACACAGAGAAAGTGAGCGACCGAGATATAGAGAGCAGCTGGGAGACGACTTTGACAATGAATGACAGACAATAGCTGGGTGCTGCGAACAATGCGAACCGCACAAGCTGTCAATCAAGCGGAAGGATCTCTTTCGCCCGGTTTTTCCTCTCTCATCGACTCTTATCGTACTCAAGGGCGTCTTAAAGTCAACAAGAAATTTAATTAATGCCAAAGTTGGTAGGAGGGACACAGGAAACGGGCCAGAGTCGACGTCGTCACATGATGCTATGGAATATATTCCGGCATTAGCAGCTGCTGCTCTCGCAGGACACGTGCTGGATTCCCTAGAATTTTTTAAGCATTTAAAACAATAACAAGACACACAGAGAAGCCCCGGGCTATTAGCGTTAGCCAGCCCCGTGCCAGGTAATAAATCTCAGCCTGTCAGCCAGCTGCCTCCGCCAGCAACATCAGCAACATGTACAGCAGTAGCATCATCAGCCGCAAGAGCAGCAACATAATCCGCACCGACTTATTTACAGTATTTAAAAGACGGTCGCGGTATGAGATTTTTGCCGCAGTTTTCCGCGCCCCCGCTTTTCCGGCACAAATTACCTAGCATTCTGCCGGCGACGAAGACGCAATAATCTGGTGTTGGCCAGGAGGTGGAATGAGTTGGAGCCGATGCCGAGCTGCCGCACGCAGCTCACTCTTCGCAGATGCCACCGCGGCAAGATAAACTGCGAATGAGCGAAAATCAATCAAGGTAAGAGGGCGATTCGTAAGCCACTCGTTCAGCCGGAAAGTATCCATAAATTTCGGAGAAGTATTCGAGTTTTCGAGCAGTTAAAAAGTGATGTCTACAGAATTTCGTAGTTCAAAAGCTCTTCTTTCCTGGAGTTTTTTTACCCGGTACCCATAGGGTACAAGGGTATTATAACTTCGGGCAAACCAAGGCATAAGGAGGCATCTCCTACGCCGTAAAGTATACAGCTGCGAAAAAAATAATAGCACCGCCAGCATGAGCAATTTTTAAATGGGAAAGAAGTGGGAGACTATAGCTAATCTAGAAATGAGTCAAAAATTATAATCATATCTTGAGTTTTCTAGTTATTTAAGAAACTTTCCCAAAAAAGATCAAAATTGGCGAAAAACATATTAGCATCAATGTGTTAAAATTAATTTAAAAAAAAAATTGACAAAACCAATGAGTTTATCATATTTTGCTATTAAAAAATATTTTATCTTCTTTATTTAATAATAAATGCAGTAACTGCATTATTGATGCCAGATCACAGATTTCCGATAAAATTAAGGTCAAGCGACTGTTAAGGGCGCTTTAAAACTAACACAGGGCCGTTCCTTTGCTTATATCCTGTTTTTATTTGGGGCTAATGTCCTGTTGAAAAACCCTTACAAGTGGGATTTTATATTCTGCAAAGGTTAGCATTATTATCTTTAAAATATTCGCGTGCACTTGCTGATCTGGGATGGGATACACTTGCTGATGGGTTTGTGCCTACTCCAAGTAGAACAAGTAGGAAAGCTACAGTCGAGTGTGACCGGCTGTGAGATACCCGGTACCCAAAGCAGTGTGGGTGAAAATAAACAGCACATGAACATGGAAAAAAGAAAATGTTGACAAATATAGACAATTATTGCTAGAAACATGTTGAGCAACACTCAAACGAGAAAAATGTTGCTAGGAACATGTTGCGCAACTCTCAAAAGCGACAAATGTTGCTAGGAACATCTTGAGCAACACCAAACAAAGACAAATGTTGCAAGGCACATGCTGAGCAACACGCACGTGCGCGCTCTCTCTCTCTCTCAAAAACTTTATTGTTTAATAACTTCTATGTTTATCATTCGATTTTACTCAAATTTTTACAACACGTCCGCGATTGCCTACTTATTAAAGCTATCTATTTATTTTAAGCCAAAAATCACGCCTATAGCTTATAAAAGTTCCTACGATTTTCGGGGGCGGAAGTGGGCCAAATTTTAAACCAAACTTGATCTGGGTGCAGCAGATTCCAATGTCGTCACCAAATTTGGTAACTCTAGCTCTTATAGACTCTGAGATCTGTTGTTTCACACGGACGGACAGACGGACAGACGGACATGGCTAGATCGACTCGGCTAGTGACGCTGATCAAGATTATATATACTTAATAGGGTCGGAGAATTCTCCTTTTGCCTGTTACATACATTCTCGGTTGGCACTAACTTATAATACCCTTGTACCCTATGGTTACCGGGTATAAAAGTAGGCCTATATCAGTACACTTGACGGAAGTCCGTCAGTTTTTTGCTACGAAAACTAATCTCTCAGTTTTTAAGCTACCTGAACAAAAGTTTGCAGATAGTCTTTTTTCTATTGCAGCTAATTTACATTGGGGAGCAAAAGTGATTTCACGTTCAACATTTTCGTGTTCGAGCGCACATAAAACCTAAACGAATGAAGTAAACGAAACCAACTTTTTTTCCTCGATCCCTTATTCGATTCGGAACAAAAAATTAATATAAATATATGAAGCAAAGTAATAGTAAGAAATTTAAAAAAAAAAAAAAAAGGACCCAATTTCGCACATTATATGAAAAATCTAAAAGAATTTCCATATTAATATTTTTTGTAGCTTATGTTAAATTTTTTATGTAGCTTTTATGCTCTTAGCCCATTTCTCAACAATTGCATCCAGGACCGCCTACGTTGCATTAAAATTATTGATAACGCCCGATATATGTATATGGTAATGATCGACCATAGGTTTTCAATCGGATTGAGGTCGGAAGGTTGTCCAGAAAATTTTGAAATTGGGCTTGGAAAATATTAAAAATAGTCGCAAATGAGCCGATTTTTGTTGTTTCAAAAACACCGGATTCAAATTAAATATATGGTCCTCTTATTTAATTATAGCAATACATTTAAAATTTCATTCAAATCGGACCTCTATATCTTATAGCTACCATAGGAACGAATGGGTTAAGTTAGCCGCTTTTTGTTGTTTTTAAGGACTTCGGATTAAAACGATATATATGATTCCTTATTAAAAATGATTTCTTAATAATAAAAATTTTAATTATTATCTGCAAGAGTATATAAACTTCGGCTTGCCGAAGTTAGCCTCCTTTCTTGTTCTCCTTAAAGTTGTTATACCTCATTCACATAAATGTTTGCCCCTAAGAATTCCCGTTGCATAGCAACTTAAAAACAAATAAAATAAACCCTTGATTAAGTCGAAATGTTTTGTATTTATTTTCACCGGTTCTTGTTTGTTTGAATCCTGATTCTATTACAAACACACAAAGGCTAAAAAAGAACGCACGTACACCACGCTGATTGCTATGAATATTTTTGGAAATTTCACGCTTGACCTTTCCATTCTTCTCCGCTCCACAATTGAATTTAATTTTCCATAACTCAGTAGATGCGCCGAAGAAGAGCGGAAATAAATGTCAATACCATTTATTAAGTGAGTGTGATGTTTTGCCAATGCCATCCCCATATCTATATCGATATGAATATAAACATGAAAATAAATATACGTGCATCTAAATAACTTAATTTGACGCGGTGCGCGGGCTTCGAGTGCCTCACCTTTGCTTTGAACTTTGCAGATACGAGGATACGAGGGGTAGACGAAATGAAGGCAGGTGTGTGTGCTAGGCAAATATTGTCTACGAGCCCGTGGGAATACTAGCACACAGCAGGAACGCGTCCTCCTCTCCAACTACTGCTTGGTACCTGCTATGTGTCGAGTTCAAGAGTATAAGCAGTCCTTGTTAATAAGTAGTTGGATTCTGGGCAATTATAGAAAAACTGGCCCAGGTAGCACCCAATAATCAAGTAAAACAAATTAACAAAATTAGTTTTTAGCCGGTTCAGTTTCTTGCAAAAATATTTCATGATTCGAAGACAAGGACTAGGCCTTTACAATTGTTCATTCAGTAAAACAAAAAAATAACTAACCTTGGTAATAAGAACACGGCTTGGATATATAAATATTTCGAAAGATAGTCAGTTTTTAGTTTAAAATTCCTTTTAAGTTTTTGGCTAAAATACATAGATATTTTCGTGATATATCACCATATGCTGTATACTGACTTCTTGTAGTAAAGGTTATCTTTTGGTCTGTGCTCCTTGTGCCACGGCCTGGCATTCTGTTGATATCAAGTGGCAGGCGGCAATCAAAAGCGACTCCTGTTTCCAGAGTTTCCCCCATCCGCCTCCGGTTACCATACTGTGTAACGATACAATAATGCTGTCTCCAAAACGGCATAAGTGTGTGTGCATGTGTGTGTGGTGGGGGTCCTTTGGGTAACCTGCGTCCTTTATGCCCGCATGAGGTTGCCACGTTTGCGGATTTTATGCCTCATATTGGCTTTTAATTTTACGCGCAACTGCTGAGCCGCAGTGTCAGCAGCTTTGCCATTGGGCCTGGGCTATCAGCTAAATTATTGTTGGGATCATGCGGCACGGGCATTATTCTGCCACGCTGCCTCATATCCATTTGCCCCCGTTTTTTGTACTTTATGTAAATAAATGTATATTTTTACGTTTTGCTGATTTTTACGGGGACAACTACGGGTATTTATTCATTCAGCATTTGCATCCAGGATAATGATTATGGAACCTCGCTTCAGCCCCGGTAAATCTACTTGGGCGCCTTGGGGAAATCAGGACGGATGCCGCACAACAATGTGCGACAAAAACTGTCGCTGGTTTATTTTATTACCTTGCAGATACTCACACCAGCTGAGGCGCACACAAAGGATCACCCACCTACATGTGTATAAAAAGCATTAAAAATGAATACACCGCACAGTGATTCAATTTGCGGCATTTTACCTTTCATTATCGCAGCCGAGTTGCAAAATTAACAATAATCATTTTTATGTCCCACACATGAAGTTATTAAAAAGTGTACGTGCAGCCGTTTGCGTGTGGCTGCACAGAGAGGAAAACATACGACTTGGGTCAAAGTATGATTTGCCATTATCTTATTAATAAGTACTTGAAATAAACTGTGAATAATAATACTTACAAAGAGTTATTAAATGGAATAAAAATGCAATTTTTAGACCTAAAAATTTAGACAGATGCCAAAAATATATGAGTCTGCGCAAACCCAAAATTCCATATCCAACATAAGCTAAACTTAATATTTATAGATATATATTATATTAAGATCAGACAACTATATCATATAGCTGCCATAGAAACTATCGGTCAGTTTAAATGAAAATGTATAATTCTACATGTAAATTGTAAAGTTCTACATGTAAAATGTAAAATTCTATATGAAAGATGTAAAATGTTTACAGACTTAGATATTTTTTCAACTGTAACAAAAATGAATCGATTTTCAATAATCCAATTCCAGACTGCAAGGGTATACAAATTTCGGTTTACCGAAGATAGCTTTCTTTCTTGTTTTTAATAAATTAAAATGATATTATTTGCAGCAGTCTGTCAAAAATAGAAGGAATTTAACTGAAGTATAATGTCCAAACTCTTTTCGTAGTTAAGTTAACAAAGCTTTCTTCTATTATGACGAAGAGCTTAAGCAAGACTTTTTGTCATTCACAAAAGGTTGCTTTAATTATGGCATTCTTTCTTCGAATGCAAAATACCTTATTATTTCTTTGTGTGTTTATGTTTGTATATTGTGTGCTTTTAAGCACATTTTTGCTTAAGCTCTTAATGAAAAGCGAATGCAATCTGAAAGCAGCCTTCTCATCTTTGCGTTTATATTTTCAATTATAAAATTTAATTTACAATAACAACAATAACAAAAGGTTATATTCATAAAAGAGGTTAATGATATAGGCGTGGGATTCACACGTGAATCATTAATCTGTGGTAGCAAATAATTAAGTTTAAAAGGCCAACCATTAATTGGCCACAAATAAAGTCCGAAAAATGTATAGTTAAATATTTAATATACACACAAAAAAAACTTTGTAAAATCAACTATTTTATTGGTAAAACCGCGCCAACCTAGGAAAAATAGTTAAATAGTTAGTTAGTAACCCAAATAGTAGGGTTACCTTAAACAAGTAGATTACACAGGAACATAGTTGTTTTACTATTTAATAGTAGGACTCCAATATAATAGTATATTGACCATAAAAAATGTCGTATTTACAAGTTTATTCATGTATAGATATAACAATCCCCTATTAATATTAAATTTTTTAATTCTTTTATTAAGGTTTTGTTACAGTTAAAGAATTCCTTGTGAAAGATAATTTTATAGGGTTACAATTTGTTATTTAATCATATATGTAAATCATTTATAGGGTCGGAGATTTCTTCTTCTGCCTGTTACATACATTCTCGGTTGGCACTAACTTATAATTCCCTTGTATCCTATGGGTACCGGGTATAAAAATCCGCGCGGAGATATGTCGTTTCCAAAACGACAAGCTATTATAAATATATATGCTATTATAAATATATATGTTAAATTTAACTTACCGAGTCCCAGTTAGTTTCTAAATTGCGTAAAGCAAAACTAAGGCGAGCTGCCTTATGGCGCTGTGTAATCCAAGGTTCTTTTTTTTAAACTCCTCTGACAATATGTTCCGACTTTTTTTAGAGTGCGTTAGAATTACTGGTTTTTTGTATTATACGCCTTTTATCGTGGTCAGAGAGTAATGCTTTTTTGCCAGTGCTTCGTTTTTTACCATGATTGTCTGGATTCTTGAGAAAATTAGTAATCACGGTTCGACTTCTATTAATATTCCTAATATTTGGTTTATGTTCAAGCCGGACCGAGAATAGGCGAGAACTGACCCTTTTTCTTGGTCTGTTAAGAGCGTAGAGCGGGGCATTTAATGCAAAAAGTATTATAATTTAAGTATAAACAAATTTTAAGAAAAAGAACTCGATGCGGCCACAGCAACTCCACTTGTTGTTATGTTTCTTTTAATTATAATTAGGCAGGAACTATAATTCTGAGAGCATGGTTGGAAATGTAACGGTACCCAATATAGCTTAAAAATAAAATGTAACGGTATGCTATCGACGTACACTTAATAATAATTGACGACGAACAATTGTTGTTTTAAGGCTAGTTAATGGTATTTGAAATTTTTCGGGATTTCAATAAAACTTTTTAAAGTGTCTTACAATTGTGATAAGCACTGTATATTAACCTACTATGACAAAATAGTAAGAAATCCTATTTTTCTTTTTTCTCATGTATGTTGTTGTTTTTCAAAGAGTACTATTAAAATAGTACTAGTGCTAAAATATAATGTAATATTACTATAATAAATTG
Source organism: Drosophila triauraria (assembly GCA_014170255.2). Taxonomy (NCBI): domain Eukaryota; kingdom Metazoa; phylum Arthropoda; class Insecta; order Diptera; family Drosophilidae; genus Drosophila; species Drosophila triauraria. The sequence continues at coordinate 6,886,292 of CM024337.1, forward strand.
TATAAAAAAAACCACTTGTTGTTTTTCTTTTGACGAAGATAAAAGTAAAAAACTATTCAAATTGTTTTATGGTTTTTTAATAATTTTTTTATTAAAAATAATTTATTAATTTGAACTTATTTCTTTTGTAAAAAAGCAAAAAAAACGAGAAAGAAAGCTAACTTCGGTAAACCGAAGTTTATATACCCTTGCAGTCAGCAATTGGATCATTGAAAATCGATCCATTTTAATTATGTAAAAAAAATGTCAAATTATGTACATTTTGTAAATTTTACATTTTACATGTAGAATTTTACATTTTCATATAAATCGACCGATCCCTTCTATGGCAGCTATATGATATAGTTGTCCGATCTTAATGAAATTAAAACCGTAATTCTAGAACTATAAAAACGACTATATCTCGAAATTTATAGAAATTCGTTGAAAACAGAGAAATTAAAAATTTTGTACATTAATTTCGCCATCATTCCTATGGCAGCTATAGGATATAGTGATCCGATTTCAGCCGTTCCGACATATATACTGCGTGCTAAAGAAATAAGACTATGCTGAAAATTTCAGCCCGATAGCTCAAAAACTGAGAGACTAGTTCGCGTAGAAACCGACAGACAGACGGACAGACAGACGGACAGACAGACGGACAGACAGACAGACGGACAGACAGACAGACGGACAGACAGACAGACGGACATGGCTAGATCGACTCGGCTGGTGATGCTGATCAAGAATATATATACTTTATGGGGTCTGAGATGCCTCCTTCACTGCGTTGCAAATATCATGGCAAAATTATAATACCCTCTGCAAGGGTATAAAACGAGAAAGAAAGCTAACTTCGGTAAACCGAAGTTTATATACCCTTGCAGTCAGCAATTGGATCATTGAAAATCGATCCAATTTGGTAATGTAAAAAAAAATGTCAAATTATGTAAATTTTGTAAATTTTACATTTTACATGTAGAATCTTACATTTTCATATAAATCGACCGATCCCTTCTATGGCAGCTATATGATATAGTTGTCCGATCTTAATGAAATTAAAACCGTAATTCTAGAACTATAAAAAACGACTATATCTCGAAATTTATAGAAATTAGTTGAAAAACAGAGAAATTAAAAATTTTTGTACATTAATTTCGCCATCATTCCTATGGCAGCTATAGGATATAGTGGTCCGATCTCGGCCGTTCCGACTGCGTGCTAAAGAAATAAGACTATGCTGAAAATTTCAGCCCGATAGCTCAAAAACTGAGAGACTAGTTCGCGTAGAAACCGACAGACAGACGGACAGACAGACGGACAGACAGACAGACGGACAGGCAGACGGACAGACAGACAGACGGACATGGCTAGATCGACTCGGCTGGTGATGCTGATCAAGAATATATATACTTTATGGGGTCTGAGATGCCTCCTTCACTGCGTTGCAAATATCATGGCAAAATTATAATACCCTCTGCAAGGGTATAAAAAAGCCGATTGGCTGAAGTGGTAAGACGTACGCCTGCCATGCATTAGGTTGAGAGTTCGAGCCCTGGCAAGTTTTTCAGTTTATGTTTTCTTGTGTTTATTTGTCATTCAGTTCGCCTATGAATGTAATATATAATATAATAAATATGACATTAATTTGAAACCACCAGCTGTTGATAATAAAGCTATTGTTGAAACGAGCAATAATAGCGAAATAAATAAACTTTTTTACGATTTTTAGATAAACGGGCGAAAAGCTGGTTTTTATACAAAAAAATATGGAATTTATACCAGAGTTGTATAGAGTTTATAAGAAATAGTTTAGAATTTATATGCAAGAGGATAGAATTTATACGATTTGTTATATTGCGCAGTATAAAACTTATACGAATTAGTATTCAAAATATACTAAAGGAAAATACTAGAAAGTATAACTTTTATACTCTAAGGTACTGAAAACATAGACTTAATTAACAGTTAAGATAAATAGAAACACATTGTGCAATATTCATTGCTGCCAATTTAGCTTTTTTCCCGTCAAATCCAGCTTTTTTCGAAGTCCAATTGCGGGAAAAATATGTGAATTGCGGGAAGCGGGAATTCTGGCTTTTTAAAAATGAATTTGGATTTTTTTCGCTTTTTTTTATGCTGGCACCAATTTCATGAAAACATGTACCCGCACGGATGCAACTTGCAAAAACAAAAAAAGTTTGGTATCAAAATATACCATTTTCGATAAATCTGTGAAAACGTATACAAGCTTTAGCTTAGTACGCAGATGCTCGAACAGCGTTTTAAAGCAGTGAGAGAGAGCGAGAGGTCAATAGTCGGGAAACACTTTTCGACAGCCCTGTTTTAAAGGCCGGTACGCAGATGAACGAACAAAATACCAGAAAAATACCAGTTGGCGCTAGGGATGACTTTTGGTATTTCCAGAGGGGGGTGACGAACAGAATAAATAATTTATTAAAACGGCCTGTTCTCAACTGTTGGCATCTCACTCTATCTCTCTTTGCCGCGCTTTAATTGAAGTTTTCACGAGTTAACGGCATTTCGCACGCATTGTATTTACATTTATATCCCGAAAAACAGTTGTTAATTTGTTGCGTTAATTTGTTTCGTTAATTTCTTAATTTGTTTGGTTCAAAAAGATGGAAATCGCTAAATTAACCAAGATGCGTAAAAGCAGAACAATGGACTTTACCAAGGAAGAGACAATTATCGTAGCTTCATCGTTAAACATGTTGACTAACTTTATATTTCAAATAAATTATTTTGTCAACAAACACAGCTGATTTAAGATTGGTATGGCCGCGTCATTTACCTCCCAAAAATACCGAAGAGCGTTTTAAGAAGCGGTCACACTGGAAAAAGATTAAATCTGTTTGGGGTTGCGAACTGTTCGAGCATCTGCGTACTAAGCTTTTGGTAGAAATATACCAAATGGCAGCTCTATCATATGTTTATATCGATATTTGCCAATATGACCACCACTACTTTACGCAAACTGTCATCACAATCACAATAAATTGCGCGCTGCTTATACGGCTATGATACAGGGCAAAAGTTTTCATTAATTAGCTACTTCATTAGAACCTTGAAAGAGACAACTATATGTCTTTTTTGGTTCGGATTTTTTTCGTAATGCGACTACGGTCACACTGACTTAAAAGGTAAACAATAACAATGGCCAGAATTCGCAGTGCACAATTTATTCATTTCTGGAATCCTCATGCAAATACTTCTGCAGAAATTAATATGAAAACCATTAAACTGATTTTTACAGCTTTTCTTGTACATAGATTTAGTTAATTCATAATAATTGCAAGATTTCACGGCGAAAAAACCATTCCACCGAAAACTTACTTATTTTGTTTATTTATTTTGCTTTTGTGCGGAATAGTTGCTAAAAATTATGCTAAGCCCTTAGCAAAAACCAATATATTTTGTGAGACCGTTTTGTCTAATGAGCAATCAATATAGTTTTTAGATACAATTTTCTGTATTAGAGTCGGTATATTCTATCGAACTCATTTTTTTTCTGGTATTTTTTTTCGATAAACCGATAAGTTTTTCAATTAATGAGAAATTAATGTATTAATATCTCATTGAAAGTGCTGTATAGTCGTCTTGCTCGCACTTAGGCAAAACCCTATGGTTGCTGTCAAGCCTCTAATACGGCTATGATACAGGGCACAAGTTTTCATTAATTAGCTACTTCATTAGAACCTTGAAAGAGACAACTATATGTCTTTTTTGGTTCGGATTTTTTTCGTAATGCGACTACGGTCAGACTGACTTAAAAGGTAAACAATAACAATGGCCGGAATTCGCAGTGCACAATTTATTCATTTCTGGAATCCTCATGCCAATACTCCTGCAGAAATTAATATGAAAACCATTAAACTGATTTTTGCAGCTTTTCTTGTACATAGATTTAGTTAATTCATAATAATTGCAAGATTTCACGGCAAAAAAACCATGCCACCGAAAACTTATTTATTTTGTTTATTTATTTTGCTTTTGTGCAGAATAGTTGCTGAAAATTATGCTAAGCCTTCAGCAAAAACCAATATATTTTGTAAGACCGTTTTGTCTAATGAGCAATCAATATAGTTTTTAGATACAATTTTCTGTATTAGAGTCGGTATATTCTATCGAACTCATTTTTTGTCTGGTATTTTTTTTCGATAAACCGATAAGTTTTTCAATTAATGAGAAATTAATGTATTAATATCTCATTGAAAGTGCTGTATAGTGGTCTTGCTCGCACTTAGGCAAAACCCTATGGTTGCTGTCAAGCCTCTAATTAATGAGCCAATTAATGAAGTTTTTAATACAGTGTCATAATGCTATAATTAATGAGCCAATTAATGAAGTTTTTAATACAGTGTCATAATAGCATTTAGTGGGATTTTTTCGGGGACAAAAAATATATAAAAATGCCAAAAGAATACAAACAAAAGTGCCGTGATGTTTGGATAAAGAGCGAAGAATTTAAGGCGTGGCTTCGCAGGGATGACACGGACGTCAAAAGGGTCTATTGCAGCTACTGCAAGACAACAATAACTGCAAATAACAATAACTTTTTTTACGCTTTTTTTTAGAAATTTTTGCTTTTTGCCGTTGCTTCCATCCAAAACAGCTTTTTTGCCTGCCAACAGCAGAAAGCTTTTCTCATCGCTTCTGAACGGGGTTGATGCAGATAGCAGAGAAATATCGATCGCAGCCAATAACCAAGAAAAGAAGTGAAATAAGAATTGAAATAATAAAAAGAATAAACCCTTAAACTAACTGTTGTTCGTCTGATTGATACAATTGATACAAATTATACTTTCGAAAGTATAAAATCAATAATGAACACGAACAACAGTTATATAAAAATTAAAAAGTATAAAATCAATAATGTAGACGAACAACAGTTAGTTTAAGGTTTTATTCTTTTTATTATTTCAATTCCTATTTCACTTCTTGTCTTGGTTATTGGCTGCGATCGACTGACTGCTCGCTCTCTCTGCTATCTGCATCAACCCCCGTTTTGGTTCAGGGAGCGATGAGAGCGAGAGAGAAGAGTCAAGAGAGCGACTTAACAGCACTATTAGCTTAAAATTATCTGTAATATTGCACATCGTATTTCTATTTATCTTAACTGTTAATTAAGTTTATGTTTTCAGTAATTATAGATAATAAGTAATTATAAGTACATAAGTAGGTAGGTAAGTAACTATATAAGTATGTAAGTAAGTATATAAGTATGCCATCCTGCTACAATTCGAGCATCCTGACATTTTAAGATCCCCTGATCTTATGGGGATTACATTTGATTAATATTTATATTTTTTTTGTTTTTCTTTACAATTACATAGGTATGCGTAGCATGTTTATCATTATTGTCCTATCAATTGTCTAAGATTCTGACTACTCCAGATACCTTGATAAGGATTACGTGTTAGCTGAAAACCTTCAACATCTTTTATCAAAAACCTATAATTTCTTAACACTTTTTCTATCACGTAAGGACCCTTGTGTTTTGGTATAAGCTTCCTTTCCACTCCCACTGTACTATCAAAGTTCTTAACCATTATATAGTCTCCTTCTTTGTATTTCGTACTATCTTTTCTACCTTCATTTTATGTACCTTCTTTCCAGGGACCGTAATTATTATAAGTTTTATTATAAAAGTCAAAAAATAAAAGTTATTTTTTAATTTTTATTATACAAATCAATTTCAACTCTTTAAAAATTATTTAAAAAATAAAAATAAAAAATGATAGTTATATTTTGATTTTTATTTAAAAATCAAAAATAACTTTTATTTGTCAATTATATATATATATGTCGGAGAATGTAGTATGCGGTACTACGTTTGACATGGCGCGAACTGTGTGATTGGCTGTTCTTTGTGTCAGCCCTGGTTTAGTGGGACTCTAGGTGTATGAACTAGAGTCGAGTGTGGCTCCGTATGCATTGCTAGGGTTGGAAAAGGTATGAACGGTCTAATGACAGTTGACGTGTGGATAGACGTTTCCTCTTTCCTTTTTGGTTACTGAACAAGCAACACGGCTGCGGAGACTCGCTGCGCTAATCCAGCTAATATAAAAGCATCACACGTAAACTTATAGAAAAGATGGCTGATAAATTGCAAGATGATGTCGTCCTGACTGGGGAAGATAATATTTCCCCGACATCAGAAGTGGGATTCAGCTCTCGTCCAACAACCTTTTCGGAGCAGTTTTATGTGTTGTTCGACCAGCAAAATCGAAATTTTCTGGAGCTGGCGAAAAGTTTAAGGGCATCGGCAAGCGAACCACAGCAACAAGGCGTACTAACACTGCCGAAGTATTATCCGGACATTTCTGGAGGCGATGCTACTCAGTGGTGTGCTACGGTGGAGCTTATTTTGACGAGAAACCACTAATCGGCAGTGCGCTCATAATGGCATTGAGCAAATCTTTGGAAGGAAGCGCATCACAATGGCTGTCGCAGATATGTTATGTTATCCCGGAATAACATGGCAGGAGTTTCGGCAGTTATTTGAGCAGCGATACGAGACACCCGAGACGCCAGCAGCAACATTCTTGCGTTTGCTCAGTAGCCGTCCAAATAACGGTGAAGGCTTGTCTGCATATGCAAGCCGCATTGTGACGTCGTTATGCACAAAATTCGTAACATGGATCACGAGCAAATCGCCGTGGCGTTTGTGCTAGGACACATGGCAAATTTCGATCGACGCTTGCAGAGAACTGCATACACGTCGAACATAAAGAATAGACGTGACTTACAATCGGAACTACAAGTTTTAACTTACTGAAAAGTCAAAGCAATACACCAAATTGGGAACCGGAAACCAAGCGTGCCAAAACAATGGAGGTTAAGTGCTACCTTTGTGGCAAACTGGGCCATAAAAGGTGGACTGCAGAGCCGGAAAAGGGTTCAAAATTCACCAGCTGAAGGAGAACGTCGTTCCGGAGAGTCTTTTCATCAAGGAAAACATGATCAACATCTGTCGCAGGAAAGCCGAAAGTGGCATGTTACCGTTGTAGTGAGCCGGGCCACATCGCCCTAAGTGCCCCAAAACGTGTCGACAGGAGGAACAGGATCCAGGTCAGAAAAGAGGATAGAACTATGCGTCGTGGATGAACCTAAGTCTTTTATGATGGTACAAGGTGAGAAGTTTCCAATATCATTCGACTCTGGAGCAGAGTGCTCATTGGCTAAAGAAAGTATTTCCAATAAGTTAGTTGGTAAGAGAACAAATAATGTAATTTCCTTAAAAGGTATAGGTAATGCCAATATTTACAGCACAGTTCAAATTGAAAGTAACGCTATTATTGACGGCAATTGTTTAGAAATCTTGTTTCACGTAGTTCCGGATGATTGCATGAAAAATAATGTTATTATCGGTAGAGAAGTATTGGCTCAAGGGTTTACAGCAGAAATTTCTTATGATGGCTTTAAAATTTTACGATCTAAAATTGTTAACACATGTAACTTACCGGAGCCAGCTAATTTCGATAATTTAGAAACAGAAGTTGTTGCTGATGAAAGAGTAAAATTAATATCATTGTTGAAGAAGTACTCAACGTCTTTTATTGAAGGCACTCCTCAAACTCGTGTTAATACTGGTGAAATGTGTATTCGTCTGCGTGAACCGACTAAAACTGTACAGAGACGACCGTATAGATTCAGCCCAAGTGAGAGAGAGATAGTACGTACTAAGATCAATGAACTAATAGAATCTAAAGTCATTAGGCCAAGTAGCTCACCGTTTGCTAGCCCTGCGTTGATCGTAAAGAAAAGAATGGGTCTGCCAGGCTTTGTGTCGATTATCGAGAATTAAATAGCAATACAGTGGCCGATAAGTTTCCGTTGCCTTTGATATCGGACCAAATTGCTAGGTTGCGTGGTGCGAAATATTTTACCTCTCTGGACATGGCTAGTGGATACTACCAGATTCCAATTCACCCAGAATCAATTGAATATACTGCCTTCGTTACCCCTGATGGGCAGTATGAGTTTTGTCAATGCCGTTCGGTTTGAAAAACGCACCGTCAGTGTTCCAAAGAGCTGTAATAAAAGCATTGGGTAATCTCGCACATTCATTTGTAATCGTTTATATGGATGACATATTGATTGTTGCGTCGACTAAAGAAGAAGCATTTGACAGGTTGCAACTTGTGCTAGAAGTGTTGGTAAATGCTGGATTTTCCTTTAATATGTCGAAATGCTTTTTCTTGAGGACTACTGTGCGATATCTTGGCTACGAGGTACAAGCGGGAGAAATACGACCTAATGCAAACAAAATTGAGTCGTTGGTTGCGTTGCCACCTCCAAGATCAGTTGCGACTTTACGTCAGTTTATTGGGTTAGCATCATATTTCCGTCAGTTCGTTTCGGGATTTTCACAGATGATGAAGCCTTTGTATTTTCTTACATCGGAGAAAAATAGTTTTGAATGGAAAGCAGAACATGAAGAGGTTCGTAAGAAAATTATCCACATACTTACAAACAAACCGGTGTTGACCATTTTGACCCCAAGTATTCAATTGAGTTGCATACTGACGCCAGCTCTATCGGTTATGGAGCCATTCTGTTGCACAGAATAGACAACAAACCCCATGTCATCGAATATTATAGCAAAACGACCAGTTCTTGTGAGTCAAGGTACACTTCATATGAATTAGAAACTCTGGCAGTTGTAAATGCCGTAAAACATTTTCGTCATTACCTTCACGGAAGAAAATTTGTTATATTCACTGATTGTAATTCTCTAAAGTCGTCGCCTGTCACCTAGAGTTTACCGTTGGTGGGAGTTTCTTCAAACGTTTGATTTTGAAATCCAATACAGAGAAGGAAAGCGAATGGCACATGTAGATTTTTTGTCAAGAAACCCAATTCGTCAACAATTGGTTCAAAATAAGGTGCAGGAGAAGCGGGTTGACTTGACAGAAATATCCGAAAATTGGTTACACGTGGAACAACAAAGAGATCCGGAAATTACAGAAATAATTACAAAATTGACAAATGATGATTTGCCATTGGCTTTGGTTGCAACATATGAACTGAGGTCGAATGTTTTATACAGAAAAATTCAAAGACACTCTAAAACACGTTGTCTTCCTGTTGTTCCTCGATCTTTCCGCTGGTCTGTAATAAACCAAGTGCATGAGTCTATCATGCATTTGGGGTGGGAAAAAACGTTAGATAAGGTATACGATCACTACTGGTTTACTGGCATGGCAAAATATGTTCGTAAATTTGTTGAGAATTGCATCACTTGCAGAGTGTCGAAATCTGCATCTGGTAAAACACAAGTAGAGCTACACTCAATTCCGAAAATTAGTGTTCCCTGGCATACAATTCATTTTGACATATCTGGCAAGCTAAGCGGTAAAAGCGACCGCAAGGAGTACATAATCGTACAAATTGACGCCTTCACTAAATATGTTTATTTGTATCACACCTTTTCGCTTGATTCTAACACCTGTATCAATGCACTAAAATCTTCGATTTCCATGTTGGAGTGCCAACTCGATTGATTGCGGATCAAGGAAGAAGGTACAAAGTTTTGCGGAATTTTGTTCGTCGCAAAAGATACAACTGCATCTGATTGGTACTGGTGCTAGTAGAGCTAATGGCCAGGTTGAGAGGGTAATGAGTACACTTAAGAATCTGTTGACTGCTGTTGAAACAAGCTCTAGATCCTGGCAGGATGCATTGGGGGAGGTGCAGTTGGCACTTAGGCTGCAAACAGAGTGCGCGCTGAGACGAAGACGAAGACGAAGCTGAAGACGATTTGCTTGTGTTTTGTGTGTTTGTGTTTGTATGATTGTATGAAATCGTCTTCAGCTTCGTCTTCATCTTCGGCTTCAGCGCGCACTCTGTTTGCAGCCTTAATTGTACGTTAAATCGGGTTACCAAAGCAAGCCCATTAGAACTTTTAATTGGTAAAGTGGCTCGACCGTTGGGGTCGACCCCTATTAGTAATGAAGAAACCGAAATTAATCGGTCAGTGTTGAGAGAGCAAGCAGTTAAAAACATGCAAGATGCCGGCGTGTACGAAAAAAAACGTTTTGATAAATATAAAGCTAAGGTAATTAGATTCAACGTGGGCGACTATGTATTGCTAAAAAACAGCGAAAGACAGCAAACCAAACTAGATCCAAAATTTAGAGGCCCGTTTTTGGTTACAGAGGTTTTGGACGGAGATCGATACATGTTAAAATCCACGAAATATAATAGACTTTATAAGTATCCACATGAAAGTTTGCGTAAGATGCCAGATGTTGAGATACCAGAAGAGCTGGATATTGACAGAAAACTCAAGTTTGTCGAATGAGATAGTTGAATTTGACGAGGATAATCGTGAAGCCATGGTTTATGGTGATGGACGAGGATAATCGTGAAGCCATGGTTTATGGTGATGGACGAGGATAATCGTGAAGCCATGGTGTATGGTGATGGACGAGGATAATCGTGAAGCTGTTGTGTACGGCGATGGACGAGGTTAATCGTGAAGCTGTTGTGTACGGCGATGGACGAGGTTGATCGTGAAGCTGTTGTGTACGGCGATGGACGAGAAGTAGTTGTGTTGTCATTGAATATGACAAAGTTCGAGCGATATGTTTGCTATTAATTCCGTGAAGAAATTTTAAATTTTAAATGCAAGCACAAGTGCAAACTTTCAATTGACATGGCGTGCTGGGCATCGAATAAAATAAAGCAGTTGATAAAAAAAAGTTAAGAAATGAAAATTGAATTTGATATCATGGTTGTGTACCTTGATTTAAGAGTTGATATACTATAAGACAGTTTAAGTAACGCAATGTAATTTGATCGATCTAATCCAAGACGGATAAATATTTTGTTTGAAATAATTCATAAAGAGAATGTAAAATTTGAGATGATGTTTATGATCTAAGAAGTTAAATTATAATTATAATAAAGGAAATCAGACAAAGAAGTAAGATTCTGTGACACGAGGACGTGTGAATGTCAGAATGGCCGTGTCGGAGAATGTAGTATGCGGTACTACGTTTGACATGGCGCGAACTGTGTGATTGGCTGTTCTTTGTGTCAGCCCTGGTTTAGTGGGACTCTAGGTGTATGAACTAGAGTCGAGTGTGGCTCCGTATGCATTGCTAGGGTTGGAAAAGGTATGAACGGTCTAATGACAGTTGACGTGTGGATAGACGTTTCCTCTTTCCTTTTTGGTTACTGAACAAGCAACACGGCTGCGGAGACTCGCTGCGCTAATCCAGCTAATATAAAAGCATCAAACGTAAACTTATAGAAAAGATGGCTGATAAATTGCAAGATGATGTCATCCTGACTGGGGAAGATAATATTTCCCCGACATATATATATATATATATATATATATGTATATATGTCAATTTTAACTGACATTTACTTCAAAAATCGGGGAATAAAGTTTATTCAATTTTAAATTTTCCTGTAAAAAATTAATATATGTGTATTTGTCCCGCACTTCCCAGACGATTTTTAGACCTTTGATTTTTATTATATAATAACTCCTATTACGGTCCCTGCTTCTTTCATTATCATTTTGTAACTTTTTCTGACTCTCTGATCCTTTATTCCTAATATCTTTTAAGTTCCTAACATCCTTTATTTCATTTAATTCTTCTAATTTCTCTTTTAATTCATTAATAATCTGTCCTTTTTGTTCCACCCCTAATAACATGCCCAATACTTCTTTGTTTTGTACTATTTAAAGAATATTGTACATCTTCTATAACTGTATCCCAATGCAATCCTTTTTCTGAATCTGTTAACTTCGCTATCATTGGCCCTAAGATACGATTAACTCTTTCCACTTGTCCATTCGCTTGGGGTGAACCAGTTGCAATTTTGACATGCTTAATATTGAATTCATCCATAAATTTTCCAAAGTCTTCCGACGTAAAGCAACTACCCCTGTCAGAAACAATGCACGTTGGCCTGCTATATGATCTAAAATAATCTCTTAACGCTACCATAACTTCTTTAGTATTTGTCGTTTTCGTTGTATACAACCTTACGAATTTAGTGAAGCCATCTATTACTACAAAAATATGTTTCTTCGATCTTCCAGAATCCACTGGTCCATTATGATCAATGTGGATTATTACAAACATTCCTTCTCCCTTTCCAGACTTCGGTGAAAACGCAACACATCTCAAACAGTTTTCAATATGTCTAACGACTTTCTCTTTAGTATTGGGAAACCAATACGTCCTAATAATAGCATCCATAACCTTATCTCTTTCTAAAGCTTAGTACGCAGATGCTCGAACAGTTCGCAACCCCAAACAGATTTAATCTTTTTCCAGTGTGACCGCTTCTTAAAACGCTCTTCGGCATTTTTGGGAGGTAAATGATGCGGTCATACGTATTTAAAATAAGCTGTTTTATGTTTGTTGACAATATAATCCTTTCGAAAGACAAGGCAGTTGCACAGATTTGCAGCTTCGTTTTGGAATATTTCATCTGCGCACAATGGCCACCAACACCGTGGCTCAGATTCTCTCGATCATGTACAAACGCCTCTTTTTTCCCTAATAGTTATCCAACATCCTTTCCTGGATCGACAACGAGGACAAGGGCTCTACCGGCTGCCGCTGGTAATTCTGATTGTACCAAATGGAATTCACCACCATCTGGGAGGTTGCCGTAGCTACTCCTGTTTTACTGGTGGAATGATTCGCTGGAGGCTGTACATGTCCTTCTCCAGATCGGTAATAAAGGATTTGTCCAGCCAGACACTGCTCTCAGCAGCAGCGGGCGCTGACCGTCGCCTCAGAAGTCTTCATCTCAGCCCCCGAGCGTGACATCTCACCATGCTCACCAAAGTCATAACCAAATATGACATCGAGGGAGCTATTTCCTTTCAGACCTTTATTTATGCAAATATTTTTTATATTACCTAAATCCCTTATTATTGAATTTGCCTCTACCAATTAAATTACTACAACTTTATCTCTTCTAAACTCTTGGACTTGGATTTTGTGTAAATTATTGTTCTTGGCGGGATCTTTATATTTGAAATGTGTGAAGAAACGGTAAGAGAGAGTGAGAGGCCAATAGTTGAGAACAGGTCGTTTTAATATATTTTTTATTCTTTTCGTCACCCCGCTCTGGAAATACCAAAAGTCTTCCCTCGCGCCGCCTGGTATTTTTCTGGTATTTTGTTCGTTCATCTGCGTACCGGCCTTTAAAACAGGGCTTTCGAAAAGTGTTTCCCGACCATTGACCTCTCGCTCTCTCTCACTGCTTAAAAACGCTGTTCGAGCATCTGCGTACTAAGCTTAAGTGACCTGGTTCATTGTGATACTTATACAAAATTTTCTCCTCCATTTCCCTTGGTACATAAAACAGTAATCGTCCATAATTTGCTTTTCTATACACTACTCCATTTCTCATTTCAAACATTTTGTCTTCCGTTTTCTCCAACTTTTTCCTTATCTCTATAAGCTTTTCATCCTTATTCTGGCAAATAATCAAGTTCTCTTTAAAACTATTAGTCTCCACCACAAATATGCTCGTATTCCTACTTAACGCATCCACATGTTGCATGTGTTTTCCTGCTTTATGAACCAACTCAGAATCATATCCAAGCAACTCTAATGCCCATCTTGCAATCCGAGGATTCAATTCAATTCTGTTTAACGTTAATGTCAACGAATGGCATTCTGTAACAATTCTAAACCTTTTTCCTTGCACATAAATTCGAAATCTTCGTAAAGCATAAATGATCGCTAATGTCTCCAACTCAAAACTGTGGTATTTCGCTTCGTCTTTTGTCGTAGCTTTAGAAAAATAAAATATTGGATGTAACCTTTTATCATCCTTTCTTTGCAGCAATACCGCCCCATATCCTTGAGCACTTTCATCTATATGTAACTCTATTTCATCTTTATGATAATATAATCCTAACACTGGAGCCCCTACTAATTTCTTCTTAAGTGTTTCAAAACATTCAAACTCTTTCTCTTCGAAAACAAATTCCTTATCTTTCTGTAATAACTCATATAACGGTTTTGTCTTTCAAAGACTTCCTTAAGCACTTCTAAATGTTCCCTTATTCCCTTACTTGCAATCATAATATCGTCCATGTAAATTATAACTTTATCTTCTCTAATCATGTCAGCCAAAATTTTATTTATAAACATCTGAAAAACTGCAGGAGCATTCTTCAACCCCATTGGCATTCTCGTAAATTCAAATTGACCCAAAGGTGTCATAAACGATGTATATTTAATTGATTCTTTATCAACAAACACATGAAAGTAACCATGCTTAAGGTCTAATTTCGAAAAAATTGTTTTATTTACCAATCGGTCTAACAGATCATCAATTAAAGGTAAAGGATTGTTATCCTTAATCATTGTCTTATTCAGCTTTCTGTAGTCTACACATAATCCTAAATCTCCTGTTTTCTTTTTTACTAACACTATTGGAGATGCGTACTCTGACTCACTTGGCCTAATTATTCCCTTTTCCAAATATTCATCAAATATAACTTGTAATTTTTCCTTTTCCGTATAAGCCAACCGTCTGGGCGAACAACTAAATGGTTTCGAGTCCTGTAACCTCATTGTTATTTCGCATTTTACCTATGGTTCATTAAGTCTATCTTTATAAACATAACTACTTTGAACCATATTGATAAACTGACACCTAACATTATAATCAACTTGTTCACCTATTTTGTAATCAATCGATTCGTCCCCTATATCAATGCAACCTAATTCGCTTTTCACTATATTTATTTCCAACTGACCTTTTCCTCTCGTTAATTGACTGATTTTCTTTATTAACACCTGCTTTCTCACTAACAACTTCACTAACCATTTGCTTCTTTGCTAAAACTATCACTAATATCTGCTTCTTTGCTAACACTATTAATAATATCCGCTTCTTTGCTAACACTATCACTAATATCCGCTTCTTTGCTAATCTTACTAACAACATCACACTAACTATCTGCCTTTCTTCACTAATTTTACTAACAATTTCACTAACCATATCGTTTTTTCCACTAATGTTACTAACAATGTCGTTATTTATGCATTCCACCGTAAATATTTTCAAGGTACCCAAGTTCAAATTTATATTGCATGCTTCCATGAAGTCTCTTCCCAGAATTACATCATGACTCATAGATTTATTTGCCACAATAACTAAATGAAAATGTACTTTATTTTGATTTTCCATCACATACGTTATATTTTTCCAAAGGTTTCCAAGTAACTATTATTTAATCTATGATATAAACTTAAAACTGGTAGTTTCTGAGTATTTTCTGGTACTTTAGCTGTCTTAATGAAAGAAATTGCGCTTCCTGAATCTATGAGGCATTCTGTAACCATTTTATCATTAGAATTATAGAAAATTAATTTTAAAAAATCTTACATAATTGGCTGCTCTTGTTCTTATTCTTCAAGCACGGCGCTACGAAGTACCCCATCTCGCTGCATACGTAGCAATATCCTTTCTCTCGCCTTGGTTTTTCACATTCCTTGGCCCAGTGTCCCCTAGCGTTGCAGTTAAAGCACCGCATCTCGTTGTCCCTATTGGTGTCCATCGACGCTTCCTTCTTCTTGACCACGTAAGCTTTGGACGAACTCGCTTTGGGCAAACTCACTTCAGCAAATGCCCGCTTAATGTGCCCAACATTAGCGAAACATTGTATACGTGCTTGGTTGCGCAATTCTTGGTTCGGAATACCTTCGACAATGCAGCTCAACAATTATTTTTTATCTATGTTGATATTTTGAGCATAACTACCAAACGCCTCACTGACCAGCCATGTACGTCCCTCGAATTTGCGCCTTGCCTCCAGCTTTGAAGTTTTTTCGCCAAACATTACGAACAATTCGGCACACAGCTCTTCTAATGGTAAAAGCACACGCTCTGGACTTGCATGTAACCACATGTTAGCTTTGCCCTTAATTTTGCTGACCAAAAGCAAGTTCTTATACTGCCTGCCAATTCCATAGATTTCAGCAATGTTATTCATTTGTGTAATCCATTTGCGCGCTCATGTTTCTCCAGAATATTCTTTCAGCACCTCGGTTGCCATGCGCAGCGAGATTTCCGACGCTTGGGTCTGATTTCCCTCCAATTTCGGCTTTTCAGCGTTGCCACTCTTCACTTTGCGCTCATTGTTACTCGCCTCGCCGTTTATCGCGTCCTTCCTTATGCCGCCAACTTCGTTTTTGCGATCACGCATAAATGTATTCAAAGTGTGCATAGGGTCGACATACATCGTATTTACGCTAAGCACAATTTAACAAAAATTTTAAACTTCACTGCCCACTGCACTATGTTGAATTTGACCCGTTTCCGTTGCCAAAATTAAAATTTTTGAAATTAACAAGATTTTTCACTGCAGGTTTCTTGTATAATTATGGTTATGACTATAGGAAGGTATTTTAGAAAAGTGGGCGTGTCAACGCCCTCCTCCGCCCACAGAAATCGGAAAAAAAAGACAACTTTAAGCAATTATAAAGTTAGAGACCCAAATTTTGGAACACAGGATGAAAGTCCTATTTCAAATGTGTCCTGCAAATTTGGTCCAGATCGCATAATAAATATAGAAGTTATTCAATAAGAAACAATTTTTTATGCCTTTTTGAACCTTTCCACCTTCCTACAGCATTTTTGCCAATTTCGCCATAAATTTGCAGAAAAATTTCGAACTTTATCTTTTAAATAATGATGATTTGTCACTAATAAAAGTGTTTATAGCCTTTTTTTTTCTCACAAAAGCTCCTTTGCTTACGCCACACTTCTAGCAGATCTTCAGTGCTGATTAAGATGTTGCTTCCTAATAAATCAAATAACGCAAAAAGGCGCAAAAAGCGCACAATGTGCTTACTAGTTCTGAATTCAGAATTGAAAACTCTACAACATGTATATAGACACTTACTGAAATAATTTGAAATTCGTTTTTAATCTCGTTTTTAATCTCTTTGGAAAGTTCAACTTTCTTTCCAAAAGTGACAAGGAGACACCACTTGCTAAATACACAAACTGTTGGAAAAATACAAACGAAACACGCAACATATTAATATCAACACATAGTACAAACCTGAAGAATTAATATACTTTTTAAATTTGATTATTTAATGATTTTTTCTCAGAGATATGCCAATTTGAAATTGCACCGCAAAGTTAACCTTAAAGACAGCTCGCGTTGTTAGCTTGCAACAGCTGACTTTAACAGCTGTTATTTTAACACTAAACTGTTAAGTTAACATTTTAAGTATGTAACATAGCATTTTGATCATTTCTTAACATGGTAATATTGAAAAAACGGAAATTTGCATACTCGCGAAAAATGAGTTTTGACCACGGAAACGGGTCAAATTCAACATAGTGCACTGTACCGCGACGATCCCACAGACAGGCGCTTGCAAGTGTATTCATAGTTTGTCAGTGTGCGTGTTTTTTATGATTGCCGAACTAATTTTGTATGGAAACTTCAAAAATTAATTGCGACTAAACTAAGAGCGTCCCCAACATAATTTTTTTACCCAAATGCATGTTTCAACACCCCCTATCTATGGTTCTTTTTTTTTAATTTCTGGAAGGGGCCCGAAACAGAAATTTACCAAACGCATAATTAATGTTTTTTTGGTGCCAGTAGTTGGTTTATTTAATACACTTAGCCATTTTTTAAGCTGCGCAATTGATACGTTTCCGAGTTCCATTTTAGTGTTTAAACGGCCCACTTCTGATATTGTAGACGAACAAGAGTTAGTTTAAGGTTTTATTCATTTTATTATTTCACTTCTTCTTTCACTTCTTTTCTTAAAGTTATAGATAATAAGTAATTATAAGTACATAAGTAGGTAGGTAAGTAACTATATAAGTACGTAAGTAAGTATATAAGTATGCCATCCTGCTTCAAAAAGCATCTTAGAAAGAAATTTTTAATACTCGAAAGTATACAATTCATGTAACAATCGTATCGATTCTATAAGGTTTTTTTTTTTTTTGGGTGTATCTCCGGTAAACCGAAATTTGAATACCCTTGCAGTCTGCAGTTGGATCATTGAAAATCGATTCATTTTGGTTACAGTTGAAAAAATATGGGAGTTTGTAAACATTTTACATCTTACGTGTAGAATATAAAATTTTTATTTAAATCGATCGTTCCAATGCACTATGGGGAATTTGACCGATTTTTTGGAATAAATCTATTTTTTAAAAGTATGCCAATTTTCGATTTTTTAATTTTAATGTGCTAAGAATTGATCAAACTGTTATGAAACATACTGCAAATGTTAACTTTACAGTCTAGTATTTAAATACCAACTGTTAAAGTCAGCTGTTGCAAACGCACATTGTGTGTTTACATTTTGCTTAAATTTGAAGGGCACATTCAAATCAATATCTCTGCAACAGTAGAACGTAAAACACTAAAATTTGAAATGAATATTAATTGTTAAGGTATGTACTTTGTGTAATTACTAATATGTTGCTTAATATGTGCGTCCACTTCTAACAATTTGTAAATGTAGCAGGTGATGTTTTCGTTTGGGTTTTGGAAAAAAGTTCAACTTTCAATAGAGTTTTAAAAAATGTTCCACTTTGTTTAGTGAGTGTCTATATCCATGTTGTAGAGTCATTTATTGTGAATTCAGGACATATTGTCTCATAGTGCACTTTGTGCGACTTCTCTTGTAATTTAATTTTTAGATTATTACCTTTTGTATGGCAACGCTGTATTGCTTACCAGATGGAAGCAGTTTCTGGTGAGATTGTTTCTATAAAAATTATAGGAAATCGTGATCCGATCTCGACAAAATTTTCTATGTTGTGTTAAAAGAGTATAAATTTGAAGTTTACAAAGTTTTATGCATATATCTTATCTTTTACCCGATCTCTTCTATGAAAGCTATAGGATATAGTTGTATGATCCGGTTAATTTTCATTCAGAATTTTCGTATATATATATTATTAGGATTGGCAAAGTTTCATGTTGATATCTAATAAACTAAGCGAGTTATTAATATTTTCCAAAAAATTGGTCAAATTCCCCATAGTGCAATGGCAGCTGTATGTCCGATCTTAATGAAATTAAAACCGTAATTCTAAAACCGTAAAAAACTGCTATATCTATCTAATTGATTGATATACGTTGAAAAACCGAAAAGTTGACATTTTTTTTTACATTATTTTCTTCATCATTCCTATGGCAGCTATAGAATATAGTGGTCCGATTTCAGACATACATATATACTGCGTGCTGAAGAAATAAGACTAAATTTAAGCCCGATAGCTCAAAAACTGAGGGACTAGTTCGCGTAGAAACCGACAGACAGACGGACAGACAGACAGACAGACGGACATGGCTAGATCGACTCGGCTGGTGATGCTGATCAAGAATATATATACTTTATGGGGTCGGAGATGCCTCCTTCACTGCGTTGCAAATATCATGGCAAAATTATAATACCCTCTGCAAGGGTATAAAAACTCTGCGGTTAAAATATGGGGCGTGTTCCAATCAACTATTTTTAAGTAATTGAATCTATTATGAGCATATTTAAATAAAGTATGCTCCATAAACGATTCTAATATTTAACATACTTAAATCAACTATGCGCATTTTCAGCATAGTCTTATTTCTTTAGCACGCAGAATATATGTCGGAACGGACAAAATCGGACCACTATATCCTATAGCTGTCATAGGAATGATGGCGAAATTAATGTACAAAAATTTTCTCTGTTTTTCAACGAATTTCTATAAATTTCGAGATATAGTCGTTTTTTATAGTTCTAGAATTACGGTTTTAATTTCATTAAGATCGGACAACTATATCATATAGCTGCCATAGAAGGGATCGGTCGATTTATATGAAAATGTAAAATTCTACATGTAAAATGTAAAATTTACAAAATTTACATAATTTGACATTTTTTTTACATTACCAAAATGGATCGATTTTCAATGATCCAATTGCTGACTGCAAGGGTATATAAACTTCGGTTTACCGAAGTTAGCTTTCTTTCTCGTTTCTTGTAATTTCAATACAATCCGTATTCAATACTAATATAATTCATATTTAAATCGAAAAGAGATTACATTTAAAATGAATGGTATTGTTGATTTTTGAACCATTTTTTAAGCCAAATAGAGATTACATTAAAAATTAATCATATTAATTTATAGAGTTATATGGGTTGTATTTAAATCAACCACATCAACGCTCACTCTTACTATGGATCATATCACTGTGGACGGCAGTCCACGTAGTGATCACTGTGGACGGAAGTCCACGTAGTGACGATGACCACCGAGACTGTGGTGCGCAAGGAGACTACTATATACAGCCGTAGAATTGAAAATCTGCTACGATAGTCCGATCAGAACCATTTATATCTTGATCAAAAGGTATTGTAAACTTCTTTGAAACTGCATACTAAGATTTTTCAAAAACGGATTAGCTTAGGAGAAATGTGAGTGAAAGAGCAAAATTTAAAATTTTGAAAATTGGAGCTATGGGGTCCGGTGGAGCAAAAATCCTGTGATCACTCTTTAAATACGCGTCGAATGACACCTCGATCATCCTGATCTGATTATCCGTTCAAAAGATATTTAATAAACAAAATTTTAACTGCCTTTCCAAAATGAAAACGTTTGTCCTGTTGTTTGTCTGTTTGTCTGTCTGTCGTTTTTTTTTGTTTTAGACTCCTGGAACTACTTTTATTTTATTAAACAGCTCGAGCTAAGCATTTTTTGTTCTACGACTTTTTGGGTTTCCCGCTAGTTTGGCGGGAAAACAGCTAAAAAAGCCAGATTTCCCGCACCCATAACTTCTAAACGATTAAAGCTACAGAAACGTGCTAAATGTCGTTAGAAAGGTATTTTGAAATGATAATAGCTTTGCCTGCGCATAATTTATCTAAATATAATATTAAGGAATTTATAATTAAAATTAGTTTTTTTTTTTAAGTTTTTGTAATTTTTTCAAAATTGGCTCTAACGATTTTGATAGTCACTCAAGGCCATATAGCCCTTGAGATGGCTCAACTTTTGGTATATATCACATATCTGGGAAAATTCGCTTCTCCGAGATATTACTCATTAAAATTAGTAGCAAAGATCCCATGTACCTAACCTTTTACATGCACTTTACATACATTTATGTAAAAATACATGTAGAGTCATATAGAGATGTGCACAATTGAAATAAACTTTAAAACCATCAAACAAAACGTAAAAAATTTTAAATTTGAAAAATCTTTTAAAATGCTTGTTTTTAATTTGATCCACTTTTTGCTTTCCCCGCTACTTTGGCGGGAAAATAGGAAAAAATCGATTTCTCGCGCCCATATCTTCTAAACGACTAAAGTTACTGAAACGTGTTATATGTCATTGGAAAGGTATTTTTAAATGATAATTACTTTGCCTTTACAAAAAAATTATCTTAATATTATAATTAAGAATTTAGAATTAAAAATAATTTTTTAAAGATTTTTTTAATTTTTTTTTTAAATGGCTCTTACGATTTTGATACTTACTTCAGGCCGTATAACCCTTGAGATTGCTTTTCACCTTTTCAGGATACTTCTTTTATCTCCGAGAATTCGCATTCTCATCAAAATTAGTACCAATCCCATATAGCTAACTTCTATATATGGATTTTTTTTTGTTAATTTTCCACATTTGAAACAAAAACACCACTTAACGAGATACTAAATTTTGTGACGGTAACCGGCGTTCAGCTAATATCAGATGTCATACCTATGTGCTATAATTTTTTAATAATAGCTAAGTCATATAGAAACGACCTCTGGATATGGTATTGAGCTATACTAATTAACACTAACAATTGGACCCCTACATACATATGACATTTTAAAAACTTCTGATATCAAACAAAAACACCTCTTAACGAGGTGAGATTAAAGTGACGATGACACATTCAACTCAAAAAATTTCTGATACCAAATTTTGTGACGAATAATAGTTACTTAAAGAAATATATTAAAAAATTGTTTAATTAGTTTCAAAATCGGCACGCTGCCTGTTTTGCCTTTTTAAATTTTTCAGCTAAGTGCCGATTTTAAACTAATTAATTTTATTTAATATTTAATTAATATTTTTTAATTAAAGAACTTGAAAATATAAAAAAAAAGGGGTTAAACTAATTAAAAAAACAAATTCGCTAAAAAAAAATTACGTTGCCATGACCAGGAGTCGAACCTAAATCGAAAATGAAAATCTATGCGGAAATCAACTATAAAAACTTTTGAAATCACTATGCGTTTTATTCTGCCAGTGTTTAAGAAACTTGATCTGCGTGCAACAGATTCCTATGTTGTTATCAAATTTGGTAACTTAAACTCTTATGGTCTCTGAGATCTGTTTCCCAAAACGGGCGGACGGACAGACGGACAGACAGACATACGGACAGACGGAAATGGCTAAATCGACTCGGCTGGTGGTGCTGATCAAGAATATATTATATATACTTTATGGGGTCGGAGATGCCTCCTTCTGCCTGTTACATACATTCTCGGTTGGCACTAACTTATTTATACTCTTGTACCTTATGGGTACCGGGTATACTCTTGTACCCTATGGGTACCGGGTATAAAAAAGTGATCGCGGACCCGACCAAATTGAATAGTCACAAAATATAATAATAACAACAACAGTCGATTGTGACCGACTGTGAGATACCCGGTACCAAAAGCATTGTGGGTGAAACTGAATAGCACATGAACATGAAAAAAGAAAATGTTGACAAATGAAGACGAATGTTGCTAGAAACATGTTCAGCAAGACTCAAAAGAGACAAATGTTGATGAAACATGTTAAGCAACACTCACGTGCTCTCTCTCTCTCTCTCTCTCTCTCTCTCTCTCTCAATACCTCTTACACAGAAACTTTTTTTTAATAACTTCTATTTTTATCACCCGATTGTACTCAAATTTTCAGAACAGGTCCGCGATTGCCTACTTATAAAAACTATCTATCACTGTGGACGGCAGTCCACGTAGTGACGATGAGCACCGAGACTGTGGTGCGCAAGGAGACTACTATATACAGCCGTAGAATTGAAAATCTGCTACGATAGTCCGATCAGAACCATTTATATCTTGATCGAAAGGTATTGTAAACCTCTTTGAAACGGCATACTAAGATTTTTCAAAAACGGATTAGTTTAGGAGAAATGTGAGTGAAAGTGCAAAATTGAAAATTTTGAAAATTTGAGCTATTGGGGCCGGTGGAGCAAAAATCCCCAAATTTTTAATTTTGTTGTGATCTAGTTTTAAATACGCGTCGAATGACACCTCGATCATCCTGATCCGATACTCCGTTCAAAAGATATTCAATAAACAAGATTTTAACTGCCTTTCCGAAATGAAAACGTTTGTCCTGTTGTTCGTCTGTCTGTCTGTCTGTGTGTCGATTTTTTTGTTTTAGACTCCTGGAACTACTTTTATTTTATTAAACAGCTCGAGCTAAACATTTTTTGTTCTACAACTTTTTGGGTTTCCGGCTAGTTTGGCGGGAAAACAGCTAAAAAAGCTACATTTCCCGCGCCCATAACTTTTAAACGATTAAAGCTACAGAAACGTGCCTTATGTCGTTAGAAAAGTATTTTGAAATGATAGTAGCTTTGCCTGGACATAATTTATCTAAATATAATATTTAAGAATTTATTATTAAAATAAATTTTTTTTTTAAGTTTTTGTAATTTTTTTAAAAGTGGTTCTAACGATTTTGATAGTCACTCAAGGCCATATAGCCCTAGAGATGGCTCAACTTTTGGTATATAACACATATCTGGGAAATTCGCTTTCTCGAGATATTACTCATTAAAATAAGTAGCAAAGATCCCATATACCTAACCTTTTACAGGCACTTTACATACATTTATGTAAAAATACATGTAGAGTCATATAGAGATGTGCACAATTGAAATAAACTTTAAAACCATCAAACAAAACGTAAAATATTTTAAATTTGAAAAATCTTTTAAAATGTTTGTTTTTAATTTGATCCACTTTTTGCTTTCCCCGCTACTTTGGCGGGAAAATAGGAAAAAATCGATTTCTCGCGCCCATAACTTCTGAACGACTAAAGTTACTGAAACGTACTATATGTCGTTGGAAAGGTATTTTAAAATGATAATTTTTTGCCATTACAAATTTATCTAAATATTATATTTAAGAATTTAGAATTAAAATTCATTTTTTTTAAGATTTTTAATTTTTTTTTTAAGAAAATGTCTCATACGATTTTCATACTTACTTCAGGCCGTATAACCCTTAGGAATACTGTTCACCTTTTGGGGTACTAAACTTTAAACGTACTATATGTCGTTGGAAAGGTATTTTAAAATGATAATTTTTTGCCATTACAAATTTATCTAAATATTATATTTAAGAATTTAGAATTAAAATTCATTTTTTAAAGATTTTTAATTTTTTTTTAAGAAAATGTCTCATACGATTTTCATACTTACTTCAGGCCGTATAACCCTTAGGAATACTGTTCACCTTTTGGGGTACTACTCATATCTCCGAAAATTCGCTTTCTCGTCAAAATTAGTGCCAATGATCCCATATAGCTAACTTCTTCATAAATTGATTTTTTTGTTAGTTTTTCACGTTTGAAACAAATACTTCTGGTATCAGAAACACCTCTTAACGAGATACTTAATTTTGTGACGGTAACCGGCGTTCAGCTAATATCCGATGTCATAACTATGTGCTATAATTTCTTAATAATAGCTAAGTCATAAAGGAACGACCTCTGGATATGGTATTGAGCTATACTAATTAACAATAACAATTGGAGCCCTACATACATATGACATTTTAAAACTTCTGATATCAAACAAAAACACCTCTTAACGAGGTGAGATAAAAGCGACGATGGCACATTCAATTAAAAAAATTCCTGATACCAAATTTTGTGACGATTAATAGTTATTTAAACAAAAATATTTAAAAATTTTTTTAATTAGTTTCAAAATCGGCACTTAGCTGAAAAACTTAAAAGTGCAAAACAGGCAGCGTTATAAAGTCTATCTATTTACTTTAAGCCGAAAATTACGCCTATAGCCAATATACCGTTTTTTATCATTTTCGGGGCCGGAAGTGGGCGTGGCCAAATTTTAAAACAAACTTGATCTGCGTGCAACAGATTCCAATGTGGTAACCAAATTTGGTAGCTCTAGCTCTTATAGTCTCTGAGATCTGTTGTTTCACACGGACGGACAGACGGACAGACGGACAGACGGACAGACGGACATGGCTAAATCGACTCGGCTAGTGACGCTGATCAAGAATATACATACTTTATAGGGTCGGAGATTTCTCCTTCTGCCTGTTACATACATTCTCGGTTGGCACTTACTTATAATACCCTTGTACCCTATGGGTACCGGGTATAAAAAAACAATAAAAAGTATTGGCGCGGTCGGGGCTACGGCTACAGGCTTGCAATAGCAGCGTCTTAGGGGGGTGTTTTAAAATTCTAACCTTATTGCTAATATCTCACACGTTTATCAACCGATTTTACTGAAATTTTCAGAAAACGTCCGCTCAAACCAATTCATTTATTGTATCTATTAACTTTAACCCAAACATAACGAGTATAGCTTTTTTTACGTTTTTTATCATTTTTGAGGGCGGAAGTGGGCGTGGCCAAATTTTAAAACAAACTTGATCTGCGTGCAAAAGATTCCAATGTTGTCACCAAATTTGGTAACTCTAGCACTTATAGTCTCTGAGATCAGTTGTTTCACACGGACGGACGGACGGACGGACGGACAGACAGACGGACAGACGGACATGGCTAAATCGACTCGGCTGGTGACGCTGATCAAGAATATATATACTTTATAGAATCGGAGATTTCTCCTTCTGCCTGTTACATACATTCTCGGTTGGCACTAACTTATAATACCCTTGTACCCTATGGGTACCGGGTATAACAACAGGATGATTTCCGAAAACGCCCCCTTGCTTCCTCATTATCTTTAACAATTGGCGATACCTATAATCGAAATACCTAGCACAAGTTACAGGGTTAAATTAAAAAATTAAAATTTAAAACCTCATCTTCTGTAACTTCCGTCCTATCTACAGTTCCTTTTAATAACTGTAACAACTCCGTCCACCTAGTCTCAGCAGCCGACAAGGTGATGAAAAAGGTTGGCAGACCGAACTGGCGGATCATAGCCATAACTTTTTTCTTTTCTGCTTCCCAGTGAGCAGGAAACGTGCGAACACCTTTCAGAACCCTATAGCCCTCATCGTGGCGAATAATACTATCTAAATGCTCTTCATTAAGAGCGTTAGCAGCTGTAATAGCGCGTGAGGCGCTCTGTTTCCTGAGGCAAATGGTAGTATTACTACGAATCTGGATCAGCTCTAACTTTTTATAATTGAATAATAATTTGTCAATTCGACAACCTCTTCTATCTACATTTCGAAGCTCAGATCTAACTATCGCAGAGAAAGTAAGGGAAGACGGTCTCTTCTTGCCAGCATAAATTGTTGGAAATGCTAACTCTTCCGAGTCAGCATCTAGAATCATGTCCAGGGGTCTTTGGCCTTCACCAGGAGCAAGTGTGATTCTCTGCATGGCAACAGTATCTACCTGATTATTCTCAAGCAGGGTTTCTTGACCCCCAGGATTGAGTTCCTCTATCTCAGCATCATCCTGATGTGCTGGATCGCGAATTCTTTGCTCAAGTCCCTCTACTAATTCTGCATCTGCTTGAGAACTTACAAATGGAACAGTTTCGGTTGTATAAGAAGACAGCCACTGTTCGTTTATAACTACACTATGCTTTCTATAAAGCTCTGTATTTACTAAATGCCTAATTGCGTCAGCTATTTTTACGGGTCTAATGGCTTCGGCCATTAAATCATGGTTATATTCCATTCTACGTTTGAGGTGAAGCTGTACTACCTCTGCTTCATGAGTGGGAGGGACGTTACGATATTACTTATCGGTATGGGTACATTAACTACAGCTCCTTTAATTGCACTCTGACGCTCATGACCTAAAGACTTAATAATCATAAAAGGAAGACGAGGAGAAATTAGACGTTCCTCTAAAGAAGTAAGACCTTTAAGGCAATCGGGCAACTCTGGGAATTCAAGTCCATTTGAAATTAAAGTTTTTGGTTTCACACCAGACTTAATTTTGCGGCAACATGTTTTGCAAAAAGTTAAGAGATTGTCAGATGAAGGGACGCTCAACATTAAAAATATCCGCACTAAACTGGCAATTGTTTTCAATAAAATTGCGAGGTATCCTAGCTACTTGGTGGGGAAACCACAGGCCTTTACAGGAAAGGCAAATTTTATTTGGGCCCAGTTTAACAATTTTATTAAAATTTTCTATAAGAGCTTCTAAAATGGAGGGTCTGAGCAAAGCTTCTTCCTGAAAGCTATTCGTCCGTTGCTCTCTATTAAGGGAAGCATTTCTACGGTTTTCTAATTCCCTATTCTGACTTATCGACCTATGCTGACTAACTCTTTGGCTAAGCCTTATTGAGGCGTCAAATGCTGCCTGTCTTGCGGCTAACCGGGCACTTTGACGTGCCGTGGTATTTTGCATCCGCTCAATAATCCTTCTAGTAAGGTTATTTCTAGCTTGAGACCTACTAACTCTATCCAGCTCTCTCTCTATTATTCGTCTCTCTACATCTGTCCGCCTAAGTGCCGAGTTCTGAGTCTATTCGTTTGTTCTGTACTGCGAATTCTGTCTGCGACTTTGCCTACGTGTCGTATCAGCCTGCTGTTCAGGCTGCCTAAAAGCTAAGTCCGTTCGTCGCCGTCTTCTGAAATCAGAATTTCCTGCCTGCTCGTTTGCCCTATACTCCAAGTCCCGCCTACGGTTTGATCTCCGTGTTCTATCAGCCTGCTGTTCAGGCTCTCTAAATTCTACGTCCGTACGTCGTCGTCTCCTAAACTCCGAATTTCCTGCCTGCTCATTTGCCCTATAGTCCAAATCCCCCCTACGGTTCGATCTACGTAAACTATCCTATCAGCCTGCTGTTCAGCCTCCCTAAATTCTACGTCCGCTCGTCGCCGTCTCCTAAACTCCGAATTTCCTGCCTGCTCGTTTGCTCTATAGTCCAAATCCCGCCTACGGTCTGACCGTCGTCTCACTGAACGTGACTGGCTATTTTCAACCTGTTCCATTTCCCTATAATTTTCATCTGCCCTACGATCTCTCTGTAACCTAGCATTGTTTTCCCTTTCCTCCTGTACATGATCAACATATTCCCTATTTCTCCTGTTAATGACCTGCTTAGCTCGAGATCGTTGAGAAGCATACTGCTGCCTTAGACGGGGCATTTTTGAAAAAATTGTCCAAATTTATATATTTAAATATTTGAAAAATAAATAATAAAATATAATAATAATTAAATATAATAAAAATAAAAAATAATAATTTAAATAGAAAATAAATAAAAAAATTTATAGATTATATATGAATTATAATTAATATAGATTATAATAAATAATAAATAGATACTCTACCCTGTAACGCGTAACACACACTCTCACAAATACAAGGCACGCCACCACACACACAGTCGAAGAAAGCAAATTTATGAAAAACTTAAATTAAACAACAAAAAAATAATACTAAGCTAATCTACCTATTTCAGCCAAACACACACTCTCCCTAGTAAAAAAACCCCTTTACAAACCCACACATACACACTCGTACAAAATATAAACTTTAAAATTATTTATTCTTCTAGAACGCGCCCGCACTCATACACACATGCACGCAGTTACTCACAATTTACAGACAATTACAATTAATTACTCCTGCAGCACGGACAAATCACTTTCACTTTCCCGCACAAACACTGAACCGAACAAGAGCTATAGTTTATTAACGCTATTCGTAATGAAAATTACGTTTAACTAATAAAATAAGCTAAAATATTCGAAAACACGACGACACACCAACACTTCCTCGACCGCAGTCAACGAATGAAAAAATTTGGCGCGAGCTTAGAGAATGCAGTGCGATCATCTCATCTCCTTACACACCAGAGAACGGCTTCAGGTGATTGCAAAAAAATCATACACGATCAACTCAAGAATAATCAAGCCATTCCACTCAACCGATCAAACCGATCAAACTCACATGTGAGTCTCTTTTTAAAAAATCAAATCAGATCACTCACTTCTTTGGCTCGCTGAGTTTAATCATGTTCTTTTTCAAACCGATCACTTTGAGCGAACGTTCATTCCACTCAAATCTGAATGTGTTGATCAAGAGTAATACACACACTTGTTTTGTGCATCTCTATTACAATAAACAAACCGCCTTTTGATTGAAAATGTCTGGAGGCTATTAGAAGTAACAATCGCTGTCTGTTATGCAACAAGAAGCATAGCCCAGGCATCTAAGCGTTGGGCAAACGTTTTTTATGCAAGATAGTTCTGAGTTCTAATCCCACTGATGCCAAAGAATTTTTTTACATTTTTATTTTAGATTCTTATTCATTTTTTCTGCACTTTATTCAATTATATCAGTTCGGCAAAGTTGGGTTATGAAAGTGAATTTTATTATTTTTTCTCATTTCTTGGTCCCGCTCGTTCTTTTCTGTAGTTTGGCGCAATATTTTTGGTCAACAGTCGATCTTTTTTCTCTTTCACACACACACTTGTTTTGTGCGTCTCTATTACAATAAACAAACCGCCTTTTGATTGAAAAAGTCTGGAGGCTATTAGAAGTAACAATCGCTGTTTGTTATGCAACAGGAAGCATGGCCCAGGCATCTAAGCGATGGGCAAGCGTTTTTTATGCAAGATAGTTCTGAGTTCTAATCCCACTCATGCCAAAGAATTTGTATACATTTTTATTTTAGAATCTTATTCATTTTTTCTGCACTTTATTCAATTAATTCATTTTATATCAGTTCGGCAAAGTTGGGTTATGAAAGTGAATTTTATTATTTTTTCTCATTTCTTGGTCCCGCTCGTTCTTTTCTGTAGTCTGGCGCAATGTTTTTGGTCAACAGTCGATCTTTTTTCTCTTTCACACACACATCTCTATTACAATAAAAATCATCTTTTTATTAAGAAAATGTAGAAGCTATTAGATGTGACAATCTCTGGCAATTTGATTTCAGTTCTGCCAAAATTAGGTTAACAGTTGTCGAAGCATACTTAATATGAAAATGGCGCTTCATACGTAACATATGTAATGGCCCAGTTGTCCAAGCAGCCGATGCGTTTACATTTTGCAAAATTGGCACCAGCTCAATCCCACACAAAACCAAAATATTTTCTTTTTTGTATTTTTATTCTAAAATTTGTTTCTAGTTGTTCTCCGGGTATAATAACAACAAACAAAAAAAAAACAATAAAAATCATGGCGTTGTCGGGGCTCGAACCCACGACCTTAACGGCTACAGGCTACTCAGCAGCGCCTTAGGGGGGTGTTTTAAAATTCTAACCTTATTGCTAATATCTCCCATGTTTATCATCCGATTTTACAGAAAACGTCCGCTCTAGCCTATTCATTTATTGTATCTATTAACTTTAACCCGAGAATAACGAGTATAGCTTATTTTACGTTTTCTTATGATTTTAAAGGGCGGAAGTGGGCGTGGCCAAATTTTAAAACAAACTTGATCTGCGTGCAACAAATTCCAATGTTGTCACCAAATTTGGTAACTCAAGCTCTTATAGTCTCTGAGATCTGTTATCTCACACGGACGGACAGACGGACAGACGGACACACGGACATGGCTAAATCGTTGTTGTTATGGTTCTATGAACTCGGTTTGCTCACATTGTAAAGCATTAAAATACAAAAACGAAGCCAATGGATTGAGTTGCGCAAATGGTAAAGTGAAATTAATACCATTGAATCCACCACCAAAGCCATTGTCTCATTGGTTTCAGGAATAGGAACAGATTCCATACACTTTTTGAAAAATATCCAACAATATAACAATTGCTTTCTTCATTTGGGGCAACAAATGTAGTTCGCCAAAATTTTATGCCAACTTTCAAGGTATGTATTAAAGCAGTTAATCATAATTATTTTAGCGAACAATATTTTCTGATATATGTATAATTTATAACAAATATTATTTAAGTTTGATCACTGACAATACATAAATTTATTCCACACATTGCTTACATTGCAGGTTCATTATTACCAGTGCCAGCTAGCAACTATGAATTCCTGCAAATTTATTTTATGGGCAATTCAGAACAAAAAATAGATCAGCGTTGTGCATATAACAATTTAGTAAAGAGGCCTATTGTAGAACAATTACAAACTTATTTTCATGAACACAATCAATTGATTATATTTTTTAAAACTGCGATGAGAATTAGTTTCTATTGTACCCGTGCAAAGCCGGATAAAAGTGCTCTTAAAAATACAGAAAAACCACATTTTAGGTTTTTGGCCGATTTTTACATGAAAACACGAAGATATGCTATATAACCAATGTATTAAGAAAATTTTGATTTGGATATGAAGTTTTTTTCTATATGAAATACTCTTGTACGATAATAATGAACATTTTAGTTTTCGGGCCTGGTGGACTGATTGTGGGATTAGCCCATATGCCAAAGGATTCGGGAGTCTCGTGCGAAAGTACCCTTAGGGTACTTTTCCACATGTCCGTCAAATTAGCTTCGGTGAGTTAGCGTCGAATTGGAACGCTGGGAAATTGAACACGGAGGGGGTTTTTTTATTTTTGAATTATATCTTAAATAAACCATTAAATCGAACTAAATAAAGTTCCTACATATTAAGAATTTAATTAACTAATGTTTTTTATTGGCTTGGGACGGATTTTGCAACCGCGGACACCTTAAATATCCATTGGAAAAATCGAGTTCCCACGTTTTTATACCCGGTACCCACAGGGTACAAGGGTATATTTAGTTAGTGCCAACCGAGAATGTATGTAACAGCCAGAAGGAGAAAACTCCGACCCTATAAAGTATATATATTCTTGATCAGCGTCACTAGCCGAGTCGATCTAGCTATGTCCGTCTGTCCGTCCGTGTGAGACAACAGATCTCAGAGACTTTAAGATTAAGAGTTACCAAATTTGGTGACAACATTGGAATCTGTTGCACGCAGATCAAGTTTGTTTTAAAATTTGGCCACGCCCTTTTCCGCCCCCGAAATTCATAAAAACAGTATATAACCACATGCGTGATATTGAGTCCGACCTGTTTGATGTAAAAAAAAATTGGTTGTCTGTAAGTCGGTTTACTGACGATAGCACTGGTCGACAAGAAAAATGCCGGCTTATAAAAGCCATTGATTCTGATAGATCTAAACCGGTACATTACTAGTCCGAAACTGAAAAGTTTCCATCACCCACCAATTTTGAGAAAATCGCGGTCAATGTATCATGCACTGCTTGAATCGGCACTTTTCAAGGCTTAATAACTCCCAAATCTTACGTTGCCCAGAGCGGGTATTTAGCTTAAAAAGAGCTTTGGCCTTTCTACTTCAGTATTAAACAATAATATCCAAAAGGAGACCTTTGGTTCATTAGTTATAATGCATTTTACAAACTTAAATTTGTCACAAATGTTGTAGCCCTGAAATTTAACAAATCTGGTGGGAGTCTTCGCTTTGTTTAGAAACATTGGTTTGGGATTACAATTTAAGCACACAAAACAAACGTTTTATGGGCCAACAACACATTCTCTGGACATTTTTGATTATCATATTTATATGCAAAGTTGAATTTATTCTTAAAGTATTTAACTTAATAACAATTAATTCTTTGAAAGATTGAAGAAACATCAATGTTCCGAACCCAAAGCAGTCTTTAACAAAAATGTTCGAAATATCAGGGCTACAACATAGCAAAAATTTGTGACAAATTTAAGTTTGTAAAATGCATTATAACTTAAGAACGAGAGGTCTCCCATTGGATATTATTGTTTAATATTAAAGTAGAAAGGCCAAAGCTCTTTGCAAGCTGAAAACCAGCTCTGAGCTACGTAAGGTTTGGGAGTTATTAAGCCTTGAAAAGTGCCGATTCAAGCAGTGCATGATACATTGACCGCGATTTTCTCAAAATTGGTGGGTGATGGAAACTTTTCAGTTTCGGACTACTAATGTACCTGTTCAGATCTATCAGAATCAATGGCTTTTATTCGCCGGCATTTTTCTTGTCGACCAGTGTAAATAAAGAAATAAATATGTAAATAAATAAATTAATTAATTAATATTTGGGGATGAAATAAATAAATAATATGAATTAAATAAATAAATAAAACGGAATAATAAATAATAAAAATTTTGAACAAACACCAACCAAAAACATTACCAAACTAAAAACTATAAAAAAAAGTTACTGAAGCCCTTAGTGGCTCCCGGTGCCACCTCTCTGAAGGCGTGTCGGTCCTCCGCAGCAATAAAAATACGCAAACGCCACAATTTTCTCAGTGTAGCCGCAAAAACCTGGCACAGTACCGGCAAAAAAAGCTTGCCCACAAACTTTGGCCACTCGTGATAAAAATAACTTCAACAATAATGAGGCTGCCCAAAAAGCACTCAACCAATATCCAAATTAGGCAGCATGTGATAAAACAAAAATGTTGGGGCCATCAGACAAAACTCAGGGTGATCAGAAAAATTTCCGGGTCAGGGAAATGGCCTGGCGTTCTCCTCCTTGGAGACAATGGGTCTGGTTTGCTAAAATGCCTTGCCGATCCAGCTTCCCAGGTCCCGTCCTCTGCTTTCAGCTTAAAAAAAAATTAATTTCACATTCTGGCGGGCGGCTCTCGCAACAAAAAGTTTTAACTCCTTTAAAAACTAATTTAACGGGTACTGCGGAGCCGCAGCACCGCTCTGCTTCGCGTTCGGCACTCGAGTTTCTCTCCCTTTTGTCCGAAAAACCGGAGGAAACGCAAGCTCGAAAACACACATTTCGATCTCCGTTATTTTTCGTTCTTTTCTTTCGGCGGGTGAACGAACTTTTTTTTGCAGTGTTGCGAAAGTCCCCATTTTGGTTTCGGTTGGCAGTCCTGATCGATTAGCTTATAGCCTAGTTCGCTACCGATCTATCGGAACTGCTCCTACCTACTTCCACGCCTATCGGCCACAACAGGCTCGAGTCATGAAATTTTTTCTAACGTTTTGGGCATGAGACGTGTGATAGCGAAGTTTTTTCCGAAATTGCAAAATTTGACCAAAGAACCGTCGTATGAGCATCGCTCAAGAACTGTTGAATGACGTTAACGACGACCCAGATTTACTCAAAAGACCCAGATTTATTCATAACGAATCATGGAAATATGGTTATGATATCGAAACCAAAGCCCGATCGTCCCAAAGGAAGCGGCTAAAAGAGCCAAGATCGAAAAAAGCACGCCAAGTTCGATCAAATGTCAAAGTTTTTCTCACTGTTTTTTTCAATTACCATGGGGTGGTCATCAGGAGTTCTTACAATATGGTCGTACGGTCAATAAACAATATTATCTTGAAGTTATGCGCCGATTGCGAGAGGCAATACGAAGAAACCGTCCGAATTAGGGAAAAACTATCTATGGCTTTTGCATCACGACAATGCCCCTGCTCACTCATCTTAGCTTGTGAGAGATTTTTTAGCCAAAAACAACACCGCAATCATGCCTCAGCCACCATATTCACCGGATTTGGCCCCATGTGACTTTTTCTTGTTACCAAAACTAAAGAGACCTATAAGATTTGCAACGATTGAAGAGATAACTGCATCGCTGAAAGAGCTCAAAGCTATACCGAAAAGTGCTTATGAGAAGTGCTTTGAGGATTGGAAAAACCGTTGGCATAAGTGTATTGTATCTGAAAGGGATTAATTTGAAGACAACATAATTATTGATAAATAAGTAAATAATTTTTTCTTACAAATAAAAAGAAACCTTATTTTTTGAACACACCTTGTATATGGGCTATTCCCAGCGTCGCGAACACACGTTCGTACGCTTTTTGGTTATAAAACTACCCTTAAAAATAATTTCTTTTCCATGTTTTCTTTTTATTTTTACGTAAATATATTAGCTCTATGCTTGGTGCAAAAATTAGCCTTGGTGGATATTAGTATTATTTTTTATTGGCAAAAAATATGACCTCGCGAACACATAAAAAACAGAAGTGGGATTTCGGCTGTACCTAAAGAAATGCAAAACTCCGCGAATTTCAAAGAAATAGTCAAGTAAAAAAAATTGCGTTTTAAAAAGGAATAATGAAGCCTTAATTTAAGACCCCTCCTTCCAAATTTAACAAAGTAGTTTTTTTTCGATAATTGAAAAGGCAATATCGCGAACACACAGCGCGAACACACACTTTTTCCGTCATGTTTTTGCCTCACATTTTCGTATGAATAACTTCATAATTTCTTCAAAAACAATTTATTATGTTCTTAATAGATATCAAAAAGAAGCTTTGGTAGAAAAAAAAAACAAGGATTTCGAATGTTTTGTATGCGAAAAATTAACTATAAAGATACAAAAAAATACCAATATTTTAGTTTTTTCAGTTTTCTGGCCGATTTTCACATGAAAACACTAAGATATGATATGCTACTATTGTATTATGAACATATTAATTTGAATTTGAAGTTTTTTTTATATATATACACACAAAAATACGATAATAATAAACTTTTAGCTTTCGGGCCTGGTAGGAAAATTTGCAGGAAATTCCCACATACGCTTAATTTTTTTTTTTTTTTTTAATAATCTCTTCGAATTTGAGAAAAACTTAAGTTTCTCAAAAACTGACGGAATCACAGTGGGCGGTAGTCCACGTAGTGACAATGAGCACCGAGACTGTGGTGCGCAAGGAGACTACTATAATCATCCCGATCCGATCCTCCCTTCGCTAGCGAAACGATAGAAGGGAAAAAACACTGGCAACGAACTATATTCCACCATTTTGTCATCCCTGCGAGGCCATAACTAAACATAACGGCATTTTTTGCCATCGTGTGTTTGATAAAATGAGTGTAAATAAAGAGAACATTTTAGAAAATGGAAAAAAAAATTTAATAAAATGCAAAATTTTAATACAATGCGAAGAAAATTGAAAAGTATGCAAAACATTCTTAAGCGCGAGTGTTTTAATGAAGAAGTGGCGGCAGGATTAATAAATTTAACAAAACCGGCGATAACCGGTGTTCTGCTTATATCAGGGGTCATAACTTTGTGTAATAATTTTTTAATGATAGCTTAGCCGAACGACCTCTAGACATGGTGTTGAGCTATACTAATTAACACTAATAATGGGAGACCTACTTACATACATATGTCATATTAAAAACTTCTTATATCAAACAAAAACACAAATCTCTTAACGAGGTGAGATAAAAGTGACGATGGCACCTTCAACTTCAAAAGTTTCTGATATCAAATGTGGTGACGATTAATAGTAATGTGAACCAAAATAAATTACAAAAAATTCAACTAGTTTCGTTTTTGGCACTAAGCTGTAAAATAACTAGCCTTAAAACTAAAGTGCAGCTTGTCGAATTAGGAACTAGTTGAATAATGTGTAATTTATTTTTGTAAAAGAAAGCCAACTGCATTACCATATAAAATCCACAACTTTCAACATAAAATAAAAAAAAATTGTCAATTGAGGTGCCGGCAAACGTTGGGATTCCGCTTTTTTTAAGCTTTTTTTTTTGTTAATCCAGCTTTTTTTGGTCAGGAAAAAATTATGTACATCACTGACTGGCACTCTCAAAATCTCGTCCTCAAAAGCCAAGTGTCTGAACACTCGAAAAGTATCGCAGTGCGAAAGAGCGAGAGGGTGGCTATTGACCTCTCGTTTAAAAAAATTTGGAAGCTCTAGCTCGTAAAGTCTCTGAGATCTATTGTTTTATGCGGACGGAGAGACAGACAGACATGGCGATGCTCTTTAAGAATGATATGTCTCCTTCTGCCTGTAACATACTTTCGATTGACCCCAAGTTATAATACCCTTTTACCCTTATACCCTAACTTATAATCATTTTTATTTACATTCACCAATTTGTATTTGTTTTTGTATTAACCACCTTTACCACCTTTATGTCCGGTGCTCAGCAGCCATAATGTGATTTAAGCAAGCTCTTGGTGGTCTTTAAGAAGTAACGGAAGTGAAAGTGCTGCCATACAAGGAGAATGAGCTATTATTATTTATGGGAGTCGTAAGTGACGGTCAGCTGGCTTCGCAGCGGAAAGTCATCTAGTTTTGTCACACGCGGTGTATGCTTAATGCGCTTTCATAATTCAGGAGCTCAGCTGCAGGTCAGAGAGCCAAGACAAGCGAAGCAAATGCTTTAAGCCGGAAGAGGGACACAGGAGGAATGGAGTGTGATCAAAGATTATTTGGCTATTAAAGCAAAAAAAAAAACCAGAAAGAAAGCTAACTTCGGTAAACCGAAGTTTGTATACCCTTGCAGTCTGCAATTGGATCATTGAAAATCGATCCATTTTGGTAATGTTAAAAAAAAAAAGTCAAATTATGTAAATTTTGTAAATATTACATTTTACATGTAGAATTTTACATTTTCATATAAATCGACCGATCCCTTCTATGGAAGCTATATATATAGTTGTCCGATCTTAATGAATTAAAAACCGTAATTCTAGAACTATAAAAAACGACTATATCTCGAAGTTTATAGAAATTCGTTGAAAAACAGAGAGTTAAAATTTTTTTTACATTAATTTCGCCATTTTTCCTATGGCAGCTATAGGATATAGTAGTCCGATTTCATATATACTGCGTGCTAAAGAAATAAGACTATGCTGAAAATTTCAGCCCGATAGCTCAAAAACTGAAAGACTAGTTTGCGTAGAAACCGACAGACAGACAGACAGCCAGACGGACATGGTATATTTTTTTTATTCTTTATGGGGTCTGAGATGCCTCCTTCACTGCGTTGCAAATATCATGGCAAAATTATAATACCCTCTGCAAGGGTATAATGAGTGCAAGTCAAGCAAATAAATGTAGCGGAAATTGTAGCAAGAAGCAAGACGTTCTTTTGTGGGAGACAGCACCGTTCAGCAAAAGAGCATTGTTCTCTTATATTTGTTCTTTACTTCGCAAGTAAACCCCCTCATTGGCAAACTAGCTGAACATTATAACTTCCATCACTGATAACATACACCAAATTCCATTTATAAAAGTAATTCCCGCTTGAAATTAATTTCGTTTTAAAATTTATAGCTCCTAAAAATCTCAGCCATAACCAGTAAAATTTCAGAAGATTTTATATATGTACCTATTAAAGAGCACATAAATTCTGTAACGAAGCTGGCAAACTTGGCTCGTTTCGTTCGCCCTTATCCCAAAGCTATTAAATAATGTGAAATTTATTTTCATTTTGGTGCGCTGCTTAGACTTAGTACAGACCTTTAGTCTGATGACTTGAACGATAAGCGGATTTTAGTTGGACATAGTTAGCAGTCAGACCCCTTGACAAAAAGTTAACTTGATATACGAATTTCGTCTTAAATCTGGCGCTGGAATCTGTGACAAATACTGTTCACAAACTCTATCAAATGTAAAATCTGTCACTAATTATTTCCAGCTTTTATAAATATTTTGTGTAATCTACAATTAAGAGATTAGCGGCAATGTCACATTTTTATACACCCAGAAAAATTAAGAACGATTTTTCCAAAAGCATTTTATCCCACGTTATCTCGAAGAGGCATTCTTGAAGTCAAGCCGAAATTGTTCTCCGAAAAAGAGCAATCTTGAAGTCGGGCAGAAGTT
This sequence comes from Drosophila triauraria, assembly GCA_014170255.2. Classification (NCBI taxonomy): domain Eukaryota; kingdom Metazoa; phylum Arthropoda; class Insecta; order Diptera; family Drosophilidae; genus Drosophila; species Drosophila triauraria. The sequence continues at coordinate 6,925,028 of CM024337.1, forward strand.
GCTCTCACTTTTGATCTTTTAGACGATGGACCTGAGGGGAAGACATAGATAAAATGAAACAGGTAGAAAAATTGAGCGAACTTCTGGAAAGTTATTTTTAGATTTGGCCTCTGCCACACGTATTGTAGTATGTATCCACGTTTTCGATGTCCTTTTTGATTGGTCTGAGTGGAGAATTTGGCACAGTGCTGACTGTCCAGGGTTCGACTCCGTGTTGAGCCGTAATAATTGTGTTTCAAAATGTGTGAGTTTGTCTAACAGAATTTATATAATAATCTATACACCCAAAAAAAAATTTTTTCCATTTGATACTATTTTGACTTCATTATGAAACTTTTGAGTTGGAAAAACTTTTTCATACGATGCTTGTCAATTTGATTCTTTCGAAATTATCAAAATGATACTTTCGAAGTTATCAAGTTGATACTACACAAAATACTAGTTTTAACTCAATACTATTTCGTATTGAGCAGGTCCTTGAGGAGGAGAAGAATTGATTATATACCATTTCGTATAAAAACACTACTTATAATATCTACGTTTGGGTTTAATTTAATGTAATATTCTTAACAGGCGATCAGGACTCGAACCCACAATGATTAGTATGATGATTTCGCCATTCGGCATCACATAAGATCGTATCTTAAATAGACATATGAGGAGGAGTAGTTTAAAATCTAACTTAATTAATTTTATGTAATAAACTTACTATTATATTAACTTACTTATGGGTAAACTAAAAAAAAAAAAAAATAATAATAATAAAAAACCAACTTTAAAAAAAGTATGTTCATAAAAAGCTGGATGCGTACCCGCTGCTCTTGTAAATACATAACTTGACGACGCATTGCTTTGTAAGCTAGGGAGCAGTTGGGAGAGACGAGAAAAATTAAGCATACAAAAAGCACTAAATTCCACCATACGCGTTAGGTTTTCGAATTTTCGGAATACAAGGGCAGGCTTCGAGCATCAAAATGACACCTTTATGTGCAAGTTGATGCTATGTAGAATCAGGGTCTAGTTTTTATACTATTGGGTATCAGTTTCACATTTTTAATTACCATATTGATATTTAAATAATGATGCTAACTGTAGTTTCAAATTGAAACACACCTATCAATTTGATATTAAGTTTTTTTTTTGGTTGTACATACAATTAAACTTTATCGTTCATATTCAATTAAATTTGTATATTTTGATCGAGAACTTGAAAACGAGAATTCTTCTTAAATCAAGAATACTAATTTAAAAAGAAAAGGTTCTTAATATGAGAATTCTTCTTCTCGTTTGTGGTGTTTTTGTTCTTGGCCTGTTTTTGACAAGAAAAATACCAATATTGAGAACTTTGAGAACGGTTTTTCATTAGTGTATAGAACAATGTAAGAATGAAAATGTGAAACGTAAAATGTGTAGTCAAATGAAATAAAAATGTTATTTGTTAACATTTTTAGACGCATATTGCCAGAGACATAATTATTTCTTAGGATTTTAACACAATTTTTTTAATTGGATTTTAATATTAATTTGCTATGTTATGAGCGATCAGTCATTTGTTTCAAAATTCTTTTTAAACATTTTAGTAATGTTTTATTGATCGATTGCCATTTCAATCGATTCGATTCAACTGCAAACTTCAAGGGTTTACAAACTTCGACTTTTTGAAAATAGCGCCAATTCTGGTTATACCCTTGCAGAGGGTATTATAATTTTGCCATGATATTAGCAACGCAGTGAAGGAGGCATCTCCGACTCCATAAAGTATATATATTCTTGAACAGCATCACCAGCCGAGTCGATCTAGCCAAGTCCGTCTGTTCGTCTGTCTCTCCGTTGCTTCGCTAACTAGTCTCTCAGTTTATGAGCTATCGGGCTAAAATTTACATCATACTCTTATTTCTTTAGCACGCAGTATATATGTGGAAACGGAAATTGGACCACTATATCCTATAGCTGCCATAGGAATAATTCCGAAATTAATGTAAAAAAAATTATAAATTCTCTGTTTTTTGAGATATAGCTGTTTTTTACATTTTAGAATTACGGTTTTAATTTCATTACGATCGGACAACTATAGCATATAGCTGCCATAGAAACGATCAATCAATTTATATGAAAATGTAAAATTCTACATGTAAAATGTAAAATGTTTACAAACTTCGATATTTTTTTCAATTTTACCAAAATGGATCGATTTTCAATGATTCAATTGCAGACTGCAAGGGTATACAAACTTCGGTTTACCGAAGTTAGTTTTCTTTCTTTCTGTTTTTTGTTATAAAACAAAAATAGAAAATATTAGATAAAATTAGTAGTAAGTCTCTTTTCAATTTTTTAAGACCGTATTTGTTCGGGGATAAAAAAGACGAATGAAACATATTTGTTTTTCCATTCACCAAGGAGGTGAGCCACATGAGCCAGAAAATCTCCATTGACAATGTTGTCCTTGTGTGTAGTGTCAACCTTTATTGCGTTGCCCCTTATTTCCGCAGCAAGGAGAATAGTATACCAAGCAGTATTGTGACAATTTTTTATTAGCTCTAATATGCTGGCTCTTTTCTTCTTTTTATCCTCAATACATCGGACATACTCCACCACTCCTGACGCTCAGAAATCTCAGAAATATATAAAGAATATTTTTAAACAAGAAATTTTTACAGTTCTTTAATAGCAGCTCTTCAGTCTGAGAAAATATATTTAATAATACCAGCATTTAAACTTAGCAATAACTCTTAAAGCAGTCTCAAATTATGTTAATAAATAAATAAAAAATAAAATAAATAAATAAACTTATTAAAAACAAGTGGGAAAGCTACAGTCGAGTGTTACCGACTGTGAGATACTCGGTACCCAAAACATTGTGGGTCAAAATTCAATAGCACATGAACATGCAAAAAAAGAAAATGTTGACAAATGAAGACAAACGTTGCTAGAAACATGTTGAGCAACACTCAAAAGAGACATATGTTGCTAGGAAAATGTTCAGCAACACGCAACCAAGACAAATGTTGCTGGGCAACACGCAGGTAGGCTCTCAACATCTCTCTTTCTCTCAGTCTCTAAAAAGTATACACATTAACTTTATTGTTTTATAAATTCTATGTTGATCATCCGATTTTACTCAAATTTTCAGAAAGCCGAAAACCATGCCTATAGCAAAAATAACGCGTTTTATGATTTTCGGAAGGGGCGGAAGTGGGCGTGGCCGAAGCTTAAAACAAACTTGATCTGCAACAAATTCTAATGTTGTCACCAAATTTGGTAACTCAAGATCAAGAATATATACACTTAATAGGGTCGAAGATTTCTCCTTCTGCCTGTTACGTGTATTCTCGGTTGGCACTAACTTATAATACCCTTTCTAACGAGATGATTTCTTAGGTTTAGCTCGCAACTAATATGTGCGGCTAGCTTAGTCGAGATCGTGTGCTCGTCCCACCAAATTTATATTAAGTGATTGCCCGCCCAGAGAGAATGCTTCGGGTTAATCTAGTACTCAGGTTGTTTATTGTAATTCGACAAGATTCTCGTATCTCACTGCTGCGTCCTAATCCTCTCGCTGCTGCGTCCTGATCCTCCAGGGTGCGGCTGCACGCCTTTCTCGCTGATCGCTTGGTTGTCTTGCTGACGAAGTTAGCAGGGTGTATCGCCTGGCATACGCCTAGCCACCCCGAACGCCCACTTCGCGACCTCACTACAAAGCTAGCAGAGTGTATCGCCCAGCCTAAGCCTATCCACGCCGAACGCTCACTATGCAGCTTTAAGCACAGAGCTATCAGGATGTATCGCCCGGCAAAGCCTAGCCACCCTTATCGCCCGCTCTGCGCCTTGGTCTGGGATCTCGTCGACACGGTGTATCGCCCGGCAAAGCCTATCCACGCGCGCAACTCCCACAGTTCGACGCCACTCGACCGTCGCTTTCTTCGGCTGGTCCTTGCGCTGCTGCCCTTGGCAGTGTGTATCCCCTGCACACTGCTTTGTGGGGAGTTTAAATTACAACTCCTCACAGCTTGTACCCTACCGGGTACCTGGTATAAAAATAAAGGGAAATAAATTTAAAATATATAAATAAATAAATTAATTTTATTTTTACCTTGCTGTTATTTATATTTATTGAATCTTCTCATTTACTGAGACTAACAATAGGTCTATCAAATCTTATATAAGCTAACTAACACACCCAAAAAAAATCGTCCCCAGCCAACCATTTTCGGAGCGCTCCGAAGTGGGATCGAAAATGGACACCCAAAATAGCACCTTAAAGGTGCGTTTTCGGAGCGCTCTGAAGTAGGAGCGAAAGTAGACTCCAAAAAGGTGCAATTTCCGAAGTTGGAGTGAAAAGGGAATCCAAAAAAACTTCTCGTAGGAGCGTTTAGGGAGCATAATTTGGTATAGTACACCCAAAAAAAAACCAAGAGTTTAAACTTAACACGCGTTGTCTCAAAATTATACTCCAAGCAGTATAACGAACTTAGTATTGATTTCATACTTAAAAATATAAATTTTATACGAGAAGTATAGCTTTTATACTCAATAGTTTAAATTGTATATTTTCGAGTATCATTTTTATACGACTCCACTTCGAAAATTTCGAACACATAACGCGTTAGATCATTAGGTGCTTTTCTGTTCATCGCGTTATAGCTTGGCTGTTCATATTTGGTGGCGAAGTGTGCATATTGAAAGCGGAAGAACTAAGTCAAAAACTATAGTTTAAAAGTGTTGTGCTAACCTAAAAGTGTTGTGCTAACTAAAAAGTGAGTATAATTATATTGACTTCATATACTGTATTGTACTTTATATTCTTAGAAAAATACTTGCAAGAGGAGTTGTCCTAATTGGCAATTTTAATGAAAACAAATCTATTGCGCAGAAATTACAATTACTACAATTCCTTCTGTAAACTAGTGGCGCATTCGCATTCGCATATATATAATTCCGTAATTATTGGCTCATAACTTTAATATTTATGCCAAACTCTGATTACATTATAAATAAATTTATTTTTGCGTTGTTCCATGTGCAGCTCAACAAAAAACGGTGTCCGCAACGACTATAGTGTTGACGAAAACGGTTGTGTGTAGACGCATATTTTGCTCAGCTTAGCCCTTACGTGTGCAAAAGAAAAATTTCTTTTAGAATTAATAACCTAAACGAAAAAAAAATTTTTCAAAAACAAACTCCGCGTTTAATTTCAAATTTAATTCTAAGCGTTTTTTTTTTTTGCACACGTAAGGGTTAAATTCAGACAAAAAATTCGTCAACACACTCTTGTGGTTTCACTCGCACTAACTAGGCTAAGTCCTATTACTTAAACTAATTTAATGTGATTCTTGTGATGTCCCGTAATGTTTTATGTTTATATATGTTTATCTTAATTGTTATGTTTTTGTATTATTAATATTTTTTTATTTATTTACTTAGGTGGAACAGGATTTTATTAAACTGCATCCTGAGCGCCAGTACTGCTTGACCACCAAGTGGGAGGAAACAGTTCCGAAACTGATAACCCACTATAGATCTTACGTAAAGGACAAATTTTATAAAAACTTATTCGTTTCAATTAACGATTCTGTGGATCCAAGTAAGTACTCTCTATACTGTGCTTTGTTTAAAACTAATTCATTCAATTCTAGTTTCCAGAGATGACCAGACGTTTTTCCGGAAGGCGTCCATTCAAGATGGTGTAAGCAGCTGCGTATTGTATGTAGAAGCAATAAATGATTTGCATCATCAATTGGAACTGCTTCACAGGAAAAATTTTGACAAGAATACTTCTATACAACCTTTCATAATAGTTGTAGGGTCCGATTTTTTAAATCTAACCGAATATTATGTAAGCTTTGGAGACCATCTTTATAAATTTAATTCTTTTATTATCGCGCTGGACATTTGTTTTAAAATTTATAAGGTTTTTGTCTTAAGTACCCAAACGAGTCCCAAAAGGTATGGAGTTTTTAGCAGGAGTTTTTTTATGATATTAAGACATTGTACGATAATCATTGTGTCGCTAACGTTATTCAATCTATTTCTAAATAAAAATATTAGTATTTGAAATTCAAGATGAAGTGCTTTAAGTGTTTTCAAGAACTTTTCAGCTTTTCCATTTTATGCTCACATCTGAAACATAATTGATAATATAGTATATAGAGGTGTAAAGTATTCGAGTGATTTATATTTAACACAAAAAATGAATGCATATTTTAATTAATAATGATAAGAAAATATTTATTTTAAGTCATCAATACCCACTTAATCATTTCAATGAGCATTATCAGTCGTATAAAGTCGATCAGTCGAAAGTATAAAAATTATACTTTCGACATTATAAATTTTATACCTTAGAGGATAAAAGTTATACTTTCTAGTATTTTCCTTTAGTATATTTTTAATTTTAATTCGTATTAGTTTTATACTACGCTGTATAACAAATCGCATAAATTCTATCCTCTTGCGTATAAATTCTAAACTATTTCTTATAAACTCTATACAATGCTGGTATAACTTCCATATTTTTGTATAAAAACCAGCTTCTCGCCCGTATATCTAAAAATCGTAAAAAAGTTTTTTTATTTCGCTATTATTGCTCGTTTCGACAGTAGCTTTATTATCAACCGTTGGTTCTAACATATTGTTATATTATATTATAAATTATATACATAGGCGAACTCTGAATGACAAATAAACACAAGAAAACATAAACTGAATAACTTGCCTTATCCAGGGCTCGAACTCTCAAACCTTATGCATGGTGGTCGAACCTTCTTACCACTTCAGCCAATCGGCATCACATAAGAAATCGTCTTAAATAGCCATATGAGGATGACATTTGCGGGGCGAGGAACCTTAACAAAAAGTACAAAATCTATTTATAGATTCACAAAGGCTTGAGAAAAATCCCTAACGCGACAAACAGAATAGCACTAAATTCCTGCTAACGCCACATGTTATGTTATGTCACATGTATAACGAGAAAGAAAGCTAACTTCGGTAAACCGAAGCTTATATACCCTTGCAGTCAGCATTTGGATCATTGAAAATCGATCCAATTTGGTAATGTAAAAAAAAATGTCAAATTATGTAAATTTTGTAAATTTTACATTTTACATGTAGAATTTTACATTTTCATATAAATCGACCGATCCCTTCTATGGCAGCTTTATGATATAGTTGTCCGATCTTAATGAAATTAAAACCGTAATTCTAGAACTATAAAAACGACTATATCTCGAAATTTATAGAAATTCGTTGAAAAACAGAGAAATTAAAAATTTTTGTACATTAATTTCGCCATCATTCCTATGGCAGCTATAGGATATAGTAGTCCGATTTCGGCCGTTCCGACATATATACTGCGTGCTAAAGAAATAAGACTATGCTGAAAATTTCAGACCGATAGCTCAAAAACTGAGAGACTAGTTCGCGTAGAAACCGACAGACAGACGGACAGACGGACAGACAGACGGACAGACAGACAGACGGACATTGGTAGATCGACTCGGCTGGTGATGCTGATCAAGAATATATATACTTTATGGGGTCTGAGATGCCTCCTTCACTGCGTTGCAAATATCATGGCAAAATTATAATACCCTCTGCAAGGGTATAAAAATGATACTCGAAAATATACAATTTAAACTATTAGTATAAAAGCTATACTTCTCAGTAAAAAATTTATATTATTAAGTATGAAATCTATACTAAGTTCGTTACACTGCTTGGAGTACAATTTTGAGACAACGCGTATTAAGTTTAAACTCTTGCCTTTTTTTTTTGGGTGCAGTCATATGACTGGCACAAAGTAATACGGCCCTAAAGATTATTGCTGGGCTGGTAGGTCGCTTCGTTGTAGTCGGGCTCTTTGGGGCACAGTAAGTTTTTTATTGTAGGTCGCCTTTTGTTTTTCGATTTTATCTTTTACTGCAAGAATGCCGAGATCCCAGTGGATATTTAGGTTGCGAATTTGCCGTGGTGCCCCAGTGATAGTTCTCAGGACTCTCGATTGTGCGCGCTGTGTGATGTCTATGTTGCTGCTGCTCGCGTTCCCCCACAGCTGGGAGCCATATGTCCAAATAGGCTTGAGAGTGGAGTTGTAGAGCAGGACCCTGTAGTCCAGACGCAGTGGCGATCGGTCGTTCAAAATCTAGTGGAGGCTGCTGGCCTTTAGTCTAAGATGGAGTTTCTTGCATTCGATGTGTCTTCGCCAGGTTAGTCGTCTGTCGAGGTGGACGCCGAGATACGAAGTGTGTTCAAAAAGTATCGTGAATTTTGAATTTTCGCGGGTTACGTATATTCGAATTTCAATTTTTTATTGCGTTATGTTGGTAATCATGTCTCTCACTTCTGCCGACAAGCACGGCCATTTTGAATGTTTTTTTACCAGTTTTGAAGGGAATTTGTTTAATTTCCTTTAAAACCGACTGCTCTTCTTGGTCATTTAATATATGGTTTCGCCTTTCCTGCTTTTATTGGCCAACCTAAATTTATTCCGGAATCTCTTTATAATGTCATGGATGGTAGACTTGCTTTTTATACCCGGTACCCATAGGGTACAAGGGTATTATAAGTTAGTGCCAACCGAGAATGTATGTAACAGGCAGAAGGATAAATCTCCGACCCTATAAAGTATATATATTCTTGATCAGCGTCACTAGCCGAGTCGATCTAGCCATGTCCGTCTGTCCGTCTGTCCGTCTGTCCGTCTGTCCGTCTGTCCGTCTGTCCGTCTGTCCGTCTGTCCGTCTGTCCGTCTGTCTGTCCGTGTGAGACAACAGATCTCAGAGACTATAAGAGCTAGAGCTACCAAATTTGGTGACAACATTGGAATCTGTTGCACGCAGATCAAGTTTGTTTTAAAATTTGGCCACGCCCACTTCCGCCCCCGAAAAACATAAGAAACGGTATATAACCATATGCGTGATTTTCGGCGTAAAATAAATAAATAGGCTTAATGAGTAGGCAATCGTGGACGTGTTCTGAAAATTTGAGTTAAATCGGATGATAAACATAGAAGTTATTAAACAATAAAGTTTTTGAGCGAGAGAGAGAGAGCGCGCACGTGTGTGTTGCTCAAAATGTTCCTAGCAACATTTGTCTTTGTTGGGTGTTGCTCAGCATGTTAATAGCAACATTTGTCGCTTTTGAGAGTTGCCCAACATGTTCCTAGCAACATTTGTCTCTTTTAAGTTCTGCTCAGCATGTTTCTAGCAATATTTGTCTCTATTTGTCAGCATTTCCTTTTTTCCCATGTTCATGTGCTGTTTAATTTCACCCACAATGCTTTGGTTACCGGGTATCTAACAGTCGGTCACACTCGACTGTAGCTTTCCCACTTGTTCAAACTAATTCTGAGATTTTTCTTACTGTTTTTCCCTCAAAATTCAGCTTAACAACCAACTGTCGAAGTTCCTCAGAGGATTGCTTTCCATTTGAAGCCCTTTTTCGACTTTTTAATATCAAAATTATGTTTTTGGCTCCTAATCTCGATAATAAACCGAACGCAATGCAAAAAACCCAAAGTTTGCAGCGAATTTCAGGAAAAAAAATAGTATTTTGTGTTCATATCGGTTTTGTCCGATTATAATCGAACAAATATAGATATAAATTTCTATTTGTTTAAAAATTTTGGGTTATCATCGAAAATTTTGTGTTCTTTCTTTTGTTTTGGAGAGATGTAAATGTGTATTTTACATAACAAAATTAAAAAAAATTTATTCGGCCCATTTTGTATACTTTTAGAGCACTTTTATCATAGGAAGGTGCTTGTCCGATTATGCGATGGAGTCACTGTATGTGGCGCATATATATTATATTAAATATGTAATTCCATTAACAGATAAGCCTTGCAGAAGTCCTGGCAAAAAGCCAAAAAGCCACCATTAATTTTGGTTTTTACAAAGTAAATAAATGCTTAACTCAAAAATACAGGAAATTATTGAGTAACATAATTTCTGAATATTTGGTGCTAAATTCAATTTTGCCGAAGCAACCTTTGCTCGAAAGAATAGCAGAGGAAATTACAGGACTGTTTCATTGTGAAATCAAGGTACGAAAACTTTTTCTTTTATTTTTTATTTATATTTATATTTTATTTTTATTTTACAGGATACATATTTTATAAAAATAAAATGGAAAAAACCTGGTGGCCTTTTATATAGCAATTACTACAATCTTCAAGCTAAGTTTAAGAAAGATCGACTCTTAATCAACGATAAGCAGACATAAGAAGTAGAACATTGCTCATCAAGCTTGAATTGTGCACAAGGTATTTGGAGAGGGAATATTTCATAAAATTTTGACTTACATATTTCCCATTTGCAGATGATGAAATAACATTTCATAAGCGTTGGCTTCAGTTTAATGTGTAGAGAAGAGGTTGAACAGAAATGGGACCTCACTTATGAACACCGGAAACATTTTTTTAAAGGATCTGCAGGGTTGGCGGAGATTTTAAGCGAGTTTCCTATTCTAGAACAATCGTTTGGTTACACATTAGTAAGCTCTTTATATTATTAAAAAATAATTAATTATTTATTGTCTATTTTTTATTTAGATTGAGGCAGATTTTAAAAAGCTGCATGAGCGTGTTCAAAACGCCTTCATTGAAAAATGGGAACATTTTCAAGAAAAAGTTTTGCCAATACTTGTAATGAATATTAAAGACCAGCAAAGCATAAATTGGCTTAAAACATTCAATTTACAATCAAATGGTAATTATAGATTTAGTGAGTTTATTATTCCTAATATTTTCTATGTGTTTTATTTGTACTTATATTTCAGATGCTAAACATGTTTTAACATTGCTGCTTTTACACGGGCTTCTTATACCGACTGGACGAGGTAAACAAAACAGCCGCGGATGCAAAGTGAAGTTCACCATAGAGGATTCCAGAAATAAATTTATTTTCTGGAAGTCAACACCAGGAGAATTGCAGACTCATATGAAAGACATAGTGGATAATTGCTACCGCGAAAAAAGCACTCTTTAGCCACTAATTTGTGCTACTGGGGAAAGTATTTATGATTTAAAAGAGTTTTTTATTTACGTGTCAGGTTATTATTATAAGCTACCCTCAATCCTCAAGTGCGTAGAAGTCTGTTTTAAAATATTTACAGTCTTAAACTTAAAATACCCAGATGAGTGTCATCTGATATGGTAATTTATTCAAAGATATTTTTATAATCGGAATTTAATAATTTGGAATTGCTAAACGACTTAAAACACGTTGCAAAAGAGTAATTTTTATTTTTTCTTATTTTTTAATGTTTTCAATCATTTCTTTTCTATTATGAAAAAAAAAAAAGCTGAACAAATTTTAATATTATTTTTCGGAGTTAGCGAATGTTCTCATATTTTTTCTAATTTCAAATCGTTTTCAAAGCATGTACGAAATCATAATACCGACTCATCTGCTGACAATTTTGCAAGATCCATTGATAATTCAACTGAAGTCGAATTAGAAATAGAACCAGAAGTAACTAACCAAACTAAAAGTACTGAACTTTTCAATAGCCAAGACGATGAGCTTTACAATTCAACATTGCAGTTTACTTTAAATATATATTCAAAAATATCACTTCCTAGGAAACATACTTTTCAAATTCAAACGCAAATCGCACGTAATATAATTGATCCTATACAGAATAAACTACAAAAATTAAGAAATGAAATTAAATCTGTAAATTCCACAAAAAAAATTATGAATGACTTGGATCAAGTTATTAATTTTTGTAAAAATCCATTTATTGGATTTGACAATGAATATAACCTTATAAAGAAACTTAAATGCTTAGATTTGTATAAGGACCCATATGTATTTACAATAGACGACACTGTGTCTTCAGTAAGACATAAGAACTGCATAACGTTGGGTTGTAAGAAACCGTCGGGTGTTATTTTTCCAATCAAATTCCATTTAAAAAAATTTTTTCAGTTACCGAACGTTTTTACCTCTTTTTTGAATAGGTTATATTTTCTTCAAAATCAAACCAAAATAACTAATTTTGCAAATGGAAATTTATGGAAGAAGGGTATCCATTCCAATAAAGGACAACGAAAAATAGTATTTCCAGTTTTTTTGTATGTGGATGACTTTGAAATAAATAATCCCGTAGGGCCTCATTGCGATCCACTTCTAGCAGTATATTTTTCCTTGCCCACCGCTCCCTTAGAACTGAATGAGATTTTTTGTGCAGCTTTGTTTAAATCTTCAAATGTTAGGAGTTTAGGAAACGCGAAGTGTTTTTATAAACTTGTTGATGAACTTAAGGAACTGGAGGATAATGGTATAGCAATAATTGTTGAAGGGAAGGAACACACTATATATTTTACGTTATGTCTAATTTAAGGTGATAACCTAGGATTGAACAGTATATTTGGGTTTACATCGTCGTTTGCGTCGACATATTTTTTCAGGTTTTGCAAAATGCCAAAAGAGGAAACTGCTTCTGCTTATAAAGAGTCGGTTAAATATCTTAGAAATTCGACAAACTACGCAGAAGACATTCAGTTATTAGACGTCTCAGAGACGGGAATAAAGTACGAATGCATTTTTAATAAACTGAACAATTTTTCTGTAGTTCATAACTTTTCTGTTGATATATTACACGACGTTTTTGAGGGGGTTTTAAAATATGATACTTGTCAAATAATTCTTCGCTTTATTAATACAAAGACTTTAGAATTAGAAACAATAAACTTAAGAAAAACTAGTTTTAAATATGGCGCTTCCGAAATAGGAAATATTTGTCCGACTTTTCAGCTTAAGCAGTTGAAAAATATGAATATTAAAGCAACAGCGAGAGAGCTTCTAACTTTTAATGGTAGGAGACCTAATTTCAATTGATGACCCTGTTTGGGAATTTGTGAAAAATCTTTTAAAACTAATTGGTTATGTAACTCATTCAAAGTACAATGTAACCAAATTAAAAACATTAAGAGAAGTGATACAATACCATAATAGAGAATATACTGCCTTATTTAATGATACCTTAAAACCAAAACATCATTTTTTAAACCATTACTATAGAATAGTTGGAGAATCAGGTCCTCTTAAATACCTTTGGACATTTCCGTTTGAAGCTAAGCATAAAACTTTGAAATCATATGCTAAAAATATAACTTCTCGGAAAAATATATTGGCGTCTATTTCAAAGAAAATGTGCATTAGTTATTCTGAATTTCTCCAAGGTGTAAAAAAGGAGCATATTCTGTACAGTAAAACAAAATGTTTGGCATCGAGTTCCATTTTCAAAAATGAACTTCTGCAGATGGTTAAGGACATTAACAACATAACTTGTTTTGCTCATGTGCAAGTTCAAAACATTAAATATAGAAAAGGATTTGTACTTTATAATTTTAATCCAGATTTTGTAGCAGCTGAAATTAAGGAAATTTGTGTTCGCGATAATCAATTATTTTATTTATGTGTCGCAATTGAGGTTCTTTACTCTGACCATCTCACTTGCTATGAAAAAGTAAAATACATAAATTTTAAATTAACTCACCAAAGCTCACTAACGTATCCCCATATCGAATATCATAGTCTTAACAATAAGTTATACCTAAAACCAAAAATGTATTTTTAAAACATTATATTATTTTTAAGCAAAGAAAAATGTAAATATAAGTGTACATAAATATAAATAATGGAAAATAAAAGAATAGAACAATTTGTTATACTTTTAAAAAATATTTTATTTAATAATAGAAAATGCCTTTCTAAATTTCAGAAAAACATAATTCTAAATTTAAAAAAAAATTCTTTAAAATGAGAAAACTATTTTCTAATTTTAAGAAAATAAAATTCTTTAAACTTAGAAAAATTTATTTCTTAATTTAAGACTTTAACTACCCTAGACTTTAGAAATTTTTTTTACATTTTAAAAAATATTTTAAGGTCAGATGCCCTTTATCTTAGAAATAAATTTTCTCAATTTTAGAAAACAAATTTTTGTTTTGTAGGGCGAGTCGCCTTTGGTGAAAAAAGTATGGCGATTTTCTAAATTTCAGGGCGATTATTTTTCTGAGTGCAGGCATGTGCCCAACGATCATTCCAATCAGCTGATCCGAACGAGCCGATCATATACAATCAATCCGAGTAAATGATCGGATACTACCCGATAACTTATTATCCGTTGAAGATCTCTGACTGGTACTCGAACCCGCGATCGTCAGATTAAGACTCGAGCACTCTAAGCACTGCACCACGCATGCAAGTCAGAGGACGGTGTCAAGGACTGAAATACACACATACGCGTGCGACAGTGGCCGAGCTATAAATAGACAAAGCGGGAAAGCAGAGCGAGACGGAGCAATACCGACGCAAAACGGGCGGTGAGAGCGAGACGGAGCAACAAAGACGCAAAACGGGAGAGGAGAGGGACTTTGCCGCTCTTCCCCTCTCACCCCTTTCCTTCAAACTTGAGTACAGACGTACTCAATTTAAGGATAAAATCATTTCATTTTAAGAATATTTGTACTTACTTTTGGTGTTAGTACTTTTGTATTCATTTTAAATTTTTTTTTGGTCTCTAAGGAAAAAAACTTAATCTAGGAATTTCCGAACTCCATAACTCTCTCTGGGTAGTAATTTGATGGCAGGTAGTTTCAATCTGATATATTGTGTAGTATCAACTTAATAACTTCGAAAGTACCATTTTGATAATTTCGAAAGTATCAAATTGACATGCATCGTATGAAAAAGTTTTTTCTACTTGATAGTTTCATATTGATGTCATAATATTATCAAATGGAAACTATTTTTTTTTTGTTTATTTACTTGGCGGAAGTTGGCGTGGCCAAATTGAAAAACAACCCTGATCTGCGTGCAACAGATTCCAATGTTGTCACCAAATCCAATCACCAAAATGGTAACTCTAGCTCTTATAGTCTCTGAGATCTGTTTACCAACACGGACAGACGGACAGACGAACAGACGAACAGACGAACAGACGAACAGACGGACAGGCGGACATGGTTAAATCTACTCGGATGGTGACGCTGATCAAGAATATATATACACTATAGTGTCGGAGATTTCTCCTTCTGCCTGTTTTTAGTAAATTTGACTGTTTAAATTTGGTATTGCATCAACAAGTATATGAGGGATAAAAGATAACTGTTATCTACCTGCAACTGATGTAACGGTTTACCCAGACACCAAAGACACAAGTTAGCTTAACAACTGAAAAGCGATCTAATTAAGAATATGTATATATATAAAAGTATACTTTTAAAAGTCTCCTTTTGTGAGTTACAAACTTCCTGGCAAAATTTCTTCCCGCCCAAGGCATTTGTGTCTCGTCGCCCGATGGCTTTTCATTAAATGTTGTATAAAACAATTTAATATCAAACATATTCCATTAAGCCTAATTTGTTTTCATTTTTAATGTCGTGATGCCCTGAATTTCTGTTTCGGTTTTAGTGTGTCCTGTTGCTCGCCTGGGGATTTGTGGATGGTCTCTTTAAAGCACATGTAGTCATATGGATGTGGAGTGTGGGGCGTTTGCATGTGAGTTTGCGGTTGCTCCTGTGCCTTTCATGCAAATGAAGACCCATACAAACCCATCGGCTTCCATTGTTTCGCTGCGTTTTCTCATTTTATTGCCTTCTCCTTTTATTGCTTGCTATTGAAATGGAAAAACACGACAAAAATTCAGAGCAGGGCTCTTTTTTCTTGTCTTGCCATTGATACGAAAATAATTAAAAACTGACTGTGTACATATAAAAAATTTCCATGTATCTAGAGCTCTATTTTTTAAGTGAAATCACAATTGAAAAAATCCAGTATGCTCATATAAAAGTTAAGAATATCAGAGCTTGGCCCGATATTGAGACTACGGGTTCACGTAGCTTATCACGGATTGTTTTTCTTCGGATATTTAAAGATTATTTGGTGTTTTTTTTTAATAAGATTTATCTGAAGGCACAGTAATTTAATACGTGCTGCACGCTGCTTACCATTTCATAATAAAATTCCTAGCTGACAGTTTAATCAACTTGTTTATATGTGTACAAGCCACCGCCCTTATTTCAGCTAGGGCCTGCTTCTTTTGACGAATTTTGGCTGAACAAATTAGCTGATTATCTTGTCGATTAGCTATAAGTATTCGGCATAAAGCAAAATTACAGCAAATATGCAAATATTTATTTTCACACTAAACTTTGACGATAATGCCGAAGAATAGCCCACAGGTTAAAGCAAACAAGCAAAGCTGATAAAAAGCTTTGCGCAACACGACAAGCAATTGCTTTTAATGCCGATGATTAGGGTGTCTAAACGGAGCTACTTCACTCTGTTTTTGTTGTCTACTTTTAGGCCATTTAACCAACGAATTTGGATTTGGTTAAGAGAAAGGAGAGGAGGGGTGCTTTAAACAGGCACAAAGATTGTTAAATGGGGCGTATGAGTTACGTGCGGTGTTTGGAATTATCAAATTAATGCCTGTACCAGTTTTGCTTCCATTTTCTTCTAGTCTATTTTCGGCACGGAAAAAGTTGCTTTTCCTCAGAAAACTTTATCCTGCACTCGCTTGGCGGTATTTTGCTTAGTACGAGTATTGTAACTTTTTTATTAAATTCGCCCGCGCACGTTGGCCAAGTTTGTTCCTGTTTCTGTCTGCCTCATTGTCAGTAAGCTTATAAAATAAATATTTGGCATAACGATTGGGATATCAAATTGACTACATCAAAATGTATCCAATGGCAAAGCTTAAAAATATTTCTCTATTTGCTATAAAATTGTGCTTACTTTAACGGCCTAATAGAGATATAAGCCCAAAGTGGGTCATTAAAATGTATGGAAACGGTAGTAATTGTGCTCTTAGATACAAATCGATAAAATGTAAGTTCTATTCTGAATTATATACTGTCTTTATGATAAGCAGAACATTATTTTTGTTGAATAGAAATATATTTTTTTAAATAATAAAAGGGTAAGCAAAAGTTGGGTCAGCTCGACTGTGAGAAACCCTTTACAAAAAGATTTTTGCACAAAGACAAATTTATGGTTCAATAACAATAACGCTTACTCCGAAGGACTTCAACAATAAAAGTTATAAATTTAATAATAATGAAAAAAGAAAGAAAGAAACATAAAAAAGTTTCATTTTGGATCGGTGAGCCAAAGCTTGCAGTCTGCAATTGGATGTACAATTTTACATTTTCACATAAATCAACCGATTGCTTCTATAGGGGGGTGCCGCACTGGAAAGCATTTAATAAAGAAGTTTTTCAACTTAATAGTTTCATATTAATGTTTAGATCGAATAGAAACAACATTTTTTTCGGTGTAGTACATATGTATATATTTAATTACATATATTAATATGTATACATATGTATATGTATGTATGTACATATATGTATATATTTAAATCAAACTATAAGTCTACAATTATATTCGCACAGTTATTAAGCCATTAAAAGCAGGTCCGTGTAGTCCTTGAAATAAATTCGAACCGGAAGACATCTCCCAATCCTCTTCTCCCTTTTACATTCCTCTCATATCTATTCTTACCTAAAAAAGAGTATTAACAGTCAGTGTTCACACATAAACACGTATATATATAAATATATAAATATATCTTTAACAAATTAATACAGCTGTACGCTGCTTAGGCCCTGCAGTACCTGTCATCAAAGTTTCATCAACGTTTCATCAAAAAAACTTCGTTTTTGTTGATGAATCATCGATGACATTCCATACAAACTGTTGATGAAATTTACATGGGCATGTCCTAGGCTGTCATCAGTGACAAATTCATCAATGATTCATCGATGATTCATCAACAATTTCATCAACTTTTCATCAACATTTCACCAACATTTCATCAACGTTTCATCAACATTTCATCAAACTGTCATCAACATAATATTTGAAGATAGAAATTGAGCGAGAGAAAATTGAGAGCGAGAGAGTCGGTTTTGACACGATTAAACGAGAGCGTCGGCTCGGCCGCAGTCGAAGTCGGCGCGTTGATGAAACGTTGATGACAACGGCCTATTGATGACAACTGGTACTGCAGGGTAGCGACAGGTTGAGCGTAACACAAATAATGTAATGTAATCTGACCCCCTGGGTGGGATCTCAGCATATCTTTAAATATAGCGGCCAAATGGGCCTAACACAAAACACTTGACTATATGTATATGTAATTTAAATCCATGCGTGGGATCCACGAATTCTGTGTTCACCCCTATGGCCCTGAAGAATGTATCCCTTGCTAATGGATAAACAGACCAGTCCGTGGGTATAGCTATAAGTCTAGAATAAGATTTCATGTTAGCTACCTTAGCAAGGATCTATATAAAGCGGAGTGCGCTCCTAACAAAATGAATTTGAATTATCAATTCAAGAAATGTAGACGTTTGCTTTATTTGCAGCCTCTCTTACAGTCAGTTAAGCCTAAAACTTGCCTTTTAATCAGAGTCTGTGAATTTTTTGAAGCGAAATTATATTAATGGAAGTCTGTTCCAAGTCCTCAATTAAGCAGGAGGTGCAAAAATGGCTTAACTGTATAGTTTTATAACATATGTGCCTAATTTAAACAGATAAATATTATATCCTTTTAAAAATTTCTCTATAAGGGAAAATCAAGTCTAAAAGGCAAATTGTCATTGAATTGAAAAGATCTTAATCTGCAGGGGATAATGTAATCATTTTAAAGCAGAAATATAATACAAATCGATCAAACAAAAATTACAATTACAATCTTCTAAGCGTCATGGTCAAGAAATTTTTTCTGGATCGGCTAATTTGGAAGAAAACGAAGTCCAACCCAGCTTTAAAGGAATCGCATAAAGTTGCAGAAATGAAGTTTGCCGAAAAACATATGTCATGAACCGATCAATGAAAAAAGGTTATATTTTCAGACGATTAAAAATTCAACTTTGACGGTCCTTGACGGTTTTATTTATTACTGGCACAATTTGAAGAAGCCCAGAGATTTGTTGAACTAACAGTGTTAGTCACTTTATTATTTAATATAAATTTGATTTATTTTTCATCTTAATTCCCATAAAACATAAAATATCCATGTGCTGAGTGGTGCTACTTAATTTATCTCTTTTATTTTCATTTATCTTGATTTACCGATCGGAGGTTACATACGAATTATAAAACATCTCTTGCCATATTTTTGACACTTCGCTCTCCAATCTCTGAAGAAGATTTGGCGCCATTAAGCTAACCTTTTCTCCATTTAAATAGGTCTCCATTCGGACATTAGCCTACCAGTTGCCAGTTAAATATGTAAACAAAACAAATCCAGAGACATTCAAAACAGAGGTTGCGGCCCTCCGCCATTCATTATTTGAAAAGGGTAGGCATGTTGTAATTCGAAATAGAAGCTGCCTGGAATTGACTGGTTCTTAAACTGATTGCGAAAGCGGCATCACATGCTCGAGTGACGAACTGACGTACTAAAGCCGCCACATCTGTGAGCTGCGAGACCATCCATTCCACCGCCAGAAGTAGGCAAATAGAGTGCCAATGCTTGAGTGGGGGCAATTCAGGCAAGACAGAACTGATTAAATATAACTGGGTTTCAACCGCATTGTCGCCGCTGTCTTTTCTGTCGCATTGATATGTTCGCCTGGCCTGGCATTAAAATGTATCTTTAAATGCATTATAATCACTAAGACAGGGACAAGGGTAGATTGTAGAAAAAATGGTACAAGAAAAAATTGGGAGAGAATCAAGAAAATCGAAACGCTTCGATTACGCATATGGCGTGGTGTAGGACTTTCTTCATATGGAGAAAGCAAATAACTAGCGACAAATACATTAAACACTTCTGGGTTTTATTCTATAAGCATTGGCATTATTTTTAACTTATAATGCGGTTGAGGAGGCACCTAATCTTATGAGTTGGATAACATAGCTCTTTCTTGATACAAGGAAGCAGAAGTGGTCAACGTTTGTATTCCTACTTCGTCGTTTATGGTACAGAGGGCATGCATCGAAAAGTGCATCGAAAGCCCACTGCCGCAGGATTGTAAGGATGTGACAATTGCAGCCCATAAATATAGGGCAGGCACGTAGAAGTGACGTGCATGATGATGCGGATAAGTGTCGCCCCTTGATTCAATCTGGGTCTTAACATTCAATAGACCATCTCCAAACAAGTGTGCCAAATAAAGTTATGAACATGTTTTGGTTCGCAGTATTGGATCCCTTCCACCTGCCAAAGTTCGTTTTTAGCAGGACTCAGTAGTCAGAAGTCCAATAAAATCTGTGTACGTCCTTAAATACCATTGTAAAGCAACCGGAATATGTTTACATCCTTAGGCCAGTAAGCATGTTATTGGAAATGGTGTTGGCCCTTATTTGAGATTCGAAACACGTCGGTGTCATATTCGTGTTCGTATTTATACTTGTGTATTTATTTTTCGTTGACACACGGAGCTCCTCCAACGCCTCATATACTATAGAGCAACCAATGCACGTTTCAATAAATTACATTTAAAATATAAAAAAAATACAATATGGGGAAGAAGGCGAAAGCCCTTTAAAAAGACACGGTAATTGAGTGGGACCAAAATCCAATTGTTGAAACTAGCTCCAGTAAAGACATCACATATAAACAACATGCTCTTAAACCTATTTTTCAAGAAAATTTCATTCTAGTATTGTGCATTCAGCCATGTAAAACTTACGTTTTCATATCCTTACCAAGTGATTTAGCCAATGTGTTTTCCTTTAACACGTACAATCATGGAAAAAGTAATGGAAACAACCAACATGTTGGCGTTTGGAGCTTAATTATTCATTTTTCGTGAAACTTATGCGTAGGAATGGTAATACATATAATTTGTTATTTAAAATACTGTATTTGGTTTTGATTTTATAAAAATATCTCGTAAGATAACGGTGTTACAGCCGATTTGTCCAGATACCAGGTATATATAGAAACACGCTACCTATTTCCCCAAATGGTACCATAAATTTATGAAAATCTTTTTAAATATTATTATACCCTTGCAGAGGGTATTATAATTTTGCCATGATATTTGCAACGCAGTGAAGGAGGCATCTCCGATCCCATAAAGTATATATATTCTTGATCAGCATCACCAGCCGAGTCGATCTAGCCATGTCCGTCTGTCTGTCCGTCTGTCTGTCTGTCGGTTTAGCATAGTTTTATTTTTTTAGCACGCAGTACATATGTCGGAACGGCCGAAATCGGACCACTATATCCTATAGCTGCCATAGGAATGATGGCGAAATTAATGTAAAAAAAAATTTAACTTCTCTGTTTTTCAACGAATTTCTATAAATTTCGAGATAAAGTCGTTTTTTATAGTTCTAGAATTACGGTTTTAATTTCATTAAGATCGGACAACTATATCATATAGCTGCCATAGAAGGGATCGGTCGATTTATATGAAAATGCAAAATTCTACATGTAAAATGTAAAACTTTACAAAATTTACATAATTTGACATTTTTTTTTTAACATTACCAAAATGGATCGATTTTCAATGATCAATTGCAGACTGCAAGGGTATACAAACTTCGGTTTACCGAAGTAAGCTTTCTTTCTCGTTTATTTATATAGTTTAGGACATAAAAAGTCGTGTATCATACAATTTAATATATATATATCCCTTTCAATTTTTTTATATTATTTTCTGATGGACTTAGCTGCTTGTAATTTGAGTGTTTTAGAAAAATAAATTAAAATTAATTTAAAATATAAAAAATAACTAGGGGTTAGAATGTTCCAAATAATAAGTTTATTATAATCAATAGTTATTTGTTAGAATTCTTTGGACCAAGAATTTAAATACAATTGTTTTGTTTAAAATCATGTTGAAAATTTTATCATCCTCATCATTAATTTCTCAATAAACTTATATCAGTTCATTATAATATGTTATATGAAAAAAAAGGTTCAGATTGACACCTACAACTTATATATTTAGAAAAATTTCAAAATTAGATCTGTGGGCGCATTTTAAAAATAAAGAATAGTTAAAGTGGCGAATGTGAAATTTCGCTGTGAGCTCATTTAGTACAAAATTCAATTTTTCGATAAAATGGTCATTAGAACAACTAATCTGCAAAATTAGCTCCAGTTCCTTCAGCTGAATTGGATTTGAAAAATTATAGCCCTAGTTTCGCTTATTATAACCACTTTTGACAAATTTTCCGAAATAGTAACCGCAAAATATTCTCATCTGCCACTTGAACTATCTGGTTTTTGCAAAATGCACCTACAGATCTATTTCTTGTATAAGATTCTTATCATTGGACCCATAAGCGTCAATTTGAAACCTTTATTCGATTATTATAAAGAAAAAACATAAGTTTATTGAGGAATTGAGGAATTAGTAATGAGGATAATAAAATTTTTAACATGACTTGGTCCAAAAAATTAAAACAAACAACTATTGATTTTACCATACTTTTATAATTTCTTAAATTTGTTTTTCATTTTTCCCTAAAACACTAAATAATGGTAAAAAAAAAATAATAATAATTAAAAAATTTAAAGATTTTATTTTATTAGAATGTATGATTAATTAGTTATTTTATTATTTTATCCAAAATTATTTAAATAAATTACATTTATAAATGCAATGTAGTACCATTCTCACGTATAAGTTCCACGAAAAATGTAAAATTAAGCTCCAAACGCCAACATATTGGTTGTTTCTATTATTTTTTCCATGACTGTAAATCATCATAGCATTCTGTTATCATTTTCATACATAAAGTATGTTCGAGAGTAACGTATGCAAAATATATACATATGTACATATATCATAATATATACATTATACGAGGTGTGTTGAAAAAGTATCGCGAATTTTGTGTTTTGTTTTAATTATTTATTTATTCATGAATCTATCTATTTTGTCCCCTTCAAAGTAATCCTCATGAGATATTATACACTTCTGCCAACGGTTTTTTCAATTTTTGAAGCTCTTTAAGAAAACATTTTTTTTTTATCTTGTTCAGCTCCTCCTTCGATGCCGTCTTTATCTCGTCAAGCGTAGCGTAACGTCGTCCTTTCATGGGCCTCTTCAGTTTAGGGATCTAGAAAAAGTCACAGGGGGCCTGACCTGGGGATTACGGTGGCAGCGGCATCAGGATAGTGTTTTTTTTTGCCAAAAAGTCGCGCACAAGCAACTATGTGTGTGCGTTATCGTGGTGCAAAAGCCAATTTTTGGCCAAAATTCCAATCTTCTCGGCCTTCTGAGAACATTTTGTACCACCGATAAACGTTGGTTCGGTCCAAGGAAGCTTCTCCGTATGCCACAGTCAACATTCGGAAGGCATCCGCGCACTTAATTTCGTTTTTCACACAAAATTTGATACAGGTTCTTTGATCCATTTTTTTGAATAGGTAAAAATCGAAGACGACCCAAAACACGTGCAAGCAAAGCAGCTGTCAACAATTAAGTGAACATTTAAAATGGCCGAGCTTGCCGGCAAAAAATACAGACATAAGTACCGACATAATGCCACAAACAAATCGAAATTCGAATATACATTACCCGCGAAAATTCAAAATTCGCGATACTTATGTATGTCATAATATATTATTAAGGAATTACCCCCTTAGTGACATAAAATCGTTTATGCAAATTTATTGTATTTGTTTTTATTCTCCCAATTTCACTTCAAAGACAT
This sequence comes from Drosophila triauraria, assembly GCA_014170255.2. Lineage (NCBI taxonomy): Eukaryota > Metazoa > Arthropoda > Insecta > Diptera > Drosophilidae > Drosophila > Drosophila triauraria. The sequence goes on from CM024337.1 coordinate 6,948,667, forward strand.
ACAAATTTAAAGAAAAGTAATATGACCATAAATTAGCAAAAACTCATCAAATTATTTCCATTTAACTCACACCAATATAATGATGGGAAGCTACCAGTCTGCGAATTCCGCGGAATATATGAACATATAGCGCCAGCAGTCGTAGGCCGTAGTCGTAGTCGGTTCCGCTGTTCTGAAGGTATATAATTCATTCATAAAATACGCACGATTCGGAGAGGAGGGCAACCCATGCCCAAATCACGTACAGAATGTTGACAGCCATAGATAGACCCTAAGCACGTGGCCAACTGCTTACACCCCCCGCTCATGGTACAAAACACAGTAGCAATTTCCACGCAGAATTTCCCAAACAAAGCCAGAAAAATTTCCCACTGTTTGACACCAGAATAAGAGAGCGGCAGAAGGACAGAGAGCAATTCGCAACGACGAGGGGAAAACTAAGAGAGCGAACGACGTCGACTTCTCTGCTGCTGTTTTCCACTTGCCTTTCAGACCTAATGGACCAGTTTGGAAAATTCACACAATCAGTTTGTTTTGAAATTTCACCGCGTTGCGTTCGCCTTTAGAGAGTTCGCTGCTAACTACCAAACGATTTTCGAGCACAGAAAAGTACTCCAGAAATAAATAATTACAAAATAATCAAACAAATTTACAATGACAAAAACTATTTAGGTGTTATCGAATAAGTTAACCAATTTTCTACGGCTTTTATGGCCTACAAAAAAAAAAAGCGCAAAAATGTTTCGGAATATATACAAATTTGTGGGTAACAATTTTTGCTTGCCGTTCTACAGCAACTGCCAGCTGCAGTTCTAATATAAATAAATAAAAGCAAACACAAAATAAAGCAAGCGACAAACAGGGAGGAAATAACTCGCTTACATGTGCCAATATGCGGGCTTAGGTTAAAGTTATTATAAAAAGCAGTAAAAATTATAAATGCAGCTGCAGCTAATTATAAGCTTAAATGTGAAATAATGAGTAAAGCAATGTGTGGCATTTTATAAAAAAGAAAAAAATCAAGATAAAAACTACAAAAAGGTGTATTTTTTCCTTTGAATTTCAATTTATTGAGTGCCAAATGGATTTACCATCTTGAAAGAAACTGGGAATAAGAAAGTAAGTAGCTTTGACGCTAGTGTTTAAATTGGCTGCATAAAAAAAATATATATATAAATATGCTTGTTTCTGGGAACGAATTATTAAAAAAGAATGAAGTGTTAGCCATACTGAAAAATTGTGGTAAATTGGTGGTAAATAAAAAAGTCACAGAAATGAGCATATTTCATATATTATTTTATAACTATATAACACTTTAGCAGCTTGATAAATAAAGAAAAAAAATATTTTATTTAAGAAACTAAAAATTTAATTTAAGTTGTGCACCATTTAATTCGTTTACATTATAAATTAAAACCTCTAAAGTGAAGAATATTTGATTGAAATATTTTGTTCAAAACATTACTCGGATTCCTTAATATTGAACGACGTAAAGTAAATGATAGGAACAGGGTCAGTTTATTGAATCGAACTAAAGTGAAAACAAACTTTTAGTTCTATAAGAAAAACGCAAAGCACAACCAATGCCAATTAATTAAAAAATCAAATAGCTTATAGTAATATGTGTGTGCATATGTATATGTTTTTGTATTCGTATACGAGTTTGCCGTGAAATAAGGTTCAACGGAAGAAAAGAGGAAAGGAAATCGCTTCTAAGCCAACAGCATAAGAAGAAGAAAAAACATTGCACCGATTACGTAATTAAAAGCAAATTTACACAATGTCCCTGGTCCCCGCCATGGCTCACAGAAAATTAGCAACGAAAGGCAAATAGCAAGAAAGAAATTTTTCCGTAATTTACAGAAAATTAGATACATACGTGAGCTTTTCAGGGATCGAGTCAGTGGCCAAAATTAAATTAAAGTTAAAGAATCTCGCCATCTGTTTCCTTTTTCTCGGTTTTTTTTTACTTTCTATCTGGAATCTAACCCCAACTCGCACATGATTACTCACATGTCAGCAGAAAAAGAAGATTTATTACCGAGAAACCGAAAACCAAATGTTTGCCATTTCTCTTTGTTTTGGTTACCTTTTGTTTTTACCTTTTTAGGTGCGACCCTCAACCTTTTTCCTTTTGGGCTTCTCTGTTGCTTGTCGGGAAATTAAACTATTAAGCTTTTTGCTACCGCTACTGCTGCTGATGTGCGTAAAGTTTTAATGAGGCATAAAGGACATGCCGAAATTATGCCGTCCTTAGGAAAATATCCAAAATCCTGCTATCAGAGCTGCTGTCATTAAGATGGAGCTAAAGCCATTTCCATGCGGTCCGTAGACAAATTCTGGCCTGCCAAATAAGTGGAGAGGCCGTAAAAGTTTAGTGGGCCAAATGAACATAAACTGCCGCTGATTACGTGAAGGTAATTTTTTTGTTTGTCGCTCTCCTTCGTCTAAGGTGTTTAAGCCAGGTTAGAGGGTCTGTCAGCAACAGGCATAGAAGTTATGACACCTTTGCCTCAAGTGCTACCCATTAACATCGCATGTTGGGCACTCTAAGGTATTATATGTAGCACAATGGGGGGATGGATTTCAAGGGCTTTTCTTACACCTGAGCCTAGCCGCAAATCAGACGGTTATTTAATGTTTTTAAGATTTTATTCTTTAGAAATGCATGTGGCAGGGTTTTAAACACAAATTTGCCATATTTTGCCCTGGGTCGCTAGTCAGCTAAATTTTTCTAACCAGTCTCTGACGGCATCCGCACAGTATGAATACAAAGTAAACTACAAACCAGTGTGTTTAAACTTTAATTTTGTGGATAAATCCAGCATTGTATAATAAAATAGATTCTATTTTGTCACAGCTATTTTTTATCCAATATTTAAGAAATTAAAAATATTAAAAAACCTTTCTAATTTGTTCTCATTTGTAGCCACTTTGTATAATTTCTTGTTGACATAATCGTTTTTATAACATTTTTATTTTAAAAACTAAATTTGTAGAACTAAAAAAATAATTTGTAGACCCACAAATCTTCTTTGTTGTTTCATCCGTCGCCATTTCTGATATAATCAAATTTTAGAAAAATACTTAGTTCTACGACAATATGATTTTATTACCATATATTAGTGCGGTCCCGTTTTCTTTCTCTTTTCAAGTTTTTATGTACTTGTCTTGTTTTCAATGAGTTTATTTTCAGCTTATGTTTATTTAACACTCGAGATCATTCACCAAACAAAAAGTAATTTACAAAACATATTTCGTACTGGTAGATAAATTCGATTCACTCATAGGGAAATTGACAAGCACATGTACTATGTACATATTAAGATTCAATCAACACAATCCATATTTTATACGCCAATCAAATATTTTAAATATTTTGACCATCCCGTCATAGTCTTCATGCTTAAATTGGCGTGCGGCAACGAAAATAAATAAATTCTGACAAAAGTATGAGCATTTATCTATCCCGGGGGAAAGATTCTGATTCAGTTCTATTTATCTGGTCCTCTTGATTTATGGATTTCATACGGATGAACCTGAAAATTAATAAAAAAAAAATTAATAATAATAAACGCGTGCTGCATTGAATTTAAATTCATTTGCGGTGTTTGCCTTCCCTTCTCCCAGATATAAATTTTAGCCGTATGCTGACTTTATAATCGCCTTACAGTTAAGTGGTGTATTTTACGACTCTTTCCGACGATGCAAAAAAATTTAATGCCCCAAACAACTTTTCTATCAAGCTTTGAACCAATCAAAAATCTGATGAATAAATCTAAACAAACAACTCGTATTTGATTTTAAGAATAAGTAGAATGAACTATTTTGTACTCTTTTTGTTTAATGCTATTTAGAATTTTTTAGAATTATTTTAATATTCTCTTATTCGCTAAACTATGTTTTGTAGAAAAACTTAAGTGCAGATAATCGAGTTTGTATTACTTGATTTGTAATATCTAATAGCCTATTATAATTTTGTTAGAATTATCAGATCAACTAATTACTTATTATATATGTCTTTGAAAATGACTTGTTATAATTATAAATTATGGTCAATACTAAAATACAATTACGAGTTAATTAGATAAATTTATATACGATTTTATTTATTTGAATTATTTTATTTATGTTTTTGCTTTTATAATATATTTTGATCCTTACGTTTTAAAAAGTGAACATGCTTTTAATATGTTTCTTTAAGCATTTTTCATCAAGAATCCGCACACTTTGTAATTTGTTTAACGCAAAAAAATGTGTGCTTATTTAGCGATTCTGAAATGGCCAGAACAACAAGTTGTCTGGGCCGCTCCCGCTTCGATCGATGAACTGACGCCGGTAATTAATCGTCTTGCCCGCTGACTTTGAGCAATTGTTGAAAGATTCTTATGCCAAGCGGGCATTTGAGAAATCTCCCTCTGCCCCATTTTGTTTATCTTTTAATTGGCTGCTGTGTAAATTGCTCACGAGCATTCAAGTATCAACAGTCAATAAACATTATTCAATAAGTGCGACCTCTCGCAATTTCACATGATTTGTCATTTTGCGCTAACGCACTTTAGCAGCATCCTCATTGTGCGCATTTTGCATATATTTAAATGCATTTCCCATTACAATTTATTGTGTTTCCGCTTGCCGCTTGACCATCACAAATTTATTTCATTTTATTTAACTTTTTCGCGCACTTTTTCATCTATTTTCCGTTGAATCTGTGCAAATATGCAAAATGATTGACAGCACAATTAAGACGCCGCTAACGAGGGAGTCTATCTCCGATGGCCGAGGCAGGGGCATGCCAACTGGACGGTGGTGCGGGGGGCACTTGCCTGAAGCTGCAACCTTATATGGCTGCAAAGTCAACTTTTTTTGTTTCTTCATCAAAAAAGCAAAGCGCGTCGCAAAACATGTGTAGCAGCAGACAATAGGCGCTTAATTTGAACATAATATATAAACTTTTCTGAAAGGTAACCAAGGAGAGTACTTCTTATGTAGGTGGTGAATAGTGCTTTTTCCTATGAGACGAGGGCACTTAGAATGTGGTGATACACGGTATACCTTAAGTTACTATTACTAAATGCAACAGCATCAAAAGGGGAGTCGATTTACTTATGTCTGTATATTGGTGGCAACGATTGTATAGGTTGCATTTAGATCAAGATTGTATAAAAACATAGAGCCACCCTAATAAATAATACAAAATATTGCAATTCTGCTAACCTGTATTTCTACTGAAAGTTAATAGATAAAAACTTAAGAACAATAGGATGATAGAAGTCTGAGTTATTAAACCATAAAACTGTCATGCTGAACCAAGGCATTGCGCATTTCTTGTGCATTCTGCCACGTTAGATTTAAGGCACCCCATAAATTTGAGCATAATTAGTAGACGTGATTGAAGCATAAACATATTTCTTAAAAGAATTATTTTTACAGCTTTGTCTGTGGTACTGTGTGGCAGTAGTATTTTGTAGCTTTTTTACTTGCCCATACCATGATACTATTAAACACAAGGTAATTTCATTATAATTCTTTCATGGCCTATACCATGATATAATTATAGAAGGTAGTCTCGTCGTGTGTTTAGCGTTCGGGTGTAGGGCCTTATTGAACACTTCGTGTTTGCTCGTTGACGTAAAAGGCAGTGTGTGTACAAATTTTATAATCTTTCATTAACCCTTAAGTGAAACAAAAAAATGTTTTATTGCAATTTTTGTCGCAAACTCGTTCAAGGCGCAAATTTTATTAATGCACCGAAATGTTTGGTAAAGAGAACGTGGTGGGAGCAAATTTTGGAGTGCACTGCTTCACAGTGGAAGTCGACAACAAATTAGGGGACGACTTTCAAGAGAAGGCGACTAAACAATGATGCTGTTCCGGAAAGAAAAGCAGAGCCGGAACCAGCAGTTCCAAAAATAAGCTACGCCGAATCGAGCTCGCAAATTAAAAATTAAATTATAAAGAAAAGCTCCAACTTATTATTATAATAGGCCAGTTTTAACCCCAAACACCATATAAGGGATAATACACATTTTCTATTGTCGCATACATTCGTTTCTCTCACACGAACTTTGACAGCCGAACTAGGGCCTTATTGTTCCGAACGAGGGCCTTATTTTTCCGACGAGACTACCTTCTATAATTGTATCATGGCCTATACTATGTACAATGCTTTTTTATAAAAAATCGGATATCTAATTCCTGTGCTTCTGAGTTTTTTTTGCTTTATAAACCATTTCACAAGTTTCCTGAGCAACCCTTCGTATTTGGTTGGGGTCTAGTGTCATAAATTATCGTTCACTCCGAAACGGAGCACTAAGTAAAAACCGAGGAGTAGAATAGTTTCGAGCTTTCTCACCACAAATGTTACGCAATGGGTGCCAGCAACAGCAAGCCGCAGACGGTGCAGATGGCCAATCCAATCCAGATCACCCGCGATGTGGCTGATCGGATCAATCAAGCCACTACCAAGAACACAAATTTGGGGGCGAGCCTCTGCGAGACGTGCAAGCAGAAGGTCGAGACGACATCTAGCCGGGATACTCCCAGCGCATTGAATCACAAGTCGAGCGAGGAAGTGCAGCCGGTTAACGTGGCCAAGTCTTGGAAGAAGCGCTCTTTGGAGGTCGAGGAATCGCAGTTCGATAAGTCCTTGCAACGAGTTCAGGAGATCTTCGGCAAGCCGGTGAAGTGGTCAAAAAATTGCTCTGATGAGATCGGAAAACTGGAAGTGGAACTCATCCACTGTTACCAGCGGTATCCCAACGAAACCCTGCAGTGCTCCAATTTGGCCAGGCAATATCACCGCTTTGTGTTCGCTAGGCAGAACGCCGAAATAGCCAAGATGAAAGCAGAACCGCATGGTGGAGGTGATCCCAGGTCATTCCCCAGGTAATGCAGCTAAAGATCCCAAGTTTTCCCATCAGACTGCACCCAGCTGCTGTTAATTTATATGTAAAATTGGATTCCATTCGCTTAACGAATGCACCAAGCCAGTGGTTTCAATAAAGTCAACTAGGCTGCATTTTAAAGATCATATATATTATATTTACTCGACTCATGCTTAATTCAACACAAATTAGTTGCATGCTGCCCAAAAGTTTTATTCGGCTTATTCTTTTATTAGCCTTGGCTGATTGCCAGCAAACAAGAGTCGTCAAACAAATGAATGACAACGTGAAAGACATGAAAGCCAGAACGTGAAACATGCTTAAATAAAAAACAAACACGCGCCGACGCTCTTCTTCACCCGCTCACATATTCGTATTCCTCCTCGTCCCCATTTTGTGTTTGTTTTTGCGGATAACTATTTCAGTGTACTACGCGACGTATGCGCGATGTGTCGCTCTCAGCCATTCATACCTGTCCTGCGTTTATTATAAGCGCATTGCAGGCGAAAAACTTTGCTAAGAGAGTGGCCAGAGTGGGCGGTGCTTTGAATAAAGAAAAAACCTACTCGGGACTCGCACGGTATTGGGCTCAACGAATGCCTTGAACTACTTTGCGCCACAATGTCTAGCTCAATGTGCATTAGAGCAACTTACTCAAGACATCCCAGCAAATGACGCGGCTGAGGGCCCCATGGCAAGATGGGCTTTACACTCTCAGTAGTCTTAGGAATCTTAGGAGCTTTGAAAACAGAAATGAACGGGGTCATCAGAAAATATAACTTTGCCACGTCTGTACATATTATTATGAAACAAGAAAGGGAGCCAAATTAGGGAAGCTTGCAGTTGGCCAAACTGTACTAAAACAAAAAGTATTACTTTCTTATCAATTTGGCGAAAGTTCTGGTGGCAGCTATAATATTATAAGCGTAATTCGGAAATTATAAAAAATGGCACCAACTCGGAGATCGGTCAGACATCTGGCTTAAAATCAGACGCCAAGAACCAGAGCAGAGCAGGAAAGCAGGACTCTCGCAAATATCTCGTCCACCTTCTTTAGCCTCCTTTAACCGGCGTGTCCGCGCAGCACATTATCTGGTATCTGCTGGGAAAGCACCAGCTTGTTGTCCCTAAAGAGTCGTTTTATTAAAAGATCACCCAAGAATTCGACCGGCGCACAGTGGCTCGTTTTCCGAAAACTCGTTGTAAAAGTAGGATTTCGTGTTGTTGAATTTAGCAAATCTTTTGATACCCTTCAATTAGGAATTGATCAAGCTATTCAAAACTAACCAATTTACAAAAATTTGTTAGTATTTATAATCGCTGCTAAAGCTTGGACCATTTTTCTGTATTTAAAGAAAGTAAGTAAGAAAAATAAAGTAAAAAAAACATATAAATTGGCAGATTTAAATTAATTTTTCCAAAGAAGTACTTAGGCTCGAAGAAAAAATTTTTTTCTTTTGTTTTAAAAACCGATTCTAATTCTGAATTAAAAATATAAAAGGAAAATTTTTGTTGCGCTTTTATTTTGTATACCGTTGCAGAGGGTATTATAATTTTGCCATGATATTTGCAACACAGTGAGAAAGGCATCTCCGACCCCATAAAGTATATATATTCTCGATCAGCATCACCAGCCGAGTCGATCTAGCCATGTCCGTCTGTCTGTCTGTCCGTCTGTCTGTCGGTTTCTATGCGAACTAGTCTCTTTTAGTTTTTGAGCTATCCAGCTGAAACTTTAAGCATAGTCTTATTTCTTTAGCACGCAGTATATTTGTTGGCACGGCCGAAATCGGACCACTATATCCTATAGCTGCCATAGGAATGATGGCGAAATTAATGTAAATAAATTTTAACTTCTCTGTTTTTCAACGAATATAGTCGTTTTTTATAGTTCTATAGAATTACGGTTTTAATTTCATTAAGGTCGGACAACTATATCATATAGCTGCCATAGAAACGATCGGTCGATTTATATAAAAATGTAAAATTCTACATGTAAAATGTAAGATTTACAAAATGTACATAATTTGACATTTTTTCAACATTACCAAAATGGATCGATTTCAAGGGTATACAAACTTCGGTTTACCGAAGCTAGCTTTCTTTCTTGTTTTTTTTTTTTAGTTTAAAAAAAAAAGTTCCTTTTTTTTCAATTTTTAATTATTAGGGGAGAATAAAAAATATGGCATATTTCGCCGAGCTTTAGATTATATAAAAAGTTAGTAGAGATACTCAACTAACAAACAAAAAAAAAAAAACATTGCTACAATTGTGAGCATTTCGAGATATTGATAATTTTTCATACCACTCATGCTGCCAAACTGACCCTACGTAGTCGGCCAGTATGGCACACTGGAAAACAGCAAAATGTATGGGTTCAGATACCGGGAGTTGCAAAAAAAAAATTTTTTTTTTCAAATTTTTGTGTATTTTTTTTGTTTGTTTATAGAATGACTATTGAAAGTTATGTTTAATCATTTCAATTTTTAAATTCATTGATTCCTATCATAAATGTATTTTTTTACTAATAAATCAAAAGTTTTAGTTTGTCATATTAATTACACCGCTTATGGTAGGCGTAACTTAAAAAATGAAATACTTAAAATTTTTAGAGATTTGCTTTTTATTATAGAAGAAAATTTAGTAAATACTTCAAAAGTTATAAATTTTGCAACGTGTTTTGAGCAAACGAGCCACTGTGCGGCGCTCTTTTAATGCTGGTAGTCCCAGCGCACTATGGGGAATTTGACCGTTTTTTTGGAATAAATCTATTTTTTAAAAGTATGCCAATTTTCGATATTTTAATTTTAATGTAATAAAAATTGATCAACCTGTTATGAAACATACTGCACATGTTAACTTAACAGTCTAGTATTTAAATACCAACGGTTAAAATCAGCTGTTGCAACCGAACATTTTTATGAAACATACTGCACATGTTAACTTAACAGTCTAGTATTTAAATACCAACTGTTAAAATCAGCTGTTGCAACCGAACATTGTTTGTTTACATTTTGCTTAAACTTGAAGGTCAGATTCAAATCAATAACTCTGCAACAGTAGAACGTAAAACACTAAAATTTGAAAATAATATTAATTGTTAAGGTATGTACTTTGTGCAATTACTAATATGTTGCTGATATGTTGATATGCTGATATGTTGTTGATATGTGCGTACATTTCTAACAATTTGTAAATGTAGCAGGTGATGTTTTCGTTTGGGTTTTGGAAAGAAAGTTCAACTTTCAATAGAGTTTTAAAAAAATGTTCCACTTTGTTTAGTGAGTGGCTATATCCATGTTGTAGAGTCAATAATTGTGAATTCAGAACATGTTGTCTCATCGTGCTCTTCGTTCGACTTTTCGCGTAATTTCATTTGTAGATAATTACCTTTTGTATGGGAACGCTGTATTGCTTACCAGATGGGAAGCAAATTGTCGTTAGTTTATTTTTATGAAAGTTATAGGAAATCGTGATCCGATCTCGACAAAATTTTGTATATTCTGTTAAAAGAGTATAAATTTGAAGTCTACAAAGTTTTATGCAGATAACTTATTTTTTACCCGATCCTTTCTATGAAAGCTATGGGATATAGTTGTCTGATCCGGATAATTTTTATTCCGAATTTTCCACTAAATATATTATTACGATAGTTAAAGTTTCAAGTTGATATCTAATAAACTAGACGAGTTATTAATTATTTCCAAAAAATCGGTCATATGCCCCATAGTGCAGCGTCGTCATCCGGTGGCTTGGTCCGAGTCCCCGGGACTTTACTAGGGCAAGCGTGATGTCCATGGTCATTATGTAGACACTATATGGGTAAATGTCACCTTGACATTGGTAAAACGAAAATTTAACTTAATAATAGTCCGATTTCTTGCGGGTGGGTTTAGTTCTCCAGCCTTATTTGCGAGATTCCCACTTACATTATTTTTGGTTTGCTCACGTTGGAGTCCTGTCTCACATCTTTAGTCATAAATCTGCACAACAAATGTTCTCACATAACCATATTGGTAAAAGGAAATCTCGCCAAGTGCCAGAAGTTGTTGCCGGCATCATTTCCATGAGGGAAATTGGATTTTAGACATTGAAATAGTCCCGCACCTAAGGCAAATAGAGATTTTTCACAATTATTTATGCAAATTCAATTCGAGCCAATCCATATAACTATAGACTAAAAAGCCATCCCATGTATGTTTCTCCAGTCAACACTGAAATCACCCCGGTCTCGGACCCTCCATTCCCCGAAGTAAAGTGGCTGCGAGGTCAAGTGCAGTCAGCTATTAGCGTCCAATGACAGAATTGTTGGCGCTATCTTGGCGATATCTAATGCGTTTTTGATTGAACTATTGGGTAAAGTAGCCGGCTTGTTGAGAGCTGTCAGCTTCGCCAAACGTTAGTATTTTATATGCAATTTTCATGTTTGGTTAATGTAGACAAAAAAAAAAAAAAAAACAGATTCAAGATGAGGATTCCCTGCTTATTGTTTTTAATATAAATAAAGCCTAACTATAATGTTTTTTTATATGTAGTTAGCAGCGCTACTTGCATATATGCTAAACAATAACGTAGTAATGGCAATTTTTATTACATTTAACTATACATTTTACATTTACATTTTTACAATTTCCTATATATTAAGAGGTGTCCGTACATCATGTGATCACGCGTGTTTGACAATTGTTGACCCCCTCCCCCCTATGTTATCAAGAGTAATCATTGATAAAACCCCCTCCCATATGATTAAATAATCATAAATAATTGTTTTACCCTAACAGAGGGTAGTATAATATTTTCATTATATTTGCAAGGGTATATAAACATCGACTCCGCCCGAAGTTAAATTTTTTAAATTGTTTTTTTTTCCTAAAAAAATATATTCTGTTGTAAATCTAATACGTAATCATTGACCAAAAGATCATTGACAAAAATCGAAATCAATTGAAACCTAAATTTAATTATTTTTATCAGCCTAATGCTGCCAAAATCATCGAAAGTACCTAAAAGGCTTTAGTTAGTTAAAATATTGAAGTCTTTGTTTTAATAATTCTATAATCGCCTGCTAATCGAATGTAAAAGAAAGGACAAATATAAATATATGGAATATTAACATATGGAAGGCAATCAACGCCTATTGCAGCCACACAGTTCAATGGACATTGCAAATTTTATCTTTCAGTTGCGGGCTGTGTCGGTTTGCAACGTGTCTAGCATATCTGGACGAACGGCAACTAGAAATAAACCATAAACAACAGAAAGGAATTCATTTAACTTTAGTACTCCTTCGGTTCATTTACATTTGGCGGCCAGTCAGATTAATGATCATTCATATATCTCCACCATTATATTTATGGGGGTGGGAGCAGAGAAGTTAATGCCGTCGGTTTCATTGCTTCATATCTTAGCACTGGCATCGCTCTTAAAGCCTGCAAGTTATTAGAAAAATGCGTGAGAGGCGGACTAGTAACGAAAAAAAGGCCCGAAATACTGAAATACCGACACGAAAACGTAAAAAACGAAAATTTATTGATGCTCACTTCCGCAAACAACCGCAAAAAGCCAGACAGAAAAAGCAACTACAGGAAGCTATGTGTTCGAGCAATGAAAAAAATAACAACATTAAGAATTCATATCAATTTTCAAAGCGGCACACGAAATACTCTTACTTGCAGCCGAAGACATTTTGCAATTAAATAATTAAGGCACTTGGTAGAAAAGGATAATTTAAATAAAATTCCTAATTAAATATATTTACGTAAGTATATATATAGATATTAAAATGAAATGGCATTAAATGTTTATTGTAATTTGACTATAATGAGAAAAACAAATTCAATATATTCATACAAAATCAGCAACGGGACACTTAGCTCTTGCGTTGCACTAAAATTAACAACGAAGACAAGCTCAAGGTCGTTTACTGGGGTACTGGTGACGAGACGAGGTAATAAAATATTAATAAAATATTTTAAAATATATTAAAAGTATTAAATTTTGTTGTGACAAGTGCACTAATTTGTAAGGGAAACCTTGAAGCACTGCGAAATTATAAGAAATAAATAAATGCTTATTTTACTCGAGTTGATAGAACTCGAGTTTATAACAATAATATTGAATGTGTTTCCCAATAAAGATCAAACATACTAACAAGTATCTTACCCGTTTGTCTGGAAAGGGTTCTTTTAAACAAAAAAGAGTCTTTCTTAAGATTTCAAGTGTTCCTATAATATATGTTCAGAAAAAAATTAAATTAATAATTGTAAATAACTTTCCCATATGTCCAGCCGCCATGACTATGTAAACATACCCCATGAGAAAAGCCAAAGCAATTTAAAGGGCAAACATTTATAAAAAACACTTTCGGCCATTTCTTTTCATTAACTGCATACCAGACGAGACATTCAGTAAAAAAAAAAAGGGGAGTGCTAAGCTACCAAATCCTTCCCTCTGAATCGTGCCCATTCCATCCTCCATTCCTTCCCGTTGCCCCTTACACGTAAAGAAAAACTTGCATCTAAAAAAATCAAACATAAATATAGGTTTGAATTATCCTTCCGCATATTCTGGTCTTGCAATAACGGATACCCGGAAAAATAATTGAAAACTATTCATATTTAAACGTGTACTTTTACAAGGTGATTTTAGTTCTTAATTTTTATTTGGTGGGCACTGTTTGAAATAAATACATCAATTTAAAAGTATTCCATTTTTTCTACGTGTACTCATCTCATCCGGCCCTGGAAAAGTGCGTATTGCAGATGTCCAAGGAGAGATCGCTTAATGAAGTTTACCCGCCCAAATTCTTGTTGGCCACTTGATGGTCGGGCATGGCGTAATTGATGATGAGGGATGGGAAGCCGGCGACACTTTTGACAAATCACTAAACGCAGAGTACCGTCCAATTAGAGTGTTGTTCTTGCTTATAATATTCATGAATCATATTTTTCAAGGGCTATGGTTTTCTGTTACGACAACAAAATTGCTGGGCTGCCATTAATTTATTGTAATTCCATACGATACGGCTGCTTGAATATTGCCGTCCTGAAAAAGGTAGTATACGTTTACGTTTTGCCATCGAATACGATGAAATTCAAGCCGACAAAAAATTCTGAAGGTGTGGAAAAATGCAAAATGCAACGCCCCGTTAATAATTAATTGCATAATTAACCGCAAATTAAGCCACACACGAGCGATGACAACAGTATCAGCACCAGCCATGGATAAAATAACAATAAAAAACATTGTCAACACAGTTGGTAACTCACTAGGAGAAATAAATAAGATGGGGTCCGAGAACCGAGTCGCTGGTCACGGATCAGTTGGAAAAGTTTTATTTAACTTTAATCGATACTTTGTTCGTCTCTCGACCGAGGAACAGCAACAAACCCCAATAAAAATAATAAAGCAAATATTGAATTTCAAGCAAATATTATTTTTCCTGCTTTTGTCATTTTTCTGGAATTGTTTTTGCACTTGCTTTGCATTGGTTGCTGCAGTCATGGACCAGAAAAATTGGCAGAAAAACAAGTTTTTATACACAGTTGGCAGTCTCATCATATCGCTCTCATGCCTTTGTTAGATAAATTTATGAGGAAAATCTCTAACACAGAAACTTATATCCAATTTACACAATATTCCGGAAAATACCAAATGTTTTAATAAATACCATAATATATATACAATTGTATATATGCTGAGCGTTCGGAAGTGCTACACAGCAAAAAGCTGGCATAAATAATCCGAAAATAAGTAAGAAACAGGCGAAACTCGGATTTCCGAACACTAGGATGAAATTCTTGAATTTTCAATCTCGATTTTAACCCAGAATTTGTTAAATACAAACTTAAAACAAGTACACCCAGAAAAAAATATGGACTAAAAAGCTGCCAAATTGCCTAAAATTTGAGCCCATTTGACCTAAAACGGAAGTCAAGGCAGTTATTGCCTAAAAATTTTCCAAAATGCCATATTTTTAGGCCATAGAAAAAGTCCTTAATTTCAGGCAATTTTTTTTTCCAAAATGCCATATATTTAGGCAATTTTCGTCCAAATGCCATATTTTTAGGCAATAGAAACAGGTCTTAATTCTAGGCAATATATATATTACGCAATATAAGCCTAAAACTAGATTTTTATATAATATTGATTTTATATATTAATACAACCATTTAAAATAATAAATGTGTATTTTAAAATGCATACAGTATTTATTTTTACTGTTGTAGTAGAGACTTGCTATCCAAGAGACTTGATATCTAAGAGTTGGCCGTTAACCGTCACTCCATGCCAGGGATGTTAGAACCAGTTGGAAATTAAATGCACACTCGCGAGAGAAAATTTTTAGGCATCCCATGGCCTAAAAATATGGCATTTTGGCATTATGACCCATTTTTTAGGCCAATTCCTAAGATTTTAGGAATTTTTTTTTCTGGGTGTAGCAACATTCGCCTTTGTTGGGTGTTGCTCAGCATGTTCTTAGCAACATTTATCTCTTTTGAGTGTTGCTCAACATGTTTCTAGCAACATTTGTCTTCATTTGTCAACATTCCATATTCATTTTCACCAAAATGCTTTGGGTACCGGATATCTCACAGTCGGTCACACTCGACTGTAGCTTTCCCACTTGTTTTTTTTAGCCAGTGTAAGATTAAGTTCTAAAATATAAATGTAAATATACACATAAATATGTAGCCAAGCAGTAAAGATGGCTTCAAACTGCAGAGAACCCAGTCATTTTTCGTACGATTAGATATTTTGAGAACCGGAAGACGACATCATTATTTTAAGCCTACATACCAGTAGGACGGCTTTAATGATAGCTCTTAGCTGCATAAATGTATCTCTCTGCACCACCCTCGCCGAAACAAAGGCGTTGTCATTAAAGAGCGTGAGCCCTCGACTTTAAATTGCAGCGACATCATTAAAGCCATTCTGCACGAGGATGTAAATATATGTATGTGTGTGTACCATGCATGGGAAGGTGAATGAGGCTGCGGGGCTGGAGCCAGTCGCCACTCAAATTAAGTCGGCAAAGTGCACTGTCAAAGCGCATTTCATATGCATAAGGGGGCCCAGCCTTGTTTTCCAAAGTCATCTGTGTGGTTGGCCTACTTTCGGGGCCTTTAAGGAGCTGCCGCTATCCAGGCAACGAATTCTGCCGAAAATTTGATCATCAGCAAGCATCAAATTGAATGTCATCGAGCTTTTATAAATATTATATCCTAAAAATGTATATTCTTAAGATATGTTGGTGTATTTGCAGACCAATTAACAAAAACCCTACAACATAGTTGGGCACGAAATATACCGGAATGAGCAATTAGCAGGTAGACAAACATATAAAAGTCAACAACCGCTATTATGTGCGTCGGCCGCACGCGTACAATTTGTTTTTGCAGATCCGAAACATTTTCAAGATCTTCTGAAATACAACTTTAACTTAGAAATTTTAAAAATTTATAGATTGTTTTTGCTTGCAAAAAGAGGTCTCCATACAAAGCGAACGCGTCCCATTTATTTTCATTTTTTCTGTTAAGCTAAGGAAAAAATGTTCATTTCCCACGCATACAAAAAAACAATTGCAAATGGCGGATGCATATGCGTTTGCCATCCTGCGGCTGTAACGCCACTCCATCTCAAACCAGCCCATCTCCGCCAATGGTGCGGTTGATTGGCCAAATCACTTGCCGGCAAGCTTGTGCACTTTTTGGTGGGTCCTTGCCGAATTTTAGATCCCAGGGCGGTGTATTTTTACTTTGTGGCTGCAAGAAAATTGTTTTGGAAAATGTATATCCCTTTTTTTTTTTACAATATTGCCGTACGCACTACTATCTATCATATTTGTACTTCAAAGGCAATTTTGCTTCTCTCTTTTCTTTCTAGAGATATGGAAAGATGTACTACATAGTATGAGGAAGTAAGAAAACCTTGTTGGCTAAAATTTAAATAAAGTAATAAATTGTGATGAATATTTTTAGCACGCCCTGCGTACGTTCAGATTCTTATATTTTCCATGGCTGACAGAAATAAAATAAGGTATCTTTAGGATGGGCACGTGCCCATACTTGTTACTTACAAAATTTGACCTTCTTCGTGGACTGGCAAAAAAATTCACTGGCAAATTTGCGTCAAAGTTTTTGGCCATAATTTAAATTTAGTTTTTTGGCACCCCCAAAAGTCAACCGAATGCAACTGCCCGACCGCAGTGCTTGTACAAGTCTTTGTGGGTCCGCAGCATTTTTAATTAACTTTTCGGCAGTGTGAGTGTGCGAACTCATTATCAGCGGCGACAACAAATTTGTGCAAGCCACGAATGAAAACAAAATATAGTACACAGATAAATTGGAATAGAGGCAACCGCATTTTTAAAGCGCGTGGTTGACGGCTGAATTTGGCACTGACACGAGCATAAAAGCCGCATTCAAGGCTGTTTGGAGAGGGGGAGTTGTCGGGCGAGTGGTGGGAGGGTAGAAGGTCAAAGGGAGAGACCGGGCACGGGACCCTTTGTTCGCGGCACCATTTCAAGCGAATTCAAATCGAGTCGCCAGTTGACGCTTGTTGACACTGCCATCGTCATCAACTTCTTCATCATCTCATCCATTCAATCGAGCTCAACTCTTCAGCTGTCATCTATTGACAGGCGCTTACAGACACACACTGTGTGCTATGTACACTTTTGTACTTTCCATTTTTTCTTTTCTCTAATTAAAATTTTTACCCTGATCTGTGATGGGACATTCTTCATCCTATTGTGGTTGTTGGGCAAATACTCCCATTGGAGATCTTGAAGTAATGACTTGTAAATAATCAACTGTTTGTTAAAATTATGTCCTTTTTAGGCAATTATTCGGCAGTCAACGGCAGGCACTTCAGGTGTTTGTTGTTGTTTTGGAGGGAGTCGCACAGCTTTAGAATGAAATGGAGATGCAAAGCAACTCTGGTCATGGACCAACGACAGCAGCAGCAACTGCAATTGACACGGCAGCAACTTTCACACAGCGACACTTCAATTGCCGCCTGGAAGAGGCGGCTTGGCCTGAGGTCTGGCAGCCGCTTATTAGCTGCGAAAGCAACAACAGCAATATCAACACTTCCAGCAGCAGCAACAGCGTCCTGCCCACCCGCAACGTCCTGCCCCTCACCAGCAATAGCATCATCATCAGCGGCGGCAACAACACATTCCAGTGTGCTCGGCAGACATTCGATGAGGCTGGGCAAACAGCATCCTATAGATGCGATGGGGAGAGTCCTTTGTCTGAAGCCTGCTCGTTGAGGCTAAAGGCGCGACTGTTGCAAGTGCCACACGAGGCGTATGAACAATTTCGACTGGCAATCAACGAGGTCCTCAGTGATAATGCGAGTGATATACTTAGCGATAGTTCGAGCTGCGGCAGCCGAGTCGGAGATGAAAACGTGCTGCAATGTGAGCTGGGAATGGGTCGAGAAGAGAAACCCTTACTCTGCCATTTGCAGCCACTCCAGTCTGCCCAAACGGAGCCGGGGGACTCCGCCTCAAACACTAGCCTGCTGGATGCCTATCAAATCGAGGTGGGCAACGTGCAGGACGGCCTCTGGTCATTCCTCAACTTAACAGAGCTAATGCTACCCCGCAATGACACCTTTGCTATGGGAAATGCCGCCAACACCAGTTTGGATATGATTTTGTCCAACTACACAACACTGACCACGACAACAGTGCCCTCCACCGCAGCCACATCGAGCGATATGGGGGTTACAAGGAGCTTTTTAGACTACAGTCCCCACGGCTACGATTGGCTTTTCTTGTTTGTAGTCTTCTTCATCTTTGCCGGCGGCTTGGGCAACATCCTCGTGTGCCTGGCAGTGGCCCTGGATCGGAAGCTGCAGAATGTCACCAACTACTTCCTCTTTTCACTGGCCATAGCAGATCTGCTGGTCAGTCTGTTCGTGATGCCAATGGGTGCCATACCAGCTTTCTTGGGTGAGTAAAAATGGAAATTTAAAAATTAATTCAGGTTCAGGCTTCTACACTAGTGCGAAACCCGAAGCACGAAGTACGAAGAAAAAAAAATCACTGACTTAAAATTAAGCTACTGCATATATTCGTCCTAATTTTTAAAATTAAAAATTTTTTTTTTTTTTTCTTTAAAAATAGTTTTTATTATTGAGTATTTTTATAAAAGTCAGGTAGTAATCAATATAACTGAGCAAAAAAATAAATAATAATTTGTTTCGCACAAAAATAAAACTCTTTTCAATTTGCGGCTTTGGTATGCATTTTTTTATACCCTTGCAGAGGGTATTATAATTTTGCCATGATATTTGCAACGCAGTGAAGGAGGCATCTCAGACCCCATAAAGTATATATATTCTTGATCAGCATCACCAGCCGAGTCGATCTAGCCATGTCCGTCTGTCTGTCTGTCCGTCTGTCTGTCCGTCTGTCTGTCTGTCCGTCTGTCTGTCGGTTTCTACGCGAACTAGTCTCTCAGTTTTTGAGCTATCGGGCTGAAATTTTCAGCATAGTCTTATTTCTTTAGCACGCAGTATATATGTCGGAACGGCCGAAATCGGACCACTATATCCTATAGCTGCCATAGGAATGATGGCGAAATTAATGTACAAAAATTTGTAATTTCTGTTTTTCAACGAATTTCTATAAATTTCGAGATATAGTCGTTTTTATAGTTCTAGAATTACGGTTTTAATTTCATTAAGATCGGACAACTATATCATATAGCTGCCATAGAAGGGATCGGTCGATTTATATGAAAATGTAAAATTCTACATGTAAAATGTAAAATTTACAAAATTTACATAATTTGACATTTTTTTTACATTACCAAAATGGATCGATTTTCAATGATCCAATTGCTGACTGCAAGGTTATATAAACTTCGGTTTACCGAAGTTAGCTTTCTTTCTCGTTTACTCTTCTTTAACCATCTATCTATCTATATTTAAGTTCATAAATATTATATTATATTTGTTTTAGTACTTAAAGAATGAAAGAGATATAATCTAGTAAACCTTATGATAATTTTATGATGAAGAAAAACTCCACATTATTGGACTGCATTAACAACAGAGATGACCTGGAGAGCTTGTCACAAATGGTTATTATAATTTCATCTCGGCAGTAGCATAACAATGGGGCTTTCTATAAAGCGGCATTTATTGACTTCCTTAAAGCAAAGTTTTTATCTGCCACTTGGTTCTTATTTGAGTATACTACAGCAATCAAGTGGCAATGCAAGTCAGCGACTAATGCATTAGCACATGAATTATTTCGACGCCATTTCCTCTGCGCTCTCTTCTCACTTCAAGCCTTCTTCCACGTTCTCCATTGTCATGAGTTGTTAGCCTTGTTGCCTGCATTCGCTTTGACTTACTTACACTTACGCAAATAATTACTGGCCGCTTCAGTAATGTATCATGATCCTTAAGAATTAAGCAGCTAACTGATAACTTTAAGTTTACATACTTCCAAATAAGTATTGTATTTCTATACCAAAATACCCTTTTTATCAGTGTATCACGAGCAACAAACTAAAATGACAAACGCGTGACTTTCCTTGTAGATGTTAGAATTTCGAATTTATTTTTTCCTTCTTCTCGTTTTCCCTTTCGGCTTTTATTTTCCCAGTGCTGCTGTAAAACTTGAGCGTAAAAATAAAAATGTGTATAGGTACATATTTTTTTGTCGCTGTCGGTGGAAATCACTTAATGCCAGCCAATTTTTATTTTACTTGGCTTGGAATCTTAAAAACTAAAAAAGAACATACCAGAATCCCGACTCATTGCCCTCTAAATATGTAAAATGTTTGGTAAACATACTCAAACTAATTTGCATATGACACTGATAAAACCTCAAAACAAAATCCCGGCATTTTTAATCCTGGCCAGAAGGGAAGCCAACGTAGCATAAATAGATCAAACGTTCGCATAAATTAGGCGTGCACTCATCGGCATCCTAGGACCCTCAGCCAAAAGCCAAACCCTACACCGTACCCAACGCATCTAAATGGATTGAGTGCCAGTCCAAGCACATTAACAACATTGGGGAAAACTCATTTTGGCTTAGAGCACATTAGTTAGCACACAGTGCGCTGACATTTTATTTATGTAAAGTCTACTTTTGGGTCATTAGTTAGGAAAAGCGAATAAATAGGGTCGCTCGGTTAGCTTCAGATCCCTTCAACAGGTTTTATTTATTTAATTGGAAGTATTTAAGTATAATTTTAACAAAATCGACCAATTTTTATTGCAAATTTATATGCACATTTAGATTATTTATCTTTCTGATGTACTCCAGATCACACAGCTAAATTAATATTTATTTCACATGATTTAAAAACGAGCACTAAGTTTTAAAAAAAAAAGACTTAAACAAACGAGAAGTAGGAAAGCTACAGTCGAGTGTGACCGACTGTGAGATACCCGGTACCCAAAGCATTGTGGGTGAAATTAAATATCATAGGGACATTGAAAAAAGAAAATGTTGACAAACGAAGAGAAATGTTGCTAGAAACATGTTGAACAACACCCAATCCAGAGCAATTGAGCAACACGCACAAATATTGTCAACATAGAAAAAGAAGCATACGTAGAAACTTCATCGTTTAATATAATGCTTTACTGGTCAAGTCGATCGGTGTCATAAATTCCAAAATAAAGCTCTGGAAGCTAGACCATTTGCTAATTATTTTCTGTTTTCTAAGCTAAAGTTATTATAATTAGCACTTGTAAAGTACATTTGTAAATTTTATTCATCCACACAACTTAAATTATACTCAAGAAAAGAAATTATTACAAACAAAACACAAAAGTGAACCTCTTTAAAACTGTATGCAAGTCTCGTGGGTTTTTGCGTTTTCCGCTTTTAAGCTTCTTTCACCGACTCTATCTATATTTCGGTTGCACTTTGGCCGCGCGGCATTCTATGCAACTGTTTTTTTATGCTTACTTATGGCGTCACTTTTAAAGCCCATTCCCAGGACTAAGGGCAAGGCCTGTTATTTTACTTTTATATATAAGTCGACAACAGTAAACTAAATGTAACTAAAAGCCTTAAGTGTGGTTTTAGCCTCAGCAGCAAACAATAACAAAAACATCTGCCCGAGCCTTTGCCAGCAATTAGGCAAAAAAGTGGGGCCAGTCAGAGGTCTTAAGTTTATTTTGGTTTATATAAACATCAGTTATTGTTCAGGCCCGGTAGTTATTTCTGTCCCACACTCGGGGCGTTTAAACTTTGAAGCCAAGCTCGAAAAAGATTTTCGTAGCCACATTAGCTTTGTTTTCGCAGACGAAAGCCATTAAAAGTGTTGTATGGATTAAGGGAGTGGTCGGAAAAATATAAAACCGAATTCACCGCACAACAAAAATATATATATTCAAGCAGGCCTTCGCCTGGCAACGAATCCCGGTCTTTACTGGCCTTATTGTAAGGACAGTTTCGGTTGAGATTGTACCACTGAATATTTGTACGGTGTTGTTTTTTTTTCAGCCTATATAAAACATTAATAATAATTATAACTTAAAGTGCCCAGTAATACCAAAAATATTGCTTCCTAATTTAAACATCGTTCGTTTAAAAGTGAAAGTCTAAGAGTATATATAAGATAAAGCATTGCAAGAAATACAATGTGTGTTGCCCACTTTTAGGAGCAAAACGTAGTTGATTTTCGTTTGGGCGCTGAGTATTTTATGTCATCTCTATCTTTTTATCTATTCATCTTTATGAGCTCTTTTAAATCCGGATAAAACACTTAAGAAGGGTACAGACAAGCGTGTTTAATTATGCTCAAATTTACGAAAAACTTAAGTAAAGAATAAAATGTTTGCGCATGTAAGCAAATGTTGCTAGGACCATGTTGGGCTACACCCATTGATGCTGCCAACTCAATTATCGATTTCGCAGAAGTTCAGCATGCAAAGATAGTTTATTGTTTAACAACTCCCATTTTTATACCCTTGCAGAGGGTATTATAATTTTGCCATGATATTTGCAACGCAGTGAAGGAGGCATCTCCGACCCCGTAAAGTATATAACATATATTCTTGATCAGCATCACCAGCCGAGTCGATCTAGCCATGTCCGTCCGTCTGTCTGTCTGTCCGTCTGTCTGTCTGTCCGTCTGTCTGTCCGTCTGTCGGTATACCGAAGTTAGCTTTCTTTCTCGATTAATCCAATTTTACTCAAATTTTATTATTTAATGTAATTTATTTTAATTTAATTATTCGCCTTATTCAGAAAGTCCCGACAATATCTTAGTTATACGTTCTTCATGGTATTTGTGGGTCGGGTCGTGGCCAAATTGAAACCTTGAAACAAACTTGGTCTGAGAGCCATAGATGAGACTGTTGTTATCAAATTTTATAGCTTCTGCTCAAATAGTATCTGAGATCTGACACTAAGTCATAATACGCTTGTACTCTACCAGTACCGGGTATAAAAACATAAAGAGTAATGGGAAACACAATCAATAGTGGTTTTTTATTTAAAAACATAACATATGTACATATGTATGTATGTATATACATATTTAATATATATTTTACTTAGGATATTATATTGACCGCATCTGTATTTGTCTTTGCGTCTGCCACTTCAGTTCTCTCATCATCTAGACGAACCACATGGCGTATGCGTAATAAATACATTGACAGCCGCCCTCACACGTTAGAAGTCTGTGTATGTCAGTGACAAGCATATAAAACTAAATACGACATGATGGTCACCGCTCAGCCACCCACTCGTGTCCTGTTTGTCTGCGTTTGTTTGGGGAAAGGACACTCATGTGTCTGTCTCTGGCCAAATAGCGAGTAAAAGCCCAACACACAGCCACACATCCAACATCCAGCAACACCCAACGCATTTAAGCGCAATTTGTACTAATTAATACTGAATTCGACTCCCGGCTGGGCAGCAATTGAGTTTTTCCTGGGTCTTTTTCCATCGAGTGCTTGTTTCTGCTGAATTGCCAGCCGTCTATTGATTGCAAGGTGAATGAGTCAGTCGAGTGTTAAGCAAGGGACTCACAGACGTATTGACGTATACAGGTCGGAAAAACATCACTTTTATACTGACTATCGATATAAATAATATTATACTTACCTATATACCAATTAAGCCATTTAATCAACATAATGTTTAAGTCACAGTGATGCAGCCAGCTTTTGATTTAAATTTGGAACCTTGTTCAGCGTAGATACTAAATTAAAATTTATCCCATCGGTTTTTATACCCATTCACCTTTTGCTTCCTTTACAAAACTTTTAAATTTATTATCCAGTCTCTCTCTCCTTTAACATCGAGTTCATATCTAAGCAGCACAGCTGCAACTAGTAGGGCTCGGCCTGCCCTCAAATCGCAATAAACAATTCCATTTGGCACATTTCACTTTGACATTCATAGTCTTTTTAACGAGATTTTAAAGCACCTGTCCCTTTGAAATATCAATAAACAAGTTGGATTCACCTATACCCAGGGTGATAAAACACCTTGCCGAGCTTCAATTAGACTTCCTCGAAACTGTTCATACTTTGTCTTAGGATGTGTGTTGGCTTTACCTGGTGCAGACTTTAATTAAACTTTCCCGAATCTGTTTCTTTTCAATTTGCAGGATATTGGCCACTTGGATTTACTTGGTGCAACATTTATGTGACCTGCGACGTGTTGGCCTGTTCGTCGAGCATCCTGCACATGTGCTTCATCAGCCTGGGACGCTATCTAGGGATACGGAATCCACTAGGCTCTCGACATCGATCCACGAAGCGATTGGCCGGCATTAAGATCGCCATTGTCTGGGTGATGGCCATGATGGTTTCTAGCTCGATAACCGTTTTGGGTAAGTAAGAGGAAGCCAACGGAAAATTTCGAGAGCTATTTACTACTCTTTGGGATATTCAGGTCTGGTCAACGAAAAGAACATTATGCCGGAGCCCAACGTCTGTGTCATTAACAATCGAGCCTTCTTCGTGTTTGGTTCTCTTGTGGCTTTCTATATTCCGATGTTGATGATGGTTACCACCTATGCCCTGACCATTCCCCTGCTCCGGAAAAAGGCAAGATTTGCTGCCGAGCATCCAGAGAGCGAGCTGTTCCGCAGGTGAGCACACTGAAAAAATATATAACTATTTTAGTGAGATATAGTCAGAATAGTGACGATGAGCACCGAGACTGAGGTGCGCAAGAAGTCCACTATATAGTGTAAAACTCTTTAAAACTGGATACTTAGATACAAGATACTAAGATACCTTTTAAATTTAAAAAATATAATGATTAACAAATTATTTAATTAGTTTCAAATTTGCACTTGTACATTGAAATTAAGCAGAATTAAATTCGCAGCGTACAGTTAGGGTTGTCTTCGCAAATACTTATGTAAGTCCGATAAAATTAAGGTGGAAAAATTTAAATTTTCTTACGCTAGGGATATTTCATCTTTCAAAATAAATGTCCCTGACGAACTCTTTAACACAATATGCTCTGCCAATTTCTGGCCGCAGTATGTTGTTGTTAAGGAGTACGAAGCCAAGAAAAAGAAAAGAAGGCCGGTAGGAATTAGTCTACCCAGGCCGGACAAAACCACTGTACCAGCTCCAAAAAACTAACCAATTCCCTCCTTCTTACCTATCAGAATGCAAGGGGTTTACGTAGTAAGCTTCCTAAATTGTATTCTGATAGTGTTTCTTTGCATCCCAGGTGATAGTGTTCACAGAAACCTGGTTAAAGCCGGAGATCCTAAGCTCCGAAGTTTTTCCAGCTGTGTACACAACACACAGGCTTGATCGGCCTTCCAGGCGAGGGGTGGGGTCCTCATTGCGGTGGACTCAAACCTCACGTCTGAAGTATTAGCTTTCGAGGAATGCAACGATTTTGAATTCCTTTGTGTGAAGCTATCATTTAATGGTAGTTTTATTTTTATTACATGTTCCTACATTCCTCCCTTGTCGGAACTTCCTATTTATTGGAACCACCTTTCCGCTATCCAGTCGGTTTCCAATAGACTTTCGGATAGGGACCATTTAATTGTTCTAGGTGACTTTAACATTCCTGGAGCTATTTGGTCCACAACTGAATCCTCTAACACACTTTTAACTACTGCACGTCACGATTTTATTGATGGCTTGTTTGACATTTCGTTGTCTCAAGTCAATTATGTACGAAATTCCTTAGATCGCTTGCTAGACCTCTGCTTTGTCTCTGATCCGGCAAGAGTCAGTTTGGCTAGGGTCCCGCCCTTGACGCTACCCGAAGATCCATACCATCCTACTTTCGATGTGACTGTCGATATTGGGACTGCTATGGAGAATAAGTCTGGTCGGCCAGAAAAGAATATTCACTGCTTTCGCAAGGCGGATTTTCGACGGCTGAATAATTTTATATCTGAATTTGATTGGTCCGATCTCTACATGTGCACTGACATGGTGGGTGCCATGGATATTTTTACAATGCCATGAACTCCTTTTTACAGAATGTGTTCCGTTATACTATCCGTCAATCTCCAATTAGCCTCCCTGGTTTAGTAAAGAGTTGACTCGCCTCAAAAATGTTAAGTCTAATCTCTATTCTAAATTCAAACGTAACGGTTCTCAAGCTGTTCATTCTCGCTATTTAGCGGCTCGGTCAAAGTTTACCGTGCTTAATGCGCAGTGTTACAAAACTATTTGACTCGTTGTAGGGTTCAGTTTGCGCAGGACCCAAAACAGTTTTATAATTTTGTCAACACTAAACGTAAGCCTATTACACATCCTTCCTCGCTTTCATTTGAAAATACGACAGCAAACAATGATCAGGCAATCGCCGATCTTTTGCTCAGTTTTTCAAACTACTTATTCTCCGTCATCCGATTCAAACCAAACCTATTCTTATAGCATGCCCAAATCAAACCTAATCTTCAGTCCTAGCTTAAACGAAAGCTCCTTCTTTTGGATCTTCAACGTGTCAAGCCGGTTTATTCGCCAGGTCCCGACGGAATACCAGGCTGTGTGCTTAGGTATTGTGCCGAGTCCCTGTGCAGTCCCCTTCTAAAATTGTTTACCTTATCCTTAGAAACTTCCCAATTTCCCCTTGTTTGGAAGGAATCATTCGTGATTCCTCTCCACAAAAAAGGTAGCAAAGTGGATGCTAACAACTATAGAGGAATCTCTAAGTTGTCAGCCATCCCAAAACTTTTCGAAAACGTAATTACTCCCCATTTGCAGCACCTGTGTAGATCAGTAATTTCTCCATGCCAACATGGATTTATTAAACGAAGATCAACGACTACTAACCTTCTGGAGCTCACTTCTTTCATTATAAGGGGCTTTCCACAAAATTTGCAGACAGATGTGATCTATACTGATTTCAGTAAAGCATTTGACTCCGTTAATCACTCCCTTCTTGTTAGGAAACTCGACTTAATGGGTTTTCCTGTCGATCTTCTTAGGTGGATCTCAAGTTATCTGAATGGTAGGACGCAAAAGGTTCTATTTAAAAACAACTTGTCGAATGTTCTCCGGGTGACCTCTGGTGTCCCGCAAGGGAGCCACTTGGGTCCCTTACTTTTTACTTTATTTATTAACGACCTGCCCAAAGTCTTGACTAACTCCAGAGTACTCATGTACGCTGACGACGTTAAGCTTTGTGTGCAATACAAGGACCGCGCTTGCCAGTCGGATTTACAAACAGATCTTAATAACTTTCAAACTTGGTGCAATGTAAACTTATTAAACCTGAATGGCTCAAAATGCAAGCTGATGACATTCTCACGTGTCTCTCCCATGCTTGCGACTTATACGCTGAACTGCTGCTCTTTGGAAAGGATCACGCTAGTTGACGATTTGGGTATCCGCCTAGATCCTAAACTGGAGTTTATTGATCATATTTCGTGCATTGTGAATAAAGCCAGGGTGTGCTTGGATTTATTAAACGGTGGTCGAAGGAATTCGATGACCCCTACGTCACGAAGAATTTATACACTTCGTTAGTTCGTCCTATTTTAGAATATGGATCTTGCTTTTAGAGTCCCCAGTGGGACGTTCACAGCAAACGCATTGAGTCTGTTCAAAAATACTTTTACTTTTGCTCTTCGTGGCTTAAACTGGGATGCAAACCTTAGGTTGCCCTCTTATTCTAGTAGACTTCTCCTGATTAACCTACCTTCCTTAGCAAACCGTAGAACGATGTTAGGCATTGTCTTTATGTATAATCTGATCCGTGGTGACGTGGAAAGCAGCGATCTATTGGGTCAGTTGAATTTCCACGTACCATGTAGAACGACAAGATCCTACCTGCCTTTGGTCTTGCACCAATGCAGAACATCGTATGAAATGCATGAACCCTTTAGAGTATTATGTGCAAATTATAATGATTTGTATAAAATTACCTCATCTGTAGATAGCCTTCCTAAACTAAAAACATCAATCTTAACCCACCTAGTAAATATGCAAGATAGCAAACGAGCTGCCTGATAGTAGTTTATATTTCCTCGCATTCTTTTTTCTATACTTTCCTTTCGCGCCTATTTAACACCTAACCCTAACAAGCCCGGGCTTGGTTTTAAATGGCCACTTGAGTGTACTGACCGTAGTGCATCTTCAACGCCCAAGAGTATACTCATGATATATGAAAACCAAAAATAAATTAATTCTTAACAAATAAGAGGTTTCCCGCAGTGTATATGAAAAATTTCATTGACATTGAAACGCAATAAACAGCAGAGAAGAATGAACCAATGGAAATAACTTAATGCAATAAAGTTTCATGTTTCATGCAAGACTAGAAGAGTCAACTAATCAATACTGTTAAATTATTCCATGTAAATGTTTTTATCTGCCGCAAGCCTTCCCAGAAAAATGCAATCTTTTTTCTCCTTTAAGCGCGGAAACTTTTGCCTCTGATTGGCTGATGGAGCGCAATCGAAAAGCGGCCAAGCGTGTCAAATTAACCTTAACTCAATTATCCACCAATTTATGCGGCCATTTCTTACCAACTAAGAATACAATATAAAAAGTAAGAAGGAATGTAAGTGTGGAGATACCCGGTAGTCAAGGCTTTGTGCGCCCTGTACAAATGGCACCGACACCATTACCCTGATAGACCCTCGCAGTATTCTAAAGGAGACTCTCCAATTTGTTTTCTTTCTATAGCAGGTAGTATATAAATCGGAAAGGACCAGATTGAACTACTATCAACTATATCATATAGTATAGCTGACATAGGATCGATCGGGAAATTAATAATTAAATAAAAAAATCGACATCGGGAAATATGCTATCGATGAGAGGATTTTGCGAGTCGATGATTCTGCAGAAGTCCGTTTGTAATTTTATACATCCAGTATTTTCATGTACAGCAACTTTCCCATCGCCAATATCTAACAGTTGTTTAGAGAAAGTTTCGGCGAATGGATCACGAAGCATTTGAACGCGCATGTTCATCTTCAGTTGTACTTTTTTAACATTACGCCACAGTCGAAATGATTTTAAGCAAGAATTGATTTCATCAGCGTAGGTTGAACTTGGAATAACGGGAAGAGTTTGTCTGAAATCACCTGAAATGAGTAACAAAGTGCCGCCAAATAGTTTATCATTGTTTTTTTATACTTGTCACTGGGTGGCACTAATGAACTGAATATCATTATTTCTTCTTTATCTCGTGCCTCTTGCGATTGTCATTGACGTAGCTGCGCCATGCTCACACGCACATTTTCATTATTTTCTTCGATTTGTTCGCCTGATCTTAGTGCTCATCTATCTCGCGCGGCTGTAGAATTGACTGTTCGACGACTTAAATTGGCCCCTTTGCATTTTTAAAAATTTAAGTATTAAAAATTTAAATTAAAATATTGAAAGTAATAAAGGAACGTTGTAGATAGAACATATTAATGAATTAATTTGAAATATTGAAATTTGAAAGATAAATAATTGAGTGACAACTATAGACACCTGGCGGGAATAACTGATCGATTGATACTCGTAGTTGATAAGTTATCGACCGGCGAGGGCGGGAGATCAAATTTCAAATTGAAACAAATCGTCATTAAAGGAAATTGAAAATATTAACTCTGAATAAGAATTAATAGTACTAAAATTATTATATTCGATGGCCACCTAGAAACCCTTTTGCGGTTTTGTAGATAGAATAAAAAATGTGTATGCATTCCTATATGCTGTACCATAAAAAAATAAAAACAAACAACAAAGAACCACCCTTAAGATTATGGGGGATGAAAAATAGATGTTGTCCGATTCTCAGGCCTAACGGATATGCACACCAAATTTCACTAAAATCGGTCGAGCCATTTCGGAGGAGTATAATGACTAACAGCGAGACATGAGAATTTTATATATAAGATATAAAGTAGTAAATAAATCCCATTAAAAGCGTACTCACATTCCTTGTACCCTTGTATTTAGTTTCGTTTCCAGGCGCTGTTAAGAATTTGTAGGCTTAAATCAAGAATATTTCGGCTTATTTTGTCATTTAATGCCGAATCGTACTTAAAAATTTCAAGAAATCGCAAGCTTAAGCCAATCCAAATATTTTTGAATTTTTCAAGAATCTGTTTTATCTGCCATCGGAAATTTAATAGGCAACTCGACCTTATTTTTTATCAGTGACCTACATATTTCACTTAAGATATATTTGCTTTACACTATTTATAAATCAAGTTTTATCATATAGCTTCCATAACATCTATGTTTGATACTCACCTTTCTTTATGCCCTTTTACAGGCTGGGTGGCCGCTTCACCATAAGGCCGCAGAATAGCCAGCAACAGTTACAAATGCACAGCAGCTTTTCCAGCGGCAATAACAAATTTCTGCCAATGAGCGATAGCAATCGCAATTTTAATAATGCAGGAAGTGGAGTAGATGGAGCAAGTGAAGGAAAGTCTGGCGGTAGCATTAGAGGGAATAGTATGGAGACGGTCGAACGTCCTTTGATGCAAAAGCGAACGACAAGCACCAGAAGCATCGGTACTGTCAGCTTCCGCAATGTAGCCAATGGCAGTGGTGGAGCCGGAGGAGGTAACACCAGGGGCTCAGCGACTGCTCGCAGTAGCTTCCGGTTCGCCGGCGGAGGCATTCTCCGCCACTCGTCGTCACCAGCCTCTAGTAGCCACTCCGCGAGGAAGTCGCAGTCCAGCAGCTTCTGGCGAATGCACGGCGGCAATCCCAACCTAATAGATAGGTGAGTGAAAACTTGATTAAAAGCTATACGGCGCCCCAACGCATATTATGATCGGAGTATTCTCAAGATAATAGCGCGAGTTCACTGAAATTAAAACTTAATAAAAAAAATGTATTTAATCATTATGTATTATCTAATAATATAGTAACATATATATAATATCTAGGTTCCTAGATTTGATTTATATGAACATTTAATTAGAAAATTTTTTGTTTGTGAAAAACCCCTTTTTATACCCGGTGCCTATAGGATACAAGTATATATATTCTTAATCAGCATCACCAGCCGAGTCGATTTAGCCATGTCCGTCTGGCCGTGTTGGTAAACAGATCTCACAGACTATAAGAGCTAGAGCCATCAAATTTGGTGACAACATTGGAATCTGTTGCACGCAGATCAAGTTTGTTTTAAAACTTGGCCACGCCCACTTCCGCCCCCGAAAATCAGTAATAAGTAGGCAATCGCGGACGTTTTCTGAAAATTTGAGTAAAATCGTATAATAAACATGGAAACATGGTTATTAGGCGATAAAGTTTCTGTGTATGCTTATTCTTCTTCTATATTGAGGACGTAGAATAGGATGGGGCCAACCCGACCCACAAAAATTAAAGGTAAATTTTTTATTTTAAATAATACGAAAATTCACATAAATAATTTAGTTTTAAATTCTACCAAAATGGATCGACTTTTATTATTCCACCTGCATACTGCAGAGTATATAAATTATTAGCTACTTATTATGTTATTTTTTAACAATATAAATACTTTTGCTTTAATTCCAATGTATATAGTCGAACAATCATTCCTGCATCCAGGATTTTAAGTTTGGTGACATAATTAAAGCCAAAGACAAAAAGTAAAGAGTAACAGTGTAAAGTGTACTAAGTGGGGTTTGCTCTCCACCACTGTTACGGTGAACGAACGACGAAAATCTAAAGTAAAAACGCTCAAAGCCACTTAATTCTTCGACATTTTTAGAACTTTAAGTTTGCATTTCTGCTTTTTGCTAAAATTAAAACTATTTATATTAACTAAACATTCTTAATTAACCCCAGTTATTTTCTTTTAGTGTGACTTGGGTCACAATTATTGTACTCCCATTTGAATTTGATATCCACTTCGACAACAAATCGAAATCATCCATGAAATTGAAAGCTATTATGGGCTTAAGCACCATCCATAAGCAATGACAAAACGCAATCGTGTCAGAGCCCGCAAAACAAATTCCCCAATCAATGCGGCAGACCAGAAGAAACCCCAAACAACGAAAAATAATAAAGGCAAATAACATGTTGATCATCTCCTGTGCATACAATGCTTTTAAATTTATTACATTTGTTTTACAAGACTTTCCCTTCCGCCGGGGAAGTTTTGGGGAGAAAGGTTCCGGCGCCATTATGAGCAACTTTTGCGACTACTTTTGTTGGGGGAAATTTACATAATTTCAAGCGGATTTTTCGTTGCCGTTGGCTTGGGCTTTTGTCCGAAGTTGTTTTGTATGTATTTGAATTTAATTCAATGAATTAGGGTCTTCTGTGTCTGACATAACTCTATAATAAGAAAATGTATAGTGCATAACTTTAAGGTTATTCTTGACTGTGAGACACAAGGTACTTAAAGCTTTTGGCGTAAAAAGAAAAGACAAGTGCGTTTTTTAGGGACCCGCCTAGCATAAAGATTTATTGTGGATCGGCCCTGTTTGAAGCTTCGGTTTAAGACTCGACTAACCATCCGAAACGACACTGCTATCGTCATAAAAACTTTAAGTTCTTAAAAATCAATATTTTAACAAGATCAAATGCAGTTGATGTTGGAAATATACATATATTTCCAGTACTGTTTAATAGATTATTCTGTATATTATTTATACATCGCTCATTTCCTATAATCCCTAGTAAATACTTATTCCCTTTCCAAATCCCAGAATAATCAATTGTATATCTTCAAACAATTAAATGCACATTTACAAGTGTCACACAACGTGGCATATACTTACATACAAACATTATTCGGCACGCCTTGCCGCGTCTGGACGTTGAAATCACTCATACGTCATGTGGTGCAGCGGAACACGGAAAAAGATGCAAACACGAAACCGTTTGTCGCACCACTTCAGCTGCTGCCACATTGTTGTTGCCGGGGGACAATAAATAGCGCATAAAATGCAAAAAGGGAAGCTCAAGAAAGGAACAAATGTGACATCCGACATTGTTGCCAGCACTGCCAAAAAAGCACCCGAAATGAAAGCCAAGTGCAGCCAAAAATGCCACAGAAATTTTTTAAATGACTTTGTCTGCTGGATGTCAGCAGAATTTTAGCATAACCCAAGTCAAAAGGCGAAGTAAGTCCTCGACTTAACCAAAAAGCAAAATCTGATGAATGTCACGTTTATGCGCCTTTTTTGAAATTTTGGCGTGCGACGAACAAGTTTTCGCATAAATATATGAATTCCTAATGAGCCCAGAGCCCAGGTCGAATCGGGCTGGCTTCACCCGGTAAATGCGACAAGTTTTTCACCCTAACTAAAAAAACCAGCTATGGGGATGGGTTGGATAAACTTTTCGCTTTGCAAATTATTAGTTGGACATTTGACGCCACTTGCTTATTTAAATGTTTCCGCCCCTCTGCCGGCGCCAGTTAGAAATTGAAAAACTTTATGCTTTATTCGCTGAGGCAGCAACAGTTACATAGTCGCTACCCCACCTCTTCATTTAAAAAGCAAGGACTCCGGGGTTGAGAAACGTAAAATTATAGTCGCACTCCAAAAAAAGTACCAGACAGCATTTTGTTGTTAAGTTTCTCGGGGTCAGCTGTAAAAATTGAGATCACTTATTCGTTTGTCAGTCCATCTATTCTTTAAATGAGTGAAAATTGCAATTGCGATTTAATTATTATAAAATTAAATAGTCCTGACAAATAAGTAAAACTCTGGCTTTTGTTTAATTTCTTAGATTAAACAATTTAATTTGTAAAGAGTGCCATAAAATTGTATGAAAAAGCATAACCAAAGTTATGCTAAACTATCATAAGGTTGAATTTCAATCGCACAAATATTAATATATCAATCTGTCATATAGTTGTTGCAAATGAAATATGGCTAATTTCGTGGTGTTTTTATAACCGGTACCCATAGGGTAAAGCGGTCCTAAAAAATAGTGCCAATTGACGATGCATGTAAAAGTCAATAGGAGGCATCACGCATTCGATTCAACAAAAATTTATGTTATTATACCCGGTACCCATAGGGTACAAGGGTATTATAAGTTAGTGCCAATCGAGGATGTATGTAACAGGCAGAAGGAGGCATCTCCGACCCCATAAAGTATAAATATTCTTGATCAGCATCACCAGCCGAGTCGATTTAGCCATGTCCGGCTGTCCGTCTGTCCGTCTGTCCGTCTGTCCGTCCGTGTGAGACAACAGATCTCAGAGACTATAAGAGCTAGAGTTACCAAATTTGGTGACAACATTGGAATCTGTTGCACGCAGATCAAGTTTGTTTTAAAATTTGGCCACGCCCACTTCCGCCCCCAAAAAAAAAAAAAAACGGCGTAATTTTCGACTTAAATTAAATAGATAGGCTTAATAAGTAGGCGATTGCGGACGTGCTCTCCAAATTTGAGTAAAATCGGATGATAAACATGAGTTATTAAACAATTAATGCTTTCATGCTCTCCCGCTCTATCGCACTGCTTAGGAATAATTTCGTGTGTCTGAGCACTTAGCTTTTGGGTGGCAGTAGCGAAAAAAGTGTTGCGTGCTTTCGAGCGCAGTATTAATTCGTAATGCAGCTGCGAACAGCTGCAGAATTAGTCTTTTTTAAACGTTGCTCAATATGTTTTTAGTAACATTTGACTTTATTTGTCAATTTTTGTTTTTTCCATGTCCGTGTGCTATTTAATTTCACGGGCAATACTTTGGGTACCGGGTATCTCACAGTCGGTCACTCGTCTGTAGCTTTCTCACTTGTTTTTATTTATATTTTCTACGTTTTCTTAAGAGCTTTTATTTTTATTATTATTTCTAATCTGTCACCGCCGAGAATACTTAACCTATAGCTTTCTGACATTTATTATATTTCTCTTCTTATTTTGTTTATTTATTCATTTGTCCTTCACCAATATTATTAAAGGGAATAAAATTGTCTGTACGTCTAGTTTACCAAAACTTACTTTAAGCTGATTCAACTGTATTTTCTGTTTACTTATCCACCATTATGTTGGATTAGGCATTTGGTGAAATCCCTCTTAAGGAGGGTCTTCACTTCCTTCCTTATTTATCTCTAGCACTAACATAACTCTAATTTAATACGTCACTCTGCCGACAGTTTTCTCCACCATTTCCATCTGCCCATCTGGCAAACAAAGCGTTTAGCTAAATTGCCAGATCCAAAGCTCAATGAGGATACATAAGCAAACAGACTCTGATGGAGGCGGCTCACAGGTCTCCGACCCAAAAAAACAAAAGTCATTACATTGGCTTAGGATTACTCCTCTGCCCGCCTTCATTACATTAAAAGTCAATTTTATCAACTGTTGAGTTTGTTGTCGGTGTCGGAAGGGCCCCAGCAATCAAAAGACTCAAATCTAATATCAAACACTTGCTAAACGAGAAAAGAAAACAATCTAAATATGAGACTCTGCTTATACAGAGAAAAAAAGTGTCGTTAAACAAATAGAATTAAAAGGAAAGAAAGTCTCTTCAAAATAACAAAAATTTTTTTTGTATGCATGCTGAACTAAAACGAAACTATCGGTCTGAAATACTAGGGTGTAGGTTACTCATATATCCCAGCCCAGACATATTTTTTGTTTTTTGCTTCAATATCAAAATGTATTTTTTATATTATTGAACTTTATTAGAGAGAATTAGAGAGAATGTATGTAACAGGCAGAAGGAGAAATCTCCGACCCTATAAAGTATATATATTCTTGATCAGCGTCACTAGCCGAGTCGATCTAGCCATGTCCGTCTGTCCGTCTTTCCGTCCGTGTAAAACAACAGATCTCAGACTCTATTAGAGCTAGAGTTACAAAATTTGGTGACAACATTGGAATCTGCTGCACGCAGATCAAGTTTGCTTTAAAATTTGGCCACGCCCACTTTCGCCCCCGAAAATCATAAAAAACGGTATAAAAGCTACAGGCGTGATTTTCGGCCTAAAGATAGACTTAAAAAGTAGGTAATCGCGGACGTTTTCTGAAAATATGAGTAAAATCGGATGATAAACATAGAAGTTATTAAACAATATAGTTTCTTTGTATACTTTTTCATCTTCTTAAGAGAGAGAGAGAGAGAGACTTGCGTGTTGCTCAGCATGTTCCTAGCAACATTTGTCGCTTTTAAGAGTTGGCCAACATGTTCCAAGCAACATTTGTCTCTTTTGAGTGTTGCTCAACATGTTTCTAGCAATGTTTGTCTTCATTTGTCAACATTTTCTTTTTTCCATGTTTTAAATTTCACCCACACTGCTTTGGGTACCGGGTATCTCACAGTCGGTCACACTCGACTGTAGCTTTCCCACTTGTTTCATTTAGTTAGGCATTTATTTTGAATCGATAGATAACAATAAAAGTAATAAATAGGTAGAGCTTTAAATCTTTGGGGTTATTTTTGTGCGCTATATATTTGGGATTAAGCTCATTTTTGAGTGTACTCTACTTTCGCTTCTCTTATTTTGCAACTCCCGTTCTCCTTCTTCCGATAGCCATCCAAACCGACGAGCCTCTGTGCGTGTCAGCATCTCTCAGCCACAATTGGGTTACCCGACAAGTGGCAATGGAAGTGGAAGTGTATCTGGATCTGGAGGGGGAGGTGGTAGTGGAAGTGGCAGTGGCGGTGGCAATGGCTCAGCTGCTGCGACAACGAGCTGCACAACACCTGGAGGCAATGGCTCCGGCATGATGAACATCGCCACCATCCAGGGACAGAGCTTGGGCCTTAACCAGAGTCAGAGAGCTGGTAGCAATTATCAGCTGGAGCAGGTGAGGCCCATGGCATCGAAGCCTGATGAACGGCAACGCCACAAAATGCGACCATTTAAATTCGCTTTAAACCGCGTTGCCACGCCCACGCTCAATTTGCGGTAAGTAATGCTCTAAATGAATAATTAAATTCTCTAATAAGCCCTAAGATAACTTATATGAGCTTGCCACACAAATCTCTTGTAAGCTAAAAACCAAAGTGTAAGTGTAAGTGTAAGTAATTTTATACCACTAAGCAAGGCCTAAAAGTGTACTAAACAAAAAAGATGTCTTAATTATCTTTAAGCTTACGTTTTGGTTTCGTCGCCTGGCTAGGTATTATAGCTTTGATCAGAAGTTAGTATAACAATAAAAATCAGATAAAAAAGAAATTTATGTTCTTAATAAGCAATTAAAAAAATATATTAAACCATTTTCCCCTTTTGTTTTTACAGTTTCCTAAACGCTCGCAACAAGAGGAACAGTTTGTCGGCCAATGCGGTGGCCACCGAGCAGAAGGCCACCAAAGTGCTCGGTCTGGTGTTCTTCACCTTCGTTCTCTGCTGGTCACCGTTCTTCATCCTGAACATCATCTTTGCCGCTTGCCCGGAATGCCAGGTGCCGGAGCACGTTGTGAACACCTGCCTCTGGCTGGGCTACGTCTCCTCGACGATCAATCCCATCATCTACACCATCTTCAATCGCACATTCCGGGCGGCCTTCATCCGCCTACTGAAGTGCAACTGCGAACGGTGAGTTGGACAGCAAAATCGGTATTGGAAAGTGAATGATAAGGGGTCAGTGGGAATTGAAGAAAATTTATCGTTCCGGAGAGTGCATTGTTCTGGGAATTGATGTGCAACGTGACGTATGATTGATTTTAAGGGACTTGTATTTTGGCATCGAAATCAATGCTATTTCTGGATGCAGTGTGTGTGTGACAGCAAATGGATGAACAGCGGTTAGAAATCGAGCTCTGTCCAAATAAACGAAGAAAAATACTGTAGAGCTGTACAATGAAAAGGATAAATTCAATATTGCCAAGTGGTTCTAATCCGCTCTGGAAGTAGCAATGATATAATGAATAATTTCATAAAAGGCAGCCGCACAAAGACTAGAGAAAGAGAAACGAATGGAATGAAGTGAGAACTCTGAAAACTGAGACTCTGAATTCGAATGATTCGAGTTGCAACTGCAGATATAAATTAAAACTACGACATCAAACTAAGAACAAAATATAAATAACGCGGACTACAAATACATACAGATACACATTCGTCGGCTTCTTTTATTGAGGTGTCCATGTTTGCGTCTGCACTTGCGTCTGTTTGCGAACTGCAGGTGGTCCCTGAAAATTCGAATTTCTACACAACAACTCGAATGATTCGAATATAACACGCATTGCCAAAAACAGTTATTTCATTTTTCGCTTCATTCCTTCTCATTCATTTCGTTCAACGTCCCAAGCTATGAAGCAAAACGGGAACGCATACTGATACAATGTCGTTTCATTTCTTGCATTCCACTCATTCCATTCCATTCCATTCGAATGTACTCAATGAAACGTATGTTGTGAGTGACTTCATGCAGATGTCTAATAGATATACATACACCCAAAAAAAAATCGTCATAAAATCGATACGATTGTTACATGAATTGTATACTTTCGAGTATTAAAAATTTCGTTCTAAGATGCTTATTGATTTTATACTTTCGAAAGTAAAAAAATTATACTTTCGAAATCATAAATTGTATACCTTAGAGTATAAAAGTTATTCTTTTTTTAGTATTTTCCCTTAGTATATTTTTAATACTTATTCGTGTTATACAACGCAGTATAACAAATCGTATAAATTCTATCCTCTTGCGTATAAATTCTAAACTATTTCGTATAAACTCTATACAATGCTGGTATAAATTCCATATTTTTTTGTATAAAAACCAGCTTTTCGCCGGTTTATCTAAAAATCGTAAAATAGTTTTTTATTTTGCTATTATTTCTCGTTTCGACAGTAGCTTTATTATCAACGGTTGGTTTCAAAAATATGTTATATTATATTATATTTTATATACATAGGCGATCTGGATGACAAATAAACACAAGAAAACATAAACTGAAAAACTTGCCTTACCCAGGGCTCGAACTCTCAACCTAACGCATGGCAGGCGAACGTCTTACCACTTCAGACAATTGGCATCACATAAGAAAGCGTCTTAAATAGCCATATGAGGATAACATTTGCGGGGCGAGGAACATTAACAAAAAGTACAAAATCTATTTATAGATTCACAAAGGCCTGAGAAAAATCCCTAACGCGACAAACAGAATAGCACTAAATTCTTGCTAACGCCACATGTTATCGAATTTTCGATGTAGGGTCGTATAAAAATGATACTCGAAAATATAAAATTTAAACTATTGGTATAAAAGCTATACTTCTCAGTATAAAATTTATATTATTAAGTATGAAATCAATACTAAACTCGTTATACTGCTTGGAGTATAATTTTGAGACAACGCGTATTAAGTTTAAACTCTTGGCTTTTTTTTTATATATACAAATTTCGGTTTACCGAAGATAGTTTTTATTCTTGTTATTTTTGAAATCGTAAAAGAATCGTTTGCTCACCGCTTAGAATAAAAAGACAATTTTAACTTTAGAATATATAAAACATTCAAGATAAGCTCTGTTTTAACAAAGAATCAATCGATTGCCCATTACAAAAGCTGATTTTTTTAAAAAACAATGCATTTCCACATTTGACCACCTCTTAAAAGTAAATATTATTGACGGCCTCCTCTTAAAAATGGTTAATTGTAACAAAAACTAACTTTTGTCCGTTTAAATATTTCTTAATTAAAAATTAAATCCCCGCTCGATTTAGCTCCCGACTATAATATAATTAATTAAAGTTTTCGAAAATGTTCGAATTCTTAAATTTTTGAAACCAGACGTGGTAAAAAAAATTAAATTGGTGGTCCAACATGGTCAAATTAGATTTAGCTCCCGACTATAATATAATTAATTAAAGTTTTCGAAAATGTTCGAATTCTTAAATTTTTAGAAACCAGACGTGGTAAAAAAAATTAAATTGGTGGTCCAACATGGTCAAATGGTGGGCTAAAATGGTCAGCTTTTAAATTTTGAAAAAAGTCAACTTTAACCTTTCGAAAAATTTCAAATTCTTATATTTCTTAAACTAGATGTAGGGATAAAAAGGTCACCTTTCTAATTAAAAAAAAAGTTCTTCGAAAATTTTTGGAAAATTTCTAAATTTGAAATTTTTTCAAAATTCTAAAGGGTGGTCAATTGTTAGCAAACAATTCTAATGCAATAAACAAAAAATTGAAAAAAATGAGCTCTTTGAATTTCGTTGAACATTTTTGAAACCATACGTGGTAAAAAAAAAGTAATTGGTGGTCAAACATGGTTAAACGATGGAATAAAATGATCACCTTTCAAATTAAAAACAAGTGGGAAAGCTACCCGGTACCCAATGCATTGTGGGTGAAATTAAACAGCACATGAACATGGAAAAAAGGAAATGTTGACAAATAGAGACAAATATTGCTAGAAATATGTTGAGCAGAACTCAAAAGAGACATGTTGGGCAACTCTCAAAAGCGACAAATGTTGCTAGGAACATGCTGAGCAACACTAAACAAAGACAAATGTTACTAGGAACATGCTGAGCAACACGCACGTGCGCTCTCTCTCTCTCTCTCTCTCTCAGAAACTTTATTGTTTAATAACTTCTATGTTTATCATCCGATTTTACTCAAATTTTCAGAACACGTCCATGACTGCCTATTTATTAAGCCTATCTATTTACTTTACGCATATGGTTATATACGGTTTTTTTCGATTTTCGGGGGCGAAAGTGAGCGTGGCCAAATTTTAAAACAAACTTGATCTGCGTGCAACAGATTCCAATGCTGTCACCAAATTCGGTAACTCTAGCTCTTATAGTCTCTGAGATCTGAGAAATTGGTGGTCCAACATGGTCAAATGGTGGGCTAAAATGGTCAGCTTTTAAATTTTGAAAAAAGTCAACTTTTACCTTTCGAAAAATTTCAAATTCTTATATTTCTTAAACTAGATGTAGGGATAAAAAGGTCACCTTTCTAATTAAAAAAAAGTTCTTAGAAAATTTTTGGAAAATTTCTAAATTTGAAATTTTTTCAAAATTCTAAAGGGTGGTCAATTGTTAGCAAACAATTCTAATGCAATAAACAAAAAATTGAAAAAAATGAGCTCTTTGAATTTCGTTGAACATTTTTGAAACCATACGTGGTAAAAAAAAAGTAATTGGTGGTCAAACATGGTTAAACGATGGAATAAAATAATCACTTTTCAAATTAAAAAAAAAAAAAAACAAATTTCGCGACCCAGCTTTTTTGAGCTGTATAACCGTATGAGATAGGCGAGCGTTATTAAAAAAGCGTTAGACATTTGTATATAGAGATAAGAGAAAAAAAGATAAGGGAAAATTATGTTATCTGATTTTAAAGCTGTACGGACTTTACTTTTATATTCCCAAAAATATACCTCCTTTCCATCCTATTTTTGTATACATTGGGGACTACTTTGAGAACTGAAATGGAATTCAAATAGTGTGCAGTAAGCTTCTTTGTGTCTGCTTATGATCTTTATCCCGAATCCTTTTTATTTGAAATAACTTGTATAGACAAAAGCCAATAACCTAGTTACTGACATCCAATTGCAGTTCCGGCCGCCCGCTGCGATTCAGATCCGTTACTGAAGGACGAAGCGCCCTGAGCCTGTGCGCCCCCTCGGCCCTGCCGCTGGCCATATCCTTCCAGGGAGCGCCTCTCATGACGCCATCGACAGCAAACGCGACGCCACTGAGCGAGTTCCGGGGCAACTACACAATCACCGACGACGAGTGCTGAGCCGCCTTGAGTCGCATCCTTCTCTCCCAAATAAAATACGAATTTATAACGACTAATGGGCAAATCGAACGGAGCCACGGAGTACTTACGAGGAACCGATGAACATGCAAACTACAGTGTGATTCACCTAACCAAAAACTAATCACAATCAAACAGACGACTTTTTTAGCAATTACTTATAAAGCGAAATAATAATCTTAAGACTCATCCATATCATTTCTATGCCAGACGGAGAAGCACCAAAGGGAAGGAGAGAGATAGTGATTGCAACGATGAAGTGACTGTACCTGTGTTTCATTTCCACGCCAGCATTCTTTAGCTTAAGTGAGCGCTATATTTTCAAACCTAAGTGAAAAAGAAACAAATATATGTTAAAACGTAAACGAAAACTAAGTTTAGTGTTAAAGAAGCATTGAAATTACCCATAGCAGCTGTGTTTAGTAGTCATTAGCAATCTAGTACCCCCCAACCAAATTCTACTAATAAGTAATTTGATTTCTCATTCGCCCAGCCTCAATGCCTATTCCAAATGTCCATACATTTGAGGTTTCCTTATTTCTTCCTGTGTGTAGGTGTATGTCTGTAGTAGATAAGCTAACTGCTCTAGAACATGAATTGCAACACTTGATAAATAAATTAAAATAACAATAACTGTCACGAAAAATTTTTTTAAATTGGGAAGATACAAAGGGGAAGCCGAAGATACCACTTAGGCATGAAACGGTGAACGGAAAACTCACACAAAAAAGTCGACGTGAGTGCTACATAAACATAAATAAATAAGTAAGCTTTTCCCCTAATTATTTCGTGTGATCTTGTCTGGCACCGATATCTGAATAGTTGCTGACTGTACTCCTTTTTAAACCAAT
Organism: Drosophila triauraria; assembly: GCA_014170255.2. Taxonomy (NCBI): domain Eukaryota; kingdom Metazoa; phylum Arthropoda; class Insecta; order Diptera; family Drosophilidae; genus Drosophila; species Drosophila triauraria. Next base: position 6,991,464 of record CM024337.1, read on the forward strand.
AATAGTGATAACAGGGATCAGTGATCGATTTCTATAGATAAAACTCTCATTAGTTAACTGTCCTACGATCTTTCGGGCCACTGCAACGAAACGAGTTTGCCGAATTTAAAAGATTTGGCCGGATTCTAAACTCCGTTAGCACCGAAAGCAATGTTTCAATTGGTCCAATTTAGCAGATAAAAGTGAAAAATAAACGTTATCAGGAGTTAAGGAAGGACAATATCTGCATTTTGAGGGCTGCATGCATTGGCGGCAACTCAGGCTGAGTTAGAGAAGGAGACAAATACGAGGACATTTGAAGTTACTTCAATGTGTCAGGCCTGGGGCGTATCTAATCAAGATATGCGACAGTCAGGCGTACTTAAGTGCTTTACGTCACAAACCCACTAACCCCATCTTTTGGCCCCTTCCTGTTGAGCTTTCCACCCGCACAAACAAGAATCTACCACTACTGTCAGTCTCTGTTACTTGAAAGCCGCATTAAACTTTGGGGCTGGCTTCAATAATAGCGGGGGTTGTGTGTTTGTCGCTCATAAATGCCATGAAAATTGCGCAACTGTCATGAATTTAATGCAATTCGAATGCTTTTATGGGTGCACATGACTTCGACGAATCTTTTTTGGCCCGAATTTCTCTTTTCTCGTTTTTATTCACTTATTATACACGATGCTTTAAAATTATAAAAGAAGTCTATACTTAATGGGAATATTCTTTTTTATTTTATTTTATTCGTATGCTAGAATTGTTTTTGAAACTAAGACCAACATAGGAACTTGAAGTACTAGATGAGAAAACTAACAAATTATGTACCGGTTATCTTATATTCGGTGCACTTGTCTAAGTCTTTAGCACTCGTATCGTTTGTCAGGTGAATTGAAACGAAAATCGAAGAAGCTGCTTCAAGTAGCAGTTGCCCCGAGAAATCCCCCTGTTGCACAGAGGGACTCGGGGATCACATTGGCACTGGGAGCTCGAGATACACGGGCTCCTCAATTCACTAAGGCGACACACAAAAGCCAGGAGTCGCAGACATGGAAGATGTGACAACAAAGTTGGTAAGAACAATTAAGTTGCCGCTGGCTGACTGTTGTTTATAGCTAAGAGCCGTTTTAGTTTACCGTGAAATTGATTGCACCGCTGGTGTTTTATTATTTACTCTTGAACTTTCTATGTCCTGCGGCAACAAAAGCGTTGATTAGCATCTCAAGCCGTATGCATTCGATGGCAGTTCGTTGGTATTTAGCTTAACGACATTTAGATATTAACTAAGCATTTAAACGGAAGCTGCTATTTAAAAATTAAATGTAGGCCTTTCAGAGGCACGGAAAAGAAGTAAGGTAAACGAAAAAGCTCTATTCAAAATTAATTTGTATGGCAGGGACCGTAATTTTTAAATCAAACAAACACTCGGAGAAGATATTGAAAACTATATTAAGTTTTAATCGGATATTTTTAAAAATAACAAAATTCGGCTTATTTGGCCCGATCGTTTCTATGAAAATTCAGTTTTAACACGATATTTTTAACAAGTAAGAAAGCTAAACTCGAGTGTGACCGACTGTGAGATAGCCGGTACCCAAAGCACTGTGAACTTAAATAACACATAACCATGCAAAAAAGAAAATTTTGACAAATAAGGACAAATGTAGCAAATGTTGCTAAGAACACGTCAAGCAATACTTGTTGAGCAACACCAAAAAAAGAAAAATGTTTCTAGGGACATGTGTTACGTCGATGGTGTGGTTGTGCCTCAGTCCTTGGAGGACATAGGGCTGAGGAAGTGGCAGCCCGGATAGCAGACTGAGCTCGCCGGATTTGGGGTGGGTTCTTTGGACGCCACTATCCTCTCCAAAAGTAATCAGAACAATTGTTTACGTGCCTGAAAAATAGAAGAAATCGTTCGTCAGTCTGTCTTTCTGTCCACATTGCCCCGCAAGCAGATTTATGCTTGATCGTGAAAAACAATCGGGCTATGTTTTGGCCGTTTTCGCTCCCCATTCGCCAACTTCGTGCGCCGTTGGATCGTCGCGGGCAGTGCAATACGATCCCCTGTTGTTCATGTCGTTCGTCATTTATGTCATTTTCTTGACCCAGTCTTCCATTCGTACCATTGCCCCCCTTTTAATGGGTTTCTACCAATGCATTTTTGTTGGTTTAAGTTCGCATTACAAGTTTATTATAAAGGTTGGTCAAGAGTTTATTGGACATGAACATGTATTGAAATGTGGTTTTGTATAGTAAGGGATGTTTTGAATGAGTGTAAACAATATTTTAATGTGAACTTATGTTATGTTATGCATGTAAGTGTATCTTTGAATGCTAATATTGTATTAGGTATGGTGTGTGTAATATAATGGGGCACGATCATATATATATATATCAGACAATATTGGGCAAAAGGCCCCGTTGACTCACCCTCGGTTATTCCATCGTTGAAAGCTCTCGTTCCGGAGTTGAGGTCTTAGTTGTTGCAAAAGTTAAGTAGAATTAAGCATATATATATATATATAATATCGTGCTATGGGTTTGGGGGGTAATTAAATTTATTCACTAAATTAAAAGTTAGTGTTGGTGTTGAAAATTCGTTTATACGTTTAGAAAATTGCTTATGTTGTGGCGGATTTGCTTTTATATGTTTGTTGTCAGATTAATGTGGCGTTGATGGTATTGGATCGGCTTTTCATTATTGATGTAGAGTCCGTTTTGGTGATGTCCAGAATCCTGGAAGCGCTTGGAGCTGATATGTGTCTCGGGGTTGTAGTTGCAGGATTTAGGCTACGCCTAGTGACACGGGATTCACATTGCACTCGGCATTGTTCGATGGGACGTTGTAAGCCGGTCGACAGTCTTAAGCATATTTGCTTCTTTAAAAGGACTGCATCGGCACCGTAAATTTACCGCGGTCAACAACGCGAGAGAATATCCGACTTTTACACTTATGCGGTTTGTACGCGAGAGAATATCCGACTTTTACACTTATGCGGTTTGTACGCATTCAAGTTGTTGGATTTTCAGACTCTCTGAATAGACATCCAGTTCCTAAATCTGACTTTGACTCTCCTCTGGTACAGCTAAAACGGGGTCTTTCAGACCAAAGACTGTGCTATGGATCACCGGAATGGAACACAAAAGTGTTCCCAGCTAGTGTCATCAATTCCCCTCTGTTCACCTATTGGCTAGAGTTCGATTTGGGTCGTTTTTGTTCTAACTTTTGACAGTTCAGCAAAATCAGCAGTGTTGGGTTGCTAGTGATTGCATGGCCCAATTTGGCGCGTTTTGCAGTGTCATTTGCCAGAGCCAGATTCTGGTGCAATATTGCCAGTGATTCTCTATGGAACTAGCGTATTGGCTACTCTTGATTCTCTTCCGTGTTTTACCCGTATGCATCACGTCGCCCTAACCGGCGTACGTAACGCATGTTGCATACACAGAAACTTTATGGTTTAATAACTTTTATGTTTATCATCCGTTTTACTCAAATTTTGAGAAAACGTTCGCAAAATTCTATCTATGTATTTAATCTATTTACTTTAAGCCGAAAATCACGACTATTGCGTATATGTAACGTTTTTTATGATTTCAAAGGCGAAAGTGGTCGTGGCAAAACTTGATCTGCATGCAGCTGACTACAATGGTGTCCCTAAATTTGGTGGCTCTAGCTCTGAGATCTGTTTACAGAGATCTGTGACAGACAGACGGACAGACGGACTGGTGGACATGGCTAAATCGACTCGGCTGGTGATGCTGATCAAGAATATATATACTTTAAGGGGTTGGATTTCTCTCGATTTGCAAAAAGTTATAATACCCTTGTACCCTATGGGTACCGGGTATAATTACTATTGATTTTTAATTCGTTCACTAAAAAATAAAACTCAACTGTAATTAACCCTTTATGTGATTATCTTTTCGGTGATATTATTTCAATATATTTGCAGATCGTATAAAAACATAACATTTATTGGCGAAAATCGCTTACGGAAAGACAGCTGTTTATTGGTTTGTTCTGCTAACCGTTTTACTCGGTTCGCTCACGGAATTTTGTTCATCTTAGTACCCGACCAAACGAAATACCACAAAATTCTTCTTCTTGCTCTTTAGGTTCTTTTTATACCCTTGCAGAGGGTATTATAATTTTGAAATGATATTTGAAACGCAGTGAAGGAGGCGTCTCCGACCCCATAAAGTATATATATTCTTGATACGCATCACCAGCCGAGTCGATCTAGCCATGTCTGTCTGTATGTCAGTTTCTACGTCCCTCAGTCTTTGAGCTATCAGGCTGAAATTTTCAGCATAGTTCTTATTTCGGCTAATTTGGCCAGATCATTTCTATGTCAGCTATAAGATATAGTGGTCTCACTTGGATGAAATATTAAATGCATGTATATGTATAAGATATAGCGGTCCGATTTGCATGAAATTTAAAATGTACAGCTAAAATATAATTAAAGGATCATATATTTAATTTGAGACCAATATTTTCAAGAATAGCGAAAATATGACATTTTGGCCATATCTTTTCTATGGCAGCTATAAGATATAGTGGTCCGATTCCAGCCGCTTCGACATATATAGTAACTGCAATGGGAGAAAGACTATCTGCAAAGTTTCATTCAGAAAGCTCAAAAATTCAGACTAGCTTGCGTAGCAACGTGCACTGCGTTGCACACTTCTGGACAAAATTATAATACCCTGAAAGTATATCAAAATTGTAACATCTTTGTTTTTCAACGTATTTCAATAAAATTCAAGAAATGGCAGTTTCTTACGGCCTTAGAATTACGGTTTTAATTTCATTAAGATCGGACAATTATATCATATAGCTGCCATAGAAGAGATCGGTCGATTTATATGAAAATGTAAAAAAATTTACAAAATTTGATATTTTTTTTAACATTACCAAAATGGTTTGATTTTCAATGATCCAATTGCAGACTGCAAGGGAATACAAACTTCCGTTTACCGAGGTTAGCTTTCTTTCTTGTTATACCCTTGCAGGGTATTATAATTTTATCCACAAGTTTGCAACGCAGTGAAGGAAGCATCTCCGACCCCATAAAAATATATTCTTGATCAGCATCAACAGCCGAGTTGATCTAGCCATGTCCGTCTGTCCGTCTGTCTGTCTGTTGGTTTTTACGCGAACTAGTCTCCCAGTTTTTGAGCTATCTGAATGAAACTTTGCAGATAGTCTTCCTCCGATTGCACTTACTATATATGTCGGAACGGCTGGAATCGGACCACTATAAAGCTGACAAAGGAATGATCGGAAAGTGAATGAAACAAAAATTTTAAATTTAAAATTAAAATTTCCTGTTTTTCAACGAATTTTAAAAAATTTTGAGACATTTAGATCGGACAATATTATATAGCTGCCATAGTATGGATCGGTCAATTTATATGAAAATGTAAAATTTAACATGTAAAATGTAAAATTTACAAAATTTAGAAAATTTGATATTTTTTAACATTACCAAAATGGATCGATTTTCAATGATCCAATTGCAGGCTGAAAGGGTATACAAACTTTGGCTTACCGAAGTTAGATTCCCTTCTTGTGTAACGATCTGCCCCGAAGGTCAAACCGTCACAATGGGACTTAGCTATAGCTATATTCACATATTCAGTTATGTACCAAAAAATAAGAATATGCAGTGTAGGCGATCCCACGCAAAACCATTGTAAACAATCCACATCCGGAGCAGGCGATGCAGCTCCTGAATAACATAAACAATTCTTGCAATGACTAAGTCCCGCTCTCTCTTACTCTCAAATTATTATGAACAAACAATATCCCAAACGGGAGAGCTCGCTCCCAAATTAATATAAGCAAAGGGCACCACAAGTAAAATTTTTGTCACAAGAAATAAGTCTTAAGCTGAGATCAATCGAATAAAGACGTAAAACTTATTTTTCGTTTATTTATTCCCCTTGGCGTTGTCCTTAGTCAACTGACGGGATTAGTTCGACTCAATAAAATATAAACATTTAACTATATATGGGACATTCCATATCAACTCAGCCACCCCTGTTTTTTTTTCGCTCTGAAAAAAAAAAATGCATACCCACATTTTAAAGTGCTCCATGTCCATATAGTGACCCTTAAATATTTTTTCGTTACCATCAATACTTTTCGAGATAATCGCTGTTGGACAAAAAACTTTATAAAATCATAGCATTGAAATGGTGCATGCAATTTGAAAGACAAAAAATACGGTTATCCTTTTTTCAAACATATTTTTCATAAAAAAATACTAGACTAATCTAGGTTTAATATTAAGCGGGTTTTTAATTAAAAAAAACGGTTTTTACTTTTTTTTTGTCTTAGGGCCAGTCGATATTCGCTCAAATTTGTTTTTGCCAGGTAGAGGAGGTTCAGATACATAAGAAACAAAAAATCTTAGAATGGTAAAATTGTGTTTGCTAGGAAAAATTAATTTATTTTTATTGTTTATCCATTAATTGCTTTTGGAAAGGGGTATATTGGTTTTATATGTATAAGTTAAAGGCAATATAATGAAGTTTCTAAGTATAGGACACGAAGTCGACACATATTAAAATGGGTTTTTTTAGTTCAATATATGATTCGATATTCGATGTATTTCTGAGTCCCGAACCGTCAGAAGATCGCCAGAGAGCCACCTCCGATAGGAAAATAGCTTAAGCCGGTAGGAAACCACACTCAAGGTAACCGAGCTCCAAACCCACGGCCTAGGAAATACTGGAAATTCAGCGAGAGGCCATACCGTCGAGGTTTAAATACCAAATCCACCTTGGGGAAAAATACCAGATTTCCCGATAGGCCGTAATGGAACCAGATCTTCGGGATCCAAGGTCCGAACCCATCCCAGAAACCAGTGTGGCTTGGCTTATGACGAGACCCACGTAAACAGAGTCTCGAACCAATTTTCGCTGGAACGCTACGGAGTGAGTCGGAGTAAGACCAGACACGCGTAAACCAAGTTCTAAACTATGTAAGAGGGACGAAAATACTGGAGGATGGGAAATAAAATCCCAGAATCCTGGAGGTACTAAAACAAGTGAGAAAGCTACAGTCGAGTGAGCGACTGTGAGATACCCGGTACCCAAAGTATTGTGCGTGAAATCGAGTTTCACGGTCACGGCCAAAATCTCTGCACATACACGATAAGCCAGAGAGGCCGCTGCCAACCGCGCTGCCGCGAGTCAGTCGAAGGGACGGGAGTGAGAGAATATTTTCACGGTCACGGCCACGGACGAAGAGTTTTGCAAGTACCTGATAAGCCGAGATCCCGACGTCGACAGCGCTGCCGCGAGTGAAATGAAATACGCGAGCGACGGTCCGAATATGCGGAGCAGTGAAGAGGGAACGGGAGGCGAATAGGCTGAAAAGGGACCACGCTCTGCCAGCACTGCAGCAGACAGACGACGAGCTGCTGGAAAGAGAAAAGGAGAGAGAGGAACGCGATCGTGCGGCTGCAGTCGCACCTCCAAGGAATAAAGCACAGCGCTCTCTCGCTGCCGAGTGGAAAGTTATTGGAAGTTGAAAAGGCGGCAGCGGCAGGCAAATGAGAAGAACGAAAAACAGAAGCGGGATACTTGTCGAGGAACAGAAAAGGCGATCAGACGCGAAAGTTTCAAGTGGTGCCAAGCTCGGAAGTGTATGGAAAAAACCCATGTGCGCGGGAAAGAAAAGTTAAAGAAAACGAGAACCAGTAGAAAACGAGACTTATCGACGAGTAAGCAAACCCAAAGTGACCAAGAACGATAAAACCGGAAGAGAGAGAAAGAAGTGAGAAGAGATAGAGATAAGAAAGAGATTATAGCGGGTAAGCGAGAAAAGAAGTAATTGGTGCAGCCAGGCATTTTTAAATGGGAAAAAATGTATGAAATAAAGTCGAAAAGAAACGAAATCGTACAAAACAAAGAAAACTAAGTGAATAAAATTGGAAATGAACATAAAAAAATCGAGCCCACGTGTGTGTATTATCTGATGAAGAATAACTCGAGAGCATGCATACTAACTGAGCTTATATTAACCGTAGTTAAACTCAAATTTCTGGGTTCTCCCGTTTTTGCAGTATTTAAGTATTAACTGTAGTTTGAACGCAAATTTCTGGGTTCTTCCGTTATTGCTCTAGTTAAACATTAATCGTAGTTAAATATTAACCAGAGTTAACGCAAATTTCTGGGTTCTCCCGTTTTGCTCTAGTTAAATATTAATCGTAGTTAAACATTAACCAGAGTTAACGCAAATTTCTGGGTTCTCCCGTTTTTCCATAGTTAAATAATTAAATACCAATCATAGTTAAACGCGAATTTCTGGGTTTCTCCCGCGTTCGCAATAGTTAAATATTAACCGTAGTTAAACGCAAACTTCTGGGTTCTCCCGTTTTTGCTCTAGTTAAACATTAATCGTAGTTAAACATTAACCGTAGTTAAACGCAAACTTCTGGGTTCTCCTGTTTTGCTCTATTAAACATTAATCGTAGTTAAACATTAACCAGAGTTAACGCAAATTTCTGTTCTCCTGTTTTTGCTCTAGTTAAACATTAATCGTAGTTAAATATTAACCAGAGTTAACGCAAATTTCTGGGTTCTCCCGCTTTTGCCATAGTTAAATAATTAAATACCAATCATAGTTAAACGCGAATTTCTGGGTTTCTCCCGCGTTCGCAATAGTTAAATATTAACCGTAGTTAAACGCAAACTTCTGGGTTCTCCCGTTTTGCAATAATTGAGTACTAACCGCAGTTTAAGGTAAATTTCTGGTCTGCCTGTTTTGCCCTAGCCTGATATTAACAGTAGTTAACGGTAATCATAGTGAAGTGTGAATTCCTGGGGTCCGCCCGTTTTCGCAGAAGTTAAGTATTAACCGTAGTTTAGCGCAAATTTCTGGGCTCGCCCGTGTTTGCTTTAGCTTAGACAATAATCGAGGTTAGAGTTGTGACCCAGGGTTTGCCCGAATCATCCCTAACCTTAGCTGCGCGGATATTTCGGAGCTTGGCCGTGGCGACTTTCAACCCAAGGTTATTCATAGACAAAGTAGAGGTTCAGAGTTGCTTGAAATTCCCGAGTCTGGTCCCGGGTACCGTTACTATAAGATTAATCTTAGCCCGAGCGTAGACCAAAGCCGCATCCGAGCCCACGCTAACGGCAGTTTGACATAGGCTTCTAGACGTCCGTGTTCAATCTGGTTTAGGACTAAATACAGGTCGATAGAGTCGCTAAGAGCACCTGATCCGACTCTAAACTTAGGTTAATGCGAGTTTCTGGGTTTTCCCGTGCTTACATTAACCAATTGTTAACTGTCGTCGGGTTAGAGGCTCGAGGTATGACTAATTGACACTACGAGCAACTTTGGTGTGAATTCCTAGGGTGAACCATTTCTCTTCATAAGTAGTAAGATCAAACTTGTTGATGACAGGGTATACCCCTTTTCTTGGTGACGGTTCTGTTCGCAAGGCCCTTGGAGAGTTATCGTTAGTAAATATCTGATTAGAGGTGAACTCGGTTAGGGTGGACCCATACTCGATCATCTAGACCCCTCCAAATCGCTAAACCCCTCGATTCCTGACGAATAGGCACCCTTACACGCATTACTCACACACACGGTCCACTGAAATATTATACATTTTTTGTGGAGGTACTGGCCGACCGCTGAACTCACCCCGGCTGGGAAAACATCTTTACAGATGGCGCCCGAACAGGGATCCTTAAGGATCAGAGTCGATAACATCAGGCGGATTAAAGCCCCGCAGAGCGTGATCAGGCCGGATTTTGTTAGGAAAAGGGAAAAAGCGGTTTGGTGAACGAAACCCAGGAGAAAAGAAAAACAAAAGCACAGTAGAACCACACTATGACCGACAACGGACAGGAGAAGAAATCCGCGATGGAGCCGACCGACGGTAGGATCGGTGTACGCTGGATTTATGCAGTCAGGAAAGACGAACTTCTAGCATTGGCCTCAGAGTTCGGGTTCGATAACACCGGGAAGGTGGATGAGATGAGGAAACGTTTCGCAGAAGTAGTCAAGGCAGACGACTTGATACAGGCACAGAAGATCCGACTGGTCGAGCTAGAGGCCACATTCGCAGCCGGAGGCTCTAATCTTCCACGCCAGAGAGAGATAGACACGGGGAACACTCATCTACAGGTACCAGGGTACTATACGCCCTGGTCAGGGAGCCCAGTCGACGAAGCATGGGCTGATGGCGGTCGCAATAAAGACACGGATTCACATCACGCGGAGTACGTACCCTACGGGGTCAATTATAGTCGTCCTCCTGCCCTGGTCGCCGTAGCCGAACCAGTACGGAAATGGGGGCTGAAGTTCAACGGTCATACCGACCCATTGAGTTTCTTGGAAGAGTTAGAAGAAAGAGCTACGTCCTACGCCCTCCCACTGTCTCACCTGCCGAGAGTTATGACCGAAACGCTCACGGATCGGGCATCGAGATGGTTTAGGACGAGCCGGCTCCAGAGTGCCACCTGGCTCGAATTTCGTCGAGAATTCTTAGACTTTTTCTTGCCCCCCCATTATTTCAGACGTCTGGAAGACGACATAAGATCACGGTATCAGAGGGAAGGGGAACATTTCAAGGACTACCCAGTCGGACTTTGGTTCATGTGCTGAACGAATTCAGGATAGAATTCTGTGTGGAACGGGGAGGATATTAGGCATGCTCTCCAGTTCAGCAAAGCGGTAAGCGGGAGATTCAGGTACCTGAATCGTTCGCTGCTCTGCTCCACATAGAATTCTATGCTCTTTGCTCAGGAGGGTTTTTTCTTTTGGGGAATTTTTGTTTTTTAAGGCGTGCGCTGATAAAACAGCACTAAGTTCTCTGCATTTAACTTGTAATTACATAAATTTCTACAGTTTAAAATATAAATATCATCTCTGCTCTTTCTAAGGCTCCTTGAAACTATTAAATAACTACATTTACACATAAATAAATAAAACTATAAAATAAAAACAGTTAAAAATGTTGTAAAAACTAAAAAAAATTGTGTTCGGGATGGAACGCGTTGAAAAAATCGTATTTATATTTTCAAAACGATCAATTTGCGTTGTTTTTATAACTATTTAATGTTGATATAGTAGAAAACGCGAGAAAAGTTTGGTCCCACGTATATTGCAGTCGCGATTATGCAAATTTACCAAAACAAAAATCATACTTTTTTCTTCTGCGTATTGTGAAAAAGTGCATCTAACCAAAAAAGGTATGTAATAAATTAAAATTATTATAATATAATGTGTTGTATATTAACTATAACTTAACTACTATATGCCTTACATACTAAAAAACACTAATATTAATTATAAAGGTCCATTAAACACTTTTTATTGTTTCTTCGTTGTTTTGCGTCCTTTTTGTGTATGTATGTATCTATGTCCGTGGGTGTCTCACATATGTAAATGTATTTTATATGTATATTATTTGTTTACATATTTATTAATTTGTTTATTAATTTCTTAGCTACGGACCGCAAATTCCAAATCTACCAGGAGCTTTGTTGCCAAGGCGGCGAGCAGCCTAAGTGTAAGTAAAAACATTATTCACAACATATTGTCTCTTTATTTAATATATTTTTTGAATATTTTTTAGCGCCACTTCCTAAATTAAAAAAATTTAAGGAATTCCAATTTGCGGCGATGTCTATGAATGCGAGAGTAGTGTAACTTCCGCGATTACGTTAAAAAAGTTTGCGACGCCTTAATTTTGTAGCGAATGTTCCTTATATCTTATAATAATATTATAAGCATTAAAAAATAAAAATAAAAAATTAATTAAAAATAATTTCTGAATGTTTTATTTCGCAAGGGCATATTAAATTCTATATACCCAGTCTACCTGATTTTCATGCTCTCTGGGGAGCAGGAAATTCATATAGGGAATTTCCCTACTGAGCGGTGAGCAAGAAATTCCACAGGAGCAGAGCAGCGACGGTGCGAGTACACGAATTTCCCCGGCCACGCGTGAATAAAAGCGAATGAGAACTTTACATGAACGGGGAGTACCTACCCCCTGACCGATTCCACAAGAAAGTAGTACCTTTTTACAGATCAAAAGTCCCACTGGGTATGTTATCGACATACGTACCCTCATGCGGCACGCCGCATATAGCCAGCCAGCGGAATTAGATAGGATCTACGAGAATTCCCTACCCGCATACCAGATGTATGTGAAGCGCAGCGACTTCTCGACGCTGGGGCAGCTCTTACAATTCGCGGTGGAATACGAGAGTATACAATATCGCGATCGTGCTCGTCTACAGGCTCGGGACTCAGCGTTCAGAAACGCGGATCGACCTCAAGGGAGTCCGCAAGATCGGATGACGTCGCAAGGCCAGCTGACCCTAACACAGGAAAGGAACTCATTCCGAGGAAATCCCCTTGTCCCTTCTCAACCACGACCCTCTAACACGGGGGTAGGAGAGATCTCGAACCGAATGATGAATCAAGAGGCACCACAGTCACCGCCAATCAGGCGAGTGTGTTACAACTGCGGAGCAGACGGTCATTTCGCTAGAGATTGTCAAGGCCCTCGACGCCTAGTATGTTGGGATTGCAGGAGAGAAGGAGTCCGTACAATCGATTGCTGCAGACGACCGGGGGCGGGAAACGAACAGCGTCCCCGGCCGAACCTGGAATAGTCGGGGACGAGCGTAGTAGACATCCGGAAGGCAACGCACCCTTACGTGTAGAAGACGGAAAGATCGTGGCAGAGATACACCTCGGTGACTTTCCAGTCTTAGCTACAGTTGATAGCGGGGCTACGAGGAGTTTCGTCAACGAAAATCTCCTTCGGCGGCTAGATGCATCAGTGGCAACAAGGGACGTACGCACCAGCATAAGACTAGCTGATGGCACCGGCGTCGATATAACGAAGATGGTGATCGCCGACCTGACGTTAGGAGAACAGACCGTGGAAGTAGCCCTTTTGGTGATGGATTCCATGCTAGATAAGGTCATATTAGGACTCGATTTCTTGTGTGCCATCGGGACCACCATACGATGTGGGCGGGCACGTCTACACCTCCGAGCAAATCGCACGGAAAAGGTACAGGCAGCAGGATGTCGGGGAGCGGCTAGAATCGAAGAGCAGCAGGAGCCAGGAAGAGGAAAGACGAGCGAAACGAACCAGGTAGCGATGCGGGACCAAGACGGCTCCGTCGATAATCAGAGAAACGAAGACGCAGTCGGAACAGGCGAGGATTCACAAGGCGTAACTGGTGATCCCGGAGGACTAGCCGGAACAGCAGGGAACGAGCAGGAAACAAGGACACAGACAGGGAATCTACAACCGATATACGAATTGGTAGATCGAGAAACCAGGAAACAACAACCCGTGAAGAAGACGATAACAGAGAATACAAGGAGCGAGGATGAACATGCGAGTCGAGGTTATCAGGACCCCATCGCATCCTACGACGCTCCCAGAGGAGATAAGGAAGAGCGAGGGAACGTCAACCCCAAAGCAGGAAGATCAGGAGAACAACCCGCCGAGCTAGAATCGCGCCAGGCGTCAACGTCAGGACGAGCAGTATCGGGAAAAGACAAGGCAGAACACGCCGGCGTCGAGGGATGTCAAGAAAGGGCACAGAACGACCAGGACTGGACGACTTCAGAGGAGGAGCGGATTGAGAAGTTCCTCGAACGAGAGTTGGCCGGGCTTGAAGGACTGGCTGGCATCTCCCACATCGCGCAGCACACGATCACAATGAGGGATGACAGACCGGTAAAACAGCGCTATTATCCCAAGAACCCTGCCATGCAGCGGGTAATCGACGCCCAAGTGGATGAACTATTGGCTATGGGGCAAATAGAACCTTCGAAGAGCCCTTACAGCGCGCCCATTGTGCTCGTGCGCAAGAAGAACGACGAGTGGCGGATGTGCGTCGACTTCAGGCAATTGAACGCGAGGTCGATCCCGGATGCCTACCCAACGCCAAGGATAAATTACATCTTGGAACGCCTCAGTCAGGCCAAGGTTCTGTCAACGCTCGACTTAAAGAGTGGATATTGGCAGATTCCCATGGCCCCAGATAGTAAGCAGTTCACGGCATTTACTGTACCGGGTCGAGGCCTTTATCAATGGCGAGTCATGCCATTTGGGCTACATTCTGCAGCGGCTACGTTCCAACGCGCCCTAGATAGTGTCATCGGGCCTGAACTAGAACCGTTTGCATTCGCCTATTTGGACGACATAGTCGTGGTTGGTAAGGATCTCGAAGAGCACGCACGGAACTTGCGAGAAGTATTCAGGAGACTCAGAGCAGCAAACCTTAGGATCAATAAGGACAAGTGCGCATTCTTCAAGAAGAAGATTAAATACCTTGGTCATATGGTGAGCGGAGAAGGCATCCATACGGACCCCGAGAAAGTGGCAGCGGTAAGAGATCTACAGGCCCCGACTTCACTGAAAGAGTTGAGGCGATGTCTGGGAATGGCATCATGGTATCGGAGGTTCGTACCGAACTTCGCGATGGTCGTCCAACCCATGACTAGGCTCCTTCGTAAAGGGGTCAGATGGCATTGGGATGGGAGTCAACAAGCAGCCTTCGAGGAACTCAAAGAACGTCTCACCAGTGCCCCAACCCTCGCATGTCCAAACTTCGATTGTAAGTTCTCAGTCCAAACCGATGCCAGTGACATCGGATTAGGAGCCGTGCTGACTCAGGAAACCGACGGCACGGAAAAGGTGATCGCGTACATCAGCCGGCGACTCGACAAAGCCGAAGAGAATTACACAACGACAGAGAATGAGTGTCTGGCGGTGGTATGGGCCATAAGGAAATGACGGTGTTATCTCGCTTTAAAGTGGTTGAACTCGATTGAGAGTCCTTCTGGTCGGATCGCGCGATGGGCCCTCGAGCTGCAACAATTCCGATACCAGGTGGTGTACAGACGAGGAGTTCAAAACGTGATAGCAGACGCCCTCTCGCGTCAACCGATGGGGACGCTCCAAAGAGTGGAAGCGGAAGAGAAATGTGAGTGGTGGATACGAAAACGGGACGAGATTCAGGAGTGCCCCGAGAAGATGCCAGACTACGCCTGGGAAAACGGGCAATTCTATCGCCGTCTAGGGTTTCGACCAGACGACGTAGATTTTGTACCGTGGAAATTGTGTGTGCCATTCCCACGACGACGACGAGTGCTGGAGGAGTGCCACAACGCTCCTACAGCCGGACATCTAGGGATAAGGAAAACCATCCTCCGTGTTTCGGCCAAATATTACTGGCCCGGAATGTACCGAGACGTGAAGAGGTACGTACAGAACTGCGTCAGCTATCAAAAATTCAAAGTCAGCCAACAGAAGCCGGCAGGACACATGTTGACTCGACAAGTGGACGAACCGTGTTCGACTTGGTGCGCCGATTTCGTAGGCCCCTTGCCGAAGTCCAAAGCGGGAAATACGATGCTGCTTGTATTTTTCGACGCTTTCGCGAAATGGGTCGAACTCGTCCCCCTCAGGAAAGCCACAACCGCAGCACTTATCAAGGCCTTCCGAGAACGGATCTTGGGACACTTCGGGGTGCCCAGGGTGTTCGTGTGCGATAACGGCGCTCAGTTCACGAGTCGCACGTTCAAGGAGTACATCCAAGGACTCGGGTGTGAGCTGCAGTACACGGCCCCGTATTCCCCGCACGAAAACCCCACGGCAAGGGCCAACCGTACCGTGAAAACGATGATAGCCCAATTCATCGAGGGGGAACAATCGGGTTGGGACAGCCTCCTACCAGAGTTAAACCTGGCGATCAACTCGAGTGTCTCCGACACCACGAATTTCAGCCCGACGTTCCTGATGAAGGGAAGGGAGCCACGGATGCCCAAAGCTTTGTACGAAGAAGCAACGACGGGGAACGGTAATCACACTGAAGGGGCTCAAGAGAAAGCTGACAAGATGAGAGAGATCTTCAAGGTCGTCAAAATCAACGCAGAACGCGCCAGTGCGGACCAAAGACGGCACTACAACTTAAGACGAAGAGAATGGCGGCCGACGGTGGGAGCCATGGTGTTGGTCAGGCAACACCAACTATCGAAAGGCGCCGAGGGATTCACGGCGAAGTTAGCCCCAAAGTACGACGGGCCGTACAGGGTGCTGAAGTTCGTCTCACCTAACATCGTCAGGGTCCAGAAGACAGGTGAGCGCAAGCGAAGAGTCGCCGACATCGTCGAGCTAAGAGAGTTCCGAGAAGAAGACCAGACCAGTGAAGCAGAAATGGATACGTAATGTATGGCTAAATAACTTAAACGATAAGAAACATTGTAATTAGACTTAAGTCATAGATTGTAAGCTGCACCAGTATGTAGGGTAGGCAGAGTATAGGGTAACGGTTAAGATAAGCGATCTTCTCTTCCACAGATATGATGGAGGATGACGATGGTGGTACGAACCCGGGAGTGGCCCGCGTGAGAGGGTTGACAAGACAGACTCGGCGCACATATTCCGAGACGGACTCGGAATCCCCGACCCCGGCTAGCCCGATGGACCTGTCGACAAACAGCTACCCACCATGGACGACGACGACGACGAAACGGTGCCATACCGGACCCCATCTCCCCCGGGGTCACCGAACTGGGGAAACGTACCGGGGTACCTCTCGCCGAATGACGAAACCCCAAGGCGATACTCGCCGACGCGCACCCCGGACAGAGTATCCTCACCCTTCGGGAGCGTAGCATCTCCCCGCTCTCCAGCCTACGCCCGCAACCACCGATCCTGCGGCGACTGGAGTACGAGAGACTCGTCACCACCAAGGGTCACCTCGCCTCAGGATGGCTTTGACGAAGAGAGGTTCGCCGAAGATCCCAGGGGATATGGGTATCCGCCAGGAAGCCAGAGACCACCATCTCCCTACTACACCGGTTACACCCCATACCATACAGATAGCCAGCAGTCACGTTACTGGCATGAACCGCGCGGGAACTTCCGACAGAGTGACCCTAGGGGGTACGGCTACCAACCACCACACCCAACGACGTTGACAAATCCACCCTGGGATGCTTTCGGTTCCGGTGGAAGCAGACCCGCCCCGTGCCCAGAGAGGCCCTGTGACCCGAGGCGTGGGAGAGGGGTATACCAGAGACGAGAGGAGGTAGATTTAGAGAGACGAGAGCGAGTTTCGTCAGATGAGGAGGAGGAGGAGGAGGAAGAGGAAGACCGACGCTGGACGGCTCACTTCGTAGCGGAGGCGGAGGAATACCGGTGCGTCACTGTCCCCGGCGGATATCGAGTGACACAGGTATGTCAAAGGGTGTGTGAGATCATCCCCCCGCCCGGAGGGGAACCACCCGCTTGGTTCCGCGCCCACTGTAAGGAGCGAGAACCCCAAAAAACGAAGGAAGATCCCCCAGGACTCGACGCAAACCCGCACTGTCCCAACGACGAGGCATCCCTGGGTTGTCTCCGGCGGATCGAGGCCATAGAGGGTGACCCGCCCAGGGAATCAGGACCCGACCCACCTGGAAGTACAGGACCCGTGGAACCTGACCAGGTCGTAGACCATGCAGCGACAGGAGATGACGGCGAAGCAGCGGGAGAGCCCCAAGGAACCGGCGACAGACGGGCAAAATACTGTACATGGGAGCCTGTTTCTTCTTCCGACGAGGAAGATCGGGAGTCCGGAGTCACCGACCGGCCACTCCTGAGGCGTCGCTACTCACCTTCCTCCGGCGAAGAATGGGAAGTGAGTCGGGAAGCGCAATTCCCGACACTCTGTCTCCGCCGAAGAACCTCGAGGGCCACGACGGAAGAACCAGACGAAGTCGTACCCCCGCTGGTCGGTCCGGATACGGACGAAGAGGTCGCCGGCATCCTCGACGAGAACGCCCGACCCCTCGAGGAGACATACGGGATCGACCAACTCCTCGAAGACATCGAGGCCCTCGAACGGCAAGGTCAGACCAACGCTCGGAGCGTCGAGACGCCCGAACACCAGCTTCAGGACGATGGCGACGAAGAGTTGATGGAGGCCCCAATCGGCTGGAGAGTCTTCACTCCTGGCCGCACAATCCCGAGGAGACTGTTGGAGGAGGTCTCAAGGTTCGACCCCAAGCGGCCCAAGAGGGATCGATTTTCCAGGCAAATTGGTGACGTCACGTACCGAGTAACCCGCGTCGTCGACCACAGAGGACAGACAGATATAAGCATAACGCTTCGCCCCTCGAAGTAAGGGGGGGGTGTGACGACCCCTGAGGAGCCGTCACAAAAACAAGCGGCAGGAATCGCTGTATATATATCTTTATTAGTCGTAAGTTCGCCCGCGCGGCTATCTAGGTTATTATTAGTTTAAGTTCGCCCGCGCGGCTATCTAGATTTCCACCACTAAGGGGAAAACCTTACACATATTGCTATTTGTTTAAGTTCGCCCGCGAGGGGACCTATGTAGTTAAATAGTTTAAGTAACAAAAGTTAAATATAAGTCAGAACTAAAGAAGAAATAGCTTACAGTGTACTGAGAGAGGGGGACATAGAGGGAGAGAAGGAGAAGAAATCAGGGCCCACAAAATCACACGTGCATGACGATCTCGACATCGGCTGAACTACACACGAGAGAGAGAACGCGCTCGAGTTTCACGGTCACGGCCAAAATCTCTGCACATACACGATAAGCCAGAGAGGCCGCTGCCAACCGCGCTGCCGCGAGTCAGTCGAAGGGACGGGAGAGAGAGAATATTTTCACGGTCACGGCCACGGACGAAGAGTTTTGCAAGTACCTGATAAGCCGAGATCCCGACGTCGACAGCTGCCGCGAGTGAAATGAAATACGCGAGCGACGGTCCGAATATGCGGAGCAGTGAAGAGGGAACGAGAGGCGAATAGGCTGAAAAGGGACCACGCTCTGCCAGCACTGCAGCAGACAGACGACGAGCTGCTGGAAAGAGAAAAGGAGAGGGAACGCGATCGTGCGGCTGCAGTCGCACCTCCAAGGAATAAAGCACAGCGCTTTCTCGCTGCCGAGTGGAAAGTTATTGGAAGTTGAAAAGGCGGCAGCGGCAGGCAAATGAAAAGAACGAAAAACAGAAGCGGGACACTTGTCGAGGAACAGAAAAGGCGATCGGACGCGAAAGTTTCAAGTGGTGCCAAGCTCGGAAGTGTATGGAAAAAACCCATGTGCGCGGGAAAGAAAAGTTAAAGAAAAACGAGAACCAGTAGAAAACGAGACTTATCGACGAGTAAGCGAAACCCAAAGTGACCAAGAACGATAAAACCGGAAGAGAGAGAAAGAAGTGAGAAGAGAGATAGAGATAAGAAAGAGATTATAGCGGGTAAGCGAGAAAAGAAGTAATTGGTGAAGACAGGCATTTTTAAATGGGAAAAAATGTATGAAATAAAGTCGAAAAGAAACGAAATCGTACAAAACAAAGAAAACTAAGTGAATAAAATTGGAAATGAACATAAAAAATCGAGCCCACGTGTATTATCTGATGAAGAATAACTCGAGAGTCGGCGGCTGCCGACTGAGGGTAAGCATGCATACTAACTGAGCTTATATTAACCGTAGTTAAACTCAAATTTCTGGGTTCTCCCGTTTTTGCAGTATTTAAGTATTAACTGTAGTTTGAACGCAAATTTCTGGGTTCTTCCGTTATTGCTCTAGTTAAACATTAATCGTAGTTAAATATTAACCAGAGTTAACGCAAATTTCTGGGTTCTCCCGTTTTGCTCTAGTTAAACATTAATCGTAGTTAAACATTAACCAGAGTTAACGCAAATTTCTGGGTTCTCCCGTTTTTGCCATAGTTAAATAATTAAATACCAATCATAGTTAAACGCGAATTTCTGGGTATCTCCCGCGTTCGCAATAGTTAAATATTAACCGTAGCTTGGTCGCAAATTTCTGGGTTCTCCCGTTTTGCCATAGTTAAATAATCAAATACTAATCATAGTTAATCGCGAATTTCTGGGTTTCTCCCGCGTTCGCAATAGTTAAATATTAACCGTAGTTAAACGCAAACTTCTGGGTTCTCCCGTTTTTGCAATAATTGAGTACTAACCGCAGTTTAAGGTAAATTTCTGGGTCTGCCCGTTTTTTCCCTAGCCTGATATTAACAGTAGTTAACGTTAATCATAGTGAAGTGTGAATTCCTGGGGTCCGCCCGTTTTCGCAGAAGTTAAGTATTAACCGTAGTTTAGCGCAAATTTCTGGGCTCGCCCGTGTTTGCTTTAGCTTAGACAATAATCGAGGTTAGAGTTGAGACCCAGGGTTTGCCCGAATCGTCCCTAACCTTAGCTGCGCGGATATTTCGGAGCTTGGCCGTGGCGACTTTCAACCCAAGGTTATTCATAGACAAAGTAGAGGTTCAGAGTTGCTTAAGTCTACACTAGCCGCAATTTTAGTATAAATTCCCGAGTCTGGTCCCGGGTACCGTTACTATAAGATTAATCTTAGCCCGAGCGTAGACCAAAGCCGCATCCGAGCTCACGCTAACGGCAGTTTGACATAGGCTTGTAGACGTCCGTGTTCAATCTGGTTTAGGACTAAATACAGGTCGATAGAGTCGCTAAGAGCACCTGAACCGACTCTAAACTTAGGTTAATGCGAGTTTCTGGGTTTTCCCGTGCTTACATTAACCAAATGTTAACTGTCGTCGGGTTAGAGGCTCGAGGTATGACTAATTGACACTACGAGCAACTATATATGAAATATTATAAATTTTTTGTGGAGGTACTGGCCAACCGCTGAACTCACCCCGGCTGGGAAAACACCTTTACAGTGCTTATCAGCAAACTCTTCGAAAAACAAACAAGTAAACAAAAGAGACACGCAAAAAATTAACAACAACTAATAGTCACGTGATCACAACAACCACAAGCAGGGGCTCGCCCCGAAAACAACAAAATGATACCGCCAGACAAAAATAAACTTTTTTCCAAAAACTCAAACACAATTAGCGAACAAAAATATATAATTATAAAAAGAAAAGTCAATATATCCCTAGAAACTGCAAATCCGTTCATTATAAAAAAATCAGTTGACTACATCTGCGGAGGTGAAGTTTAAAAATGCAAACTAACAAGAGCAGGAACACTACTAGTGGAAACAAAAAACATCCAACAAGCCGACAAACTTCTTAAAATTAAAAAAAATTGTGAAATAGACGTAGAAGCGAACGAACACAAGAGCCTTAACGAGACCAAGGGTGTAATATATTGTAATGTGCTTAGAAATATATCAGAAGAAGAAATTCTATTTGAGCTAAGATCCCAAAAAGTTTCTGAAGTCTACAAATGGACAAAATTGGTCGACCAAAAACGAATTATTACTCTAACTTTTGCTTCAACCAATCTCCCAGAAAAGGTAATGATCGGCTACGAAATCGTGTTTACTCGCCCATATATACCCCTTCCAATGCAATGCAGAAAATGTCTTCGTTTCAACCACCCTCAAACCTTCTGTAAACAAGATAGCCTAGAGCTGGGAAAAAATCGATTCTAGAATCGATACTATCGATTCTTTTTTTTTCGTTTAAACATCGATTCTGTTTTGGTAGCATCGATGTATCATGAAGCATTCATCAGCTAAATTCCATCAGTGTGAATAAGAATGTAACAGACGCGCCGCTCTAAAACCAAAAAATGTAAGCAAGCTTCGGTTTACAAGCAAGAACCAATGGCTTTTGGATATTGCATTTTTTTAATGTTCTGGAAACGTAATTTTTGTTCGCTTTTTATTTTATGACAACAAATTGTTTTGTTATTTCTGTTCTTAAATGTATTTTTAGTTTGCATTTTACATGTCTAAGTATATGATCTCCATGAATTGATCTCTTTCGTTACTTATGTTTTTAAAACCTTTAACTTTTCCTTATTTATATAATCGAAATGTGTTTTTAGTTGCTTTTTACATGTATAAGTATATGTTCTCTATAAATTACTTAAATTAAATTAATTTATAAAGATCTCCACGAATTGATCATTAAAAATTAAAAAAAAAAGTTTTTTTTTTCGATTTAATCGATTTAATCGATTTTTTTTTTTTAAAAGATCGAAAAAAATCGATGCACTGAGAATCGATTATTTCCCAGCTCTAAGATAGCTCTACATGCAAAAACTGCTCAGAAACCACACACACAAACGATAGTACTTAATGTAGACAGGCACCTAAATGCATTAACTGCAAAAATAACCACCCCTCCATGGACAGAAAATGCCCATTTTTCATTAAGGAACAGGAGCTTATAGCCATCAGGATCACCGAAAAGGTAGACCACAAAACCGCCCGTTCTATATACTATACACGCCACAACCCAACCCAAGAAACATCTTACTCCGAAACCCTCAAAAACTCAGCACCAACAGTAAGCACCCCTAAAGCGAAAGAACCCCAAACCCAAAACAAAGAAGAAAACAATTGTAACCCAAGAACAATAGAAAATATACTCAAGGATTTAGACAAAAAACTCGAAAAGGCTAACCCAACAAGTCGAACCCCCATAACTTACGACCTCTATGATGACGAAGAAATGAACTCCCTGACTGATCACAACTCACAGATCCCCTCGACATCGACAAGCGACCGCGTACTCTGAAGCAAAACCAAAGATACAGCTCCCCTATCTAAAACACTCAAAGCTAAAGACCAAAAGCCTAACTCTTACAATCCGAACACTATAAAACAAACACAAAAAAATCTTTAAATTATGTCAATTCAGCACACACAAATCAACATTAATGAAGACGTAGAAGCAATAGCAGCCGAAATAAAATAAAAACAAAAATTCAAAATTTACTCCATTTACATCTCACCCAACAAATCATTTTCACGCAATAACCTGAACAACGTACTGAACGTCAACAACGAACTAGTTATGATACCAGAAGATTTTAATAGCTGCCATCAAAACTGGGGGTCCCCACAATCGAACACAAGAGGCAAAATAATAGAAAAGTTTATCGAACAATCACAACTTACCCTATTAAACAATAAATCACCAACACACTTTACTACACACAACACTTTCACCCACATAGACCTTAGCTTCTGTTCTCCATCACTCACACCACTCAAAACATGGAACCCGATAGATGACCTTTATGGAAGTGATCATTTTCCAATCCTCATTACACTCTTTCCGATCGAAACCATTGTCAACAAAAAGAAACCACTTTTTAAAACAAAGGAAGCAAACTGGATAAAATTTTCTATACACACACACAACACTAACAACCTATACCCTACATCAACCAACATAAACAAAGAAGCAGCACTAATTAACAAAATAATTATACAAAGCGCACACCATAGAATACCACAGACATTACCCAACAGACACTCACGCACAGTTCCTTGGTGGAATATAAAGTTAGCAGACCTACACATAATGAAGAAACAAACATGGAAAGTACTAAAAAGACACACAACCCAAGGAACGATCATAGCATACAGGAAAGCAAACGCACTCTTGAAGAGAGAAATCAAAGCCAGAAAAAAAGAATCCACAACCATACTCACATCATCCATCCAAACAAACACTCCAACAACTAAAATCTGAAACAATATACGGCGATTTTGCGGTCTCAACCCTGTAAAGCAAATACATTGCATAAAAATCAACAACAACGAATCTACCAACGACAAAAACAAAATAGCCAGCTTGCTCGCAGAACACTGGTCCAATCTCTCAAAGGACACAAACTTCAGCCAAGAATTTACGTCACATAAATGCAAAACAACAGTCCTCAATTACACTCCATCCACCTCAGCCACAGAAATAGACAAACCCATAACCAAAATCGAACTAACTATCGCTCTCCAATCCCTCAAAGGCTTAACACCAGGAATAAACCGAATATCATACCCGATGATAAAGAACAGCTCAACAACAGTTCAAAACAGAATACTCACTCACTTTAACCAGATCCTCAATAATCACATACCTCAATCATATAAAACCAGCCTAATTATACCCATACTAAAGCCCGAAAAAGATAAGACCGATATTGCCTCCTACCGACCCATCTCACTCAACTGCTGTCTGGGGAAAACACTGGACAAAATAATATCTAACAGACTGTGGTGGTTCCTAGCCAATGACAAACTTCTACACCCAAATCAGTTCGGTTTCAAGAAAGGCAAATCGACTTCGGATAATCTGCTTTATGCAGATCACATCATTACGAAGGCGCTTAATAACAGGAAGCATACCTCACTCATCTCTCTTGACTTTGCAAGAGCTTTTGATCGAGTAGGTATCCACTCAATAGTAGATCAACTAATAGCATGGAAAAATGGCCACAAAATAATAAACTACGTGATTAACTTTACAAAAAACAGAAAGATAACAGTCAGAATAGGGACACACAACTCATACATCTACCCCTTGGGAAACGGCATTCCACAAGGATCCCCACTTTCAGTAGTTTTGTTTTTAATCGCCTTCAATAAGCTAGCCAACATCCTTACCATCTACAAACAAATACACTTCAGCGCATACGCAGACGATTTTCTATTAATTGTCAAACTAAAAAACAAGAAAAACACAACTGTCAACCTAAACCATCTTTTTAGGATTATAGATCGCTGGGGAAACTACTCAGGCGCATCCCTTTCACAAACCAAATGTCAACACCTACACATTTGCAGGAAACAGAGTTGCAACTGCACAATTATAACACAGAACTCTAGCATAAAGAACGTTACATCACTTGAAATACTCGGACTTACCATAAATGACAAATACAACTGGAACTCACACATAACCTCTCTCATACCATCACTCTCCAACAAACTCAACATAATAAAATGCCTGGCCAGCCCTAAATTTAACTACAACACAAACACCCTACTAAATATCACAAAAGCCATACTCATATCCAAAATCGATTACGCACTTCAGACATACGCTTAACAAACTAAAAACCACATTGAATGCAGCACTTAGGCTAGTTCTAGGGGCCTTTCGCACCACGCCAACATACAACCTGCTTTACGAAACCAACACACCAACAATTGAACAAAAACGTGACCACCTGACAACCAAAATATTTAAAAACCTTATGCGCTCCAAAGATACACCGATACACAAATACATTAAACCAAAAACCAGAAATCGGAAATGGACCTCAACATTAGAACGCACAATAGAAAAATGTCAACTACTTAACATACCCTTCCAATCAACGAAACTGTACAAAACAAAACCACCATGGCAACTACCACAAAACCTAATCAACACCTCACTGCACAACTACAAAAAACCCAACACTTCAGAAACCTTCCAAAAACTTTTTTTCGAAACAAAGGAAACCTACAAAAACCATTCATATATCTACACGGACGGATCTAAGCAAAATTCAATAACAACATTCGCTATAACAACAGAAACAGAAACACTACATTACGGCAGCTTGCCACCTTACTCCTCCATCCTAACAGCTGAAATGATCGGTTTCCTCGAAGCCGTCAAAATCGCGATGAACATGAGAGGAAAGTTTGTTATCTGCTCCGACTCTCTGGGAGCGATAGAAGCAATCCGCAACCCATTAAACCACAACAATTATCCCGCACACATCAGATCACAACTACAACTGAAACAACCTAAAATAAAAATTTTGTGGATCCCAGACACTCCAACATAAACGGAAACGAACTAGCAGACAAAACAGCAAAAGAGGCAACAAAAAATGCCACTAATATATATTCCCAACGTTAATATAAAAGACATCAACAAATTCCTGAAAGCACAACTAATGCAAGAAACCGAGACATTAATAAATAAATGCAACACATGGTACAAAAACATCAACACCAACAACATCCACACATAGACATTCTCTAACATAATCCAAGAAAAAATTAGCAGAATCGATCAAATTAAATTTATAAGACTCATATTAGGACATTCAAACATAACACACAAACACCTCCTTGATGCCAACACCACACGCAGCTGCCCTCTTTGCCAATCGCCGACGCCCGTAAACATGGAACACATCCTAGACTCATGCCCAGAAATTACACAGATCAAACAACATATACTCAATAATCATACAGCCACTGACTATCTTAGATATCCCGCAACAAAAAATATAATAACGATAATAGAATTCCTAAAAAAATCAAATTTATACAATGCAATCTAAAATCAAATAGAAAAAACCTATGTAAAAAATTTCTTTACCATCTCACAAATGTTATGTATACTATAAAATTGCGTAGTCGAAGGCCTCGTAGCTAGCACTACAACCCAATGTTAGTATTAGTTTTGTAAACTTTACTGTCATCTTAAATAAATAAATAAAAAAAAATATAACAAGTGGGAAAGCTACAGTCGAGTGTGACCGACTGTAAGATACCCGGTACCCAAAGCATTGTGGGTCAAATTAAACAGCACAGAAACATGGAAAAAAGAACATTTTCTGACAAATGAAGACAAATATAGCTAGAAATATGTTGAGCAACACTCAAAGGAGACAAATGTTGCTAAGAACGTGTTGTGCAACTCTCAATAGCGACAAATGTTGCTAGGAACATGCTGAGCAACACCCAACAAAGACAAATGTTGCTGGGAACATTTTGAGCAGCACGCACGTGCCGCTCTCTCTCTCTCTCTCTCTCTCTCTCTCTCTCTCAGAAACTTTATTGTTTAATAACTTCTATGTTTATCATCCGAATTTACTTAAAATTTCAGAACACGTCCGCGATTGCCTACTTATTAAGTCTATCTATTTACTTTAAGTCGAAAATCACGCCTATAGCTTATATACCGTTTTTTATTTTTTTCGGGGGGCGGAAGTGGGCGTGGCCAAATTTTAAAACAAACTTGACCTGCGTGCAACAGATTCCAATGTTGTCACCAAATTTGGTAACTGTAGCTCTTATAGTCTCTGAGATCTGTTGTTTCACACGGACGGACAGACGAACAGACGGACAGACGGACAGACGGACAGACGGACATGGCTAAATCGACTCGGCTGGTGATGCTGATCAAGAATATATATACTTTATGGGGTCGGAGATGCCTCCTTCTGCCTGTTACATACATTCTCGATTGGCACTAACTTATAATACCCTTGTACCCTATGGGTACCGGGTATAATAAAAACGTGAAATAATAGTGTTTTCCTCCTTCGAACAACCCGATCGTGTCTGTGTGACTCGACCCGACTAGTGCCTGGTAGTCGTGTCGAGGTGTAGGTGTTTGTGTCCTCCTGTTCCTCGTAGTGGAGTGGTAGAATCCTCCCGCCCAAATCCTCGTAGGGGAACGGATATATCCTTCCCGAACATTATTATCCGTGTAGCCGAGCGGTAAAGCCCTCGGAATTTCCCAAATCCTCTTAGGGGAAAAGTTTTATCCTTCCCAAACATTATTATCCCTGTAGCCGAGCGGTAAAGCCCTCAGAATTTCCTTGTCTTCCCTGTAGAGGAATGGGTATATCCTTCCTGTCCGTACTACTTTCCGTAATCGAGTAGTAGAGCCCTCGATCACGGTATATATCCTGTGTGGGGAATGGTAATATCCTTCCCCGTCGTTCCGTCCGTCAGATTCGAGCGGTAGAGCCCTCGGAATCGCCCCAGTATACCACCCTGAGACCCCTTCTGACCGTACGGGGCGGTAGAACTCTCCCACCATTATCCTAGGGGTGTATTGTCCTCCCTTTCTAGCCCAGTCTAAAGGATATCTGGCTGCGGCCGCGCCCGAAGGTCCAGCCCGTTGGATTTTCTATCGCCAAGTTTGTCCTTCGTAGGAGCGTGGAGTGTGCGGAACCCATTCATACTCTAACTCTACGTGATAAAGACTCGCACAGTTGCAAGAACTGTATACTTCGAGGGCCCCGAGTCCAAACCCGAAGGTAGCTCTGCCGGAGCCGACGGTAGGGGCCGAGACATGTTAAGCCGATCAAGTCCGGATCCCGGCGATCGTCGGAACCTTAGTGTATGGGAGGTCAACTAGTCATCGGGGAGTACACCCAGGGGTTTCGCAAGATGTATTACCTACCCCAATAACGTAACCCGTATTTTCTGAACGATAGGTCGGGATTGGATATCCCAGCCACCAGCCCCGCTTTACGACTTTTACTCACGGGAAGAATGTGCCATGTCGGAGATCCTAGAAGGACGTGCGGCACGTTGGTTCCGCACGAGTCGCTTACAAACCGCATCTTGGGCAGGAATTTTTGAACTTTTTCTTACCTGGAAATTCTGGATATAGTCACGACCATATCGCTGGCCGACCGATCAAGCCTGGAAGTGAGGGAGTTATGGCGTACACGTGTTGAATTGGCTGGTACGCGAGTAATGATGCCACTATTAGTAATGCCCACTATGCTAGATCGAGTAATATTGGGGATGGATTTTTTGGCTGCAATGGGAACAAGAATCCAATGTGGAGAGGCGACTCTCGAAGTTACGCAAAGTCCGTCGACCGAAGACCTACGCTTGCGACCGAGGAGAATGGGCTCGACTCAACCTACACAGCTTTTACATTTGCAAAGCACAGGCGTCTGCAATTTTAACTTTTGTTTGCAAAGTTTAAGTGATCAGAAGTGAAAAACTAAACAATTTTACTAAAATTTTTGAAATTAATTCCAATCTGTGTGGCTTGTTTTATGTGTTTGTGAACGTCATTTGTAGAAAAAAATCGTGTTGTTCCCTTAATAGAGTAAAAATGCAAGAAGCCTTGCAAATGCATATTTTGGATAAAGTGTCATGTTTCATAAAGGATTTAAAGTGAGTCCAGAAGAGTCCATCTACAATATGTATTGTATGTTGTAGAGTATTAAATTCTTGTTTAAATGAATTTTATTTAAAATACCACTTTTTCCGATTTTGCGAGAATTTTTATTTTTTAGGACATAACCTTTTGTATGGCAACGCTGTATTGCCCAACAGATGGGAAGCAGTTTTTGGTTAGATTGTTTCTATAAAAATTATAGGAAAACGTGATCCGATCTTGACAAAATTTTCTATATTCTGTTAAAAGAGTATAAATTTTAAGTTTATAGTAAATTTCACCCGATCTCTCCTATGAAAGCTATAGGATATAGTTGTCTGATCCGGATAATTTTCATTCAGTATTTTCCTATATATATATATATAATAACGATTGGTGAAGTTCCATGTTGATATCTAATAATCTGAACGAGTTATTAATTTTGGTTCAAAAAATCGGTAAAATTCCCCATAGCCGCCGAAGACCACTCGTGTGGCGAGATAAAGGGGGGAAAAGGGGATGGAGGGCTCTTCTAAGTGAGCAGATTACACACCAGATAATGGTCACCGAAGATAGGGAGGTTGATGACTAAGTGACGAAGAGAGAAGCAGAGCAGAAGGTGCAGATGCCGACCCGAATGGTTCGCAAGCGAATACTACTTCCGAGTATGACCTTTGCTCGGGACCAACGAGAGTTCATCGCACATGAGCTTGAGCTGTTTGAGAAGCTCCAGGGGGTGTCACTCGTGGCGGAACACCGGATAGTTATGCGTGATGACAAACCTCTGAAGCAGAGGTACTACCCTCGAAATCCGTCGATGCAACACGTCATCGACACCCAAGTAGACGAGCTACTCCGCGAAGGAGCTATCGAGCCGTCTCGAAGTCCATACAGTGCTCCTATCTTGTTGGTCAAGAAGAAGACTGCGGAGTGGCGTATGTGCGTGGACTACCGGCAGTTAGACGCACATTCAGTGCCGGACGCTTACCCCGTCCCCAGAATCAACCATATTCTGGAGAAGTTACGGCAAGCGCGTTACATATCGACTCTGGATCTGAAACACGGTTATTGGCAAATACCCATGGCCCCCGATAGTCGCAAGTTTACTGCTTTCACTGTCCCTGGAAGAGGTCTGTTCCAATGGAAGGTTATGCCCTTTGGGCTTCACTCGGCCAGCGCGACGTTCCAACGTGCCTTGGATAGCGTGATTGGGGTCGATATGGAAACGTTCGCCTTCGCATACTTGGACGATAAATTCGTCATAGGGGCCACGGAAGAGCAACATCTCGCCAACCTGGCTGAAGTCTTCCGACGTTTGCGAAAGACGAATTTGAGAGTAAACCCTTAAGAAGTGTGCTTTCTTCAAACGGGAATTGGTCTATCTAGGTCATATGATCAGCAGCGAAGGGGTCCAAACAGACCCACAAAAGGTCGCAGCTATCACTAACCTGAAGCCTCCCACGAATATCAAGGACAGTGGTTAGGTATGGACTCGTGGTATCGGCGCTTTGTGCCAAACTTCGCGACAGTGGTGCCGGAAGTGGCATTGGGGTCCCGAACAAAAGGTCGCTTTGGAAGAGATAAGAGGGAGTCTCGCTACCGCCCCCGTGCTAGGATGTCTCGATTTCGACAAGAAGTTCGTGTTGCAGACTGACTGTAGGCTTAGGAGAAGTCCTTTCCCAGGACATTGAAGGGCAAGAGAAGGTGATCGCGTACGCCAGTCATAGGTTAACTGCCACCGAGGGAAACTATACGACGACGGAGAAGGAATGTTTGGGCATTATATGGGCTATCAGAAAGATGCGTTGCTATTTGGAAGGATATCGATTCGAGGTCGTCACCGACCATCTAGCCCTGAAATGGTTGAATTCAATCGAAAGTCCATCGGGCAGGATAGCTAGGTGGGCCTTAGAGTTGCAACAATTTCAATTCGACGTGCCTTATCTTCATGGGAAGCTGAATGTAGAATGGACAAGTCTACCGGAACTTAGGACATAGGATCGATGACGAGGACTATTTCCCGTGAAAGCTTTGCATCCCTAAGCCAAAGAGAATTGACGTCTTACGAGAGTGCCATGATGCCCCACAGCAGGGCATCTGGGCGTTTGGAAGACGTTCATTCGGCTATCCCAGAGGTACTTCTGGCCTGGAATGTTTAGAGATGCTAAACGTTATGTTCTACGTTGAAATTCAAGGTGGAACAGGTCAAGGCAGCCGGAAGGATGTTGACGCGTGTCACGAACGACGTCCTGTGTGCGGACTTCGTGGGGCCGTTGCCACGATCTAAACAGGGAAACACGATGCTCCTTGTATTTCACGATGCTCTCTAAATGGGTAGAATTGATCCCTCTACGAAAAGCCACCACCCCTTAAGTCCAGAAGGCTTTCCGAGATCGCATATTAAGTCGCGTCTGCGTTCCTCGGAAATTTGTGTGCGATAACGGTTCCCAATTCACCAGCCGGTCCCTAAAGGAGTTTTTCGCGGCGTGGAAGTGCAGTACACTGCACCGTATTGTCCACAAGAGAACCCCTCCGAAAGGACAAATAGGACTGCTTGCGGAAGGTGACCAGAGTTCGTGAGATCAATCGCTGCCAGAAATCGCGCTCGCGATCAACTCCAGCAAATCAGACTCGACTGGCTACAGCCCTGCGTTCCTGACGCAAGGACGCGAGCCCCGGCTGCCAAGAATGTTTTACGACGAGGCTACTCCCGGATCAGCGGTGGAGACCCCAAGGATAAGGCGCTACAATTGAAGGGAATCTTCGATATCGTTCGCTCCAATCTCCAGCGAGCGTCGCAAGAACAAGCACGACACTACAACCTTCGACGTCGTGAATGGAGACCCAGGGTCAAAGATCAAGTATGGCTCGGACAACATCCTCTCTCAAAGGCAGCAGAAGGATTCGAAGCCAAGCTAGCCCCAAAGTATGACGGTCCGTATACGGCCACGAGGTTCACTTCGCCGAACCTGGTCCTTCTACAACGCACTGGAGAACGACGACGACGTACAGCCAAAATTAGCCAGCTGAAACCTTATTCGGTTAGAGAGGTTATCGAAGAAGGAGACAACGAGGACCTCGAGACTCGAAGCACAGAAAAAGGAGGAGCAGAAGCGGCCGCCCGATAGTTCATAAGTCGAATTGTAAACTTACTTTGTATAATAGTTAACTATCCTAAGCATTGTGTCCACTGCACCGTTAGGTAGGAGGGGTCAAAGACGTAGAGCTAGAGTTAGTAATAAACCCAGCATACCTTTTCAGATGGAGGAACTGATTATCTTGTCTGACAGTTCAAACTAGCCCTTATCGGGAGCCGAGCGGCGACAAGTGCATCATGGTGGACGATGAGGCCCGCTTTACTACCGGAGGGAAGGATTCGAACTTGCCCGGGAGCTCGGACGATCAGGAATCGGACCCCCAGTTCACCAGGCTACGCAGTGGCATGTGGAGTCCAGGGACAGGTGAATCCCGGAGATTCTGTCCCTCGGCATGAACCCCCCGAGGGGTACGAAGAGTCGTCCGATCTCGCCGACGAACACTGCCCAGGAGGGACAAGAGACGGTGGATACGATTACCGCGAGGAGTACCGGCCCAGTGAACCGGGGTACTACGTACCGCAAGGAGGCGAGGGCGAATATCGACCAAGAGAGCCGGCGTACTGTATGCCGTACGGCCATGACAACGACCAGTATCCGGAAGCCCCACATCATTTCGACACCCGAGGGTCGAGGACCTCTGGCTCATCAGGCACGAGCGAAGGCTAGTCTGACGTGTGGCACTCAGACTTCCCCAAAGACCAGTAGACCCCGCCTCGAAGAGGTCTGCTCTCGGGATGTCTTCAACGTGGGATCAGAGCCGGCGTACTGTATGCCGTACGGCCATGACAACGACCAGTATCCGGAAGCCCCACATCATTTCGACCCCCGAGGGTCGAGGACCTCTGGCTCATCAGGCACGAGCGAAGGCTAGTCTGACGTGTGGCACTCAGACTTCCCCAAAGACCAGTAGACCCCGCCTAGAAGAGGTCTGCTCGCGGGATGTCTTCAACGTGCGATCAACGGGCAAGGCTTCGCGACTGGAGAGTTCTGACGAGACCACCCAGAAGAGTACCGAAAGCACACACGAGAACCCGGTATCGGAAGCCCACCAATTTGGCTATGCGGCGGAATACGAGTCGATTTAGGATAGTAAAGATGGCGGAGAAGACCGGCCCCTCTTCTGTCACCCTTCATCCCTCGTGAGGGTGGAGACCTCGGAGGGGAGCAAAGTCGCCCTGCTGCAGCCGGAATCGCCCAGGCGACCGGAAGGGGGCATGTCGACCAATCTGAGTCCGACCCTCGTGTGTGCGGCCCCAGACCTACTCCTAACCTCCATACAGGGAGCAGATAAGCCTACGATCCCGGGGTGTGACGTGCAACCAGACGCCACGCCCACCCCCCCATCTGTCGACGCTTGGCCACTACTGCAAGATTGGATCCGGGGCCGACGTGCTGCAGATGCTGGCCTATGCAGTGATCCAGCAGATTAGCGAGAGAGCGGCCAGAAAGCCAGGACGCGGGCGTCGTGTCCGTTTTGCTGTGGACGATGGGAGCACCAGCTACTCGCTGACAATCCAGTGAGACGGGCAGCTCCTTATCCGGTCTCGGTAAGAAAGGGGGGGGTGTAACGATCTGCCCCGAAGGTCAAACCGTCACAATGGGGCTTAGCTATAGTTAGCTAATTTATAAGGAAAATGTATATATGTATAAGGCAACATAATGAAGTTTCTAAGTATAGGACACGAAGTCCACACATATTAAAATGGGTTTAGCTTAAGCCGGTAGGAAACCACACTCAAGGCCTAGGAAATATTGGAAATTCAGCGAGAGGCCATATCGTCGAGGTTTAAATACCAAATCCACCTTTGGGAAAAATACCAGATTTCCCGATAGGCCGCAGTGGGACCAGATCTTCGGGATCCATCCCGATGAAATACCAGAAACCAGTGTGGCTTAGCTTATGACGAGATCTACGTAAGCAGAGTCTCGAACCAGTTTTCGCTGGAACGCTACGGAGTGAGTCGGAGTGAGACCAGACACGCGTAATCCAAGTTTTAAACTATGTAAGAGGGACGAAAATACTGGAGGATGGGAAATAAAATCCCAGAAACCTGGAGGTACTAAAAAAAGACCGGGAGGAAGCGGAAACGAGGAGGTAACCGTACGAGATTGGCAGCGTTCTGTTCTCTCGAGGTTTTCGAACGCGACGGTCGGATCACGGGAGTGAAAAATAAGAAAGTGAATCGAAGAGGAAAAAGCTAGGAAATATTAAGGTCAGTGTGGAGCAATGGGCAAACGGTGCAGTGGAAATAATAAATAAAGATATAAAATAAAGTTAATGTCACTCTAGCCTGACATATAAAGTGAATAAAAAATTAAACGTGTTACACAAATATAAATAGAATAAAAACGTGAAATAAAAGTGTTTTCCTCCTTCGAACAACCCGATCGTGTCTGTGTGACTCGACCCGACTAGTGCCTGGTAGTCGTGTCGAGGTGTAGGTGTTTGTGTCCTCCTGTTCTTTGTAGTGGAGTGGTAGAATACTCCGTAGCCCGCCCAAATCCTCGTAGGGGAACGGTTTTGTCCTTCCCGAACATTATTATCACTGTAGCCGAGCGGCAAAGCCCTCGGAATTTCCCAAATCCTCGTAGGGAAACGGTTTTATCCTTCCCGAGCCTTTATATCCCTGTAGCCGAGCGGTGAAGCCCTCGGAATTTCCCAAATCCTCGTAGGGGAACGGTTTTATCATTCCCGAAAATTATAATCCCTGTAGACGAGCGGTAAAGCCCTCAGAATTTTCTTGTCTTCCCTGTAGAGGAATGGTTATATCCTTCCTGACCGTACTACTTTCCGTCCGTCAGATTCAAGCCACCCCGAGACCTCTTCTGACCGTAGGGGGCGGTAGAACCCTCCCACCATTGTCCTTTGTAGGAGCGTGGAGTGTGCGGAACAGCCCCCTTCACTCTTTCCTTCATTCTCGCGGTGAAATCGAGACGAATTTCGAAATAATTTCCGTGAACAATTTTCGTCAGTGGACGAATTAAACTCTCTTGCCCAAAGTCTCGATGATTTACAAATATATTGTAAAGGACTCTGGGATCTCGACTGAGAATTTTACTAAAATGGTTCGATTTTCAATGATGCAATTAAAATCTTTATTAGTCGAACTGCTTTATAACACCCTAGTTAACGGAGCTTGCCTGTTTTTAACCGAACTTTTATCTTAATGACTTTATTCGATCCCCAATACGCCAATATATCTCTGAAAGTGGAAAAAAAAAATGTATTTTGTACGAAATAATTCAAAAATAAAAAACGCCCTCCGTGTTCCATTTCCCACCGTTCCATTTCGACGCTAACTCACCGATTCCAATTTGACCAACATTCTTTTCATAGAAAATTCTATCCTGAATTCGTTCACCGCATTAAGCAAAGTCCGACTGCGTCTGGCCCACCCCTTAAGTGGAGGGAAAGTACAGTCAAATAAAAAATGAAATAGTCGAAGCATTAAAATACAAAATCCTTTGCCTCAAGATGGACATATCCATCAGATATATACCAAGTCGCATCTTTTTTATTGATTGATCGCTGGAGACAGAGCATATAAGTTATCAGAGCAGGTGATTGATCGCTGGAGACAGAGCATATAAGTTATCAGAGCAGGTTATAACATCGCACAGTGGCTCGTTTTCTGAAAACTCGTTGCAAAAGTCAGATTTCGTGTTGTTGAATTTGGCAAATCTTTTGATACCCTTCAATAAGGACTTTCTAAACCTATATAAAATCAGAATTGTATAATTCACAACATTTTTTTAGTATTTATAATCGCTGCTCAAAGTTGGACAATTTTTCTGTATTTTAAAATTAGTAAAAAACGCGATAGATCGGCAGACATAAATTTTTCTAAAAAAGTAGTTAAGCTCAAAGAAGAAGAATTTTTTCTAATTTAAGGAACCAATTTTAAATCTGAATTAAAAAGAAACCGGAAAATTTCTTTGTGCTTCTATTTTTTTAGATTTATAATACTAAAAACTAGTAGAGATATTCAACAAAAAAAACAAAGATGGAACCATTGCTTAAATTGTGCGCATTATGAGATATTGATTATTTTAAATACCAACCCATGCTGCCAAACTGACCCTACGTAGTCGGTCAGTATGGAACACTGCAGGGCAGCAATAAGTAAAAAATTTTTTTTCCAATTTATAATTTACTTATATTTTTTTTATATATATTGAATGAGTATTAAAAATATGGTTAATAATGTAAACATTTTTTTTTTTTTCTTTAAATTATTAGTTTAAGTTTACCGAATTAATTTCGCTTCTTTTCGTGTAACTTAAAAAATGTATAACCTAACTTTACTTAAAAACAGTATAACCTAAAAAAATGTGGAATTTGCAACGTATTTTCAATTCAACGGACCCAACTCAAACTGCTCGGAATGAAATTAAGTGCACCTTCAGCAAATACAGCGTTCTTATAGAGCAATGCTTTTGGATTGCTTAAAGAACGTCTAAAAAGTTTGAAGGAATTGAAGATCATGATAATGAATACCAATGGTTTATCAATGGCCTGCGACTGGGTGTTTGTTTGCGCTGTTCTTCATAATATAATAATCTTGAGTTGCCAAGACACACCAAAAGACTACGAATTAGCCTCCTAAAAAAAAAATAAAATTAAGAAGAATTTGATCGAATCCCAAATGAAAATTCAAATTCATCCAAGGGGGAACAAAACGCCGCATTATTTATACAAAACTATTGAATACTTCACAACAAAAATTATTACTGTCGTATTTATTATTATTTTTCTGGTTTATTTACTTCATATTGAAGTTTTATTTCCATGGACTCCAGACGTTCCTTTTTCTCTAACTGCAGTTTCTGAATCTCGCTTTCCTCTTCAATTTTCAACAATTTGATCTGCTTAGTTTTTATACCCGGTACCCATAGGGTACAGGGGTAATATAAGTTAGTGCCAACCGACCCCATAATGTATATATATTCTTGATCAGCATCACCAACCAAGTCGATTTAGCCATGTCCGTCTGTCCGTCCGTCCGTCCGTGTGAAACAACAGATGTATAAGAGCTAGAGTTACCAAATTTGGGGACAACATTGGAATCTGTTGCCCGCATATCAAGTTTGTTTTAAAATTTGACCACGCCCACTTCGGCCCCCGAAAATCGTAAAAAACTTTATATAAGCTATAGTCGTAAATTTTGACCTAAAATAAATAGATAAAATAAATAAGTAGACACTTGCGGACGTTTTCTGAAAATTTGAGTGAGATCGGATGATAAACACGGAATTTATTAAACAATAAAGTTTCTGTGAATGCTCTTCTTCTTCTTCAGAGCCACAAAGGCAATAGTGAAAAAAAATTGTTGCGTGCTTTCGGGCGCATTATAAATTCGTAATGCAGCTGCTTACAGCTGCAGAATTTGTCTTTTTATAACGTTTCTCAACATGTTTTTATACCCTTGCAGAGGGTATTATAATTTTGCCATGATATTTGCAACGCAGTGAAGGAGGCATCTCCGACCCCATAAAGTATATATATTCTTGATCAGCATCACCA
The DNA here is from genome assembly GCA_014170255.2 of Drosophila triauraria. NCBI lineage: Eukaryota > Metazoa > Arthropoda > Insecta > Diptera > Drosophilidae > Drosophila > Drosophila triauraria. Next base: position 7,028,731 of record CM024337.1, read on the forward strand.
GCCGAGTCGATCTAGCCATGTCCGTCTGTCTGTCTGTCTGTCCGTCTGTCTTTCCGTCTGTCTGTCTGTCGGTTTCTACGCGAACTAGTCTCTCAGTTTTTGAGCTATCGGGCTGAAATTTTCAGCATAGTCCTATTTCTTTAGCACGCAGTATATATGTCGGAACGGCCGAAATCGAACCACTATATCCTATAGCTGCATTAGGAATGATGGCGAAATTAATGTAAAAAAAATTTTAACTTCTCTGTTTTTTAACGAATTTCTATAAACTTCGAGAAATAGTCGTTTTTTATAGTTCTAGAATTACGGTTTTAATTTCATTTAGATCGGACAACTATATCATATAGCTGCCATGGAAGGGATCGGTCGATTTATATGAAAATGTAAAATTCTACATTTAAACTGTCAAATTTACAAAATTTACATAATTTGAAATTTTTTTTACATTACCAAAATGGATCGATTTTCAGTGATAAAATTGCTGACTGCAAGGGTATACAAACTTCGGTTTACCGAAGTTAGCTTTTTTTCTCGTTTTAGTAACATTTATCTTCATTTGTCAACTTTATGTTTTTTCCATGTCCGGGTATCTCACAGTCGGTCACTCGACTGAAGCTTTCTCCCTTGCTTACTCCGCTATAATGATTACAACCTCAAAAATATTCATTATTTTTAAAGAAAATCATAAAAATCATAAAATTATGATTACAATTTTATTTTTATAACATGGCTTATAACGATTACGGACCCTGTTCTAAGTACATCCCTATATGAAATTGAAGTTTAAATTTGGAATCTACTGACTTACCGCAAACACGTTCTGGCGCTGACTGAACTTGGACCTCAGCTCGCCCATCACATGTAACATTTCACGTTGCCGTATTTTATGGAGAGCAGATGTTCGTTAACTAATTGGGGTGGTTAGGATAAATTTCTGCGTAGCTAAGCTCTTCTGCGTTAAGTACTATTATTTAAAATAAATTCGCGTACAAAAAAAAAATAAAACAAGTGGAAAAGCTACAGTCGAGTGTGACCGACTGTAAGATACCCGGTACCCAAAGCATTGTGGGTGAAATTAAACAGCACATGAACATGGAAAATGGAAATGTTGACAAACAGAGACAAATATTGCTAGAAACATGTTTAGCAACACTCAAAAGAGACAAATGTTGCTAGGAACATGTTGGGCAACTCTCAAAAGCGACAAATGTTGCTAGGAACATGCTGAGCAACACCCAACAAAGACAAATGTTGCTAGGAACATGCTGAGCAACACGCACGTGCGCGCTCTCTCTCTCACAGAAAATTTATTGCTTAATAACTTCTATGTTTATCATCCGATTTTACTCAAATTTTCAGAACAGGACCACTATTGCCTACTTATTAAGCTAATCTATTTACTTTACGCCGAAATTCACGCATATGGTTATATACCGTTTTTTTTGTTTTTCGGGGGCGGAAGTGGGCGTGGCCAAATTTTAAAACAAACTTGATCTGCGTGCAACAGATTCCAATGTCACTAAATTTGGTAACTCTAGCTCTTATAGTCTCTGAGATCTGTTGTTTCACACGGACGGACGGACAGACGGACAGACGGACAGACGGACAGACGGACATGGCTAAATCGACTCGGCTGGTGATGTTGATCAAGAATATATATACTTTATGGGGTCGGAGATGCCTCCATCTGCCTGTTACATACATTCTCGATTGGCACTAACTTATAATACCCTTGTACCCTATGGGTACCGGGTATAAAAAACAGGGAAGTTATTGGGAGATTTCGGCAATGGCAGTCCTTTTTACTGGCTTACGCCTAAAAGGTCCACCTCTATTGGGCCTCGGCATTCTGATACGGCTTGATTCAAACTCTTTAAGCTTTTAGTTCATCTTCAAATTAACATACTTTATTACAAAAAAAGAAATCCTTAATGGTTTGGTATAGCTTCTTTGATGAATTATATGCGGATCTATTTATCTTATAAGATTAATATCAGGGTTCTAAAGTAGAGAATTATCCTAATCATTTCAAGCAAAGTAATACAGTATACTAAAAATATTAAAATATTAAGAGTAAAAAGGCTAGAGTTAATAATATGGGGCGTATGAACTTATGATATTATATATAGTAATGTGGAAATAAAGTGTATGTATGGCTTATGTAGAATAAGGCCAAAGTAAATAATTCAAAAATATTTTAGCGAAACTTCCTTATGTTCCTTTTCTCATTCGCATTTTGTTTTCTTTAGCTTTTATCAATATTATGAGCAGATTTTTTAACATAACAAACGGGCTGCAACGATCTTCCCTATCAAGCTTTTAGGAACCTCGTAAGATCCCGCTTTCATTCGGCTCGAAACCTTGAAAAAGAATATCATTTACAGTTCACTCACATGTCTGCAATTCCCACGCCGAAAGATCTTTCGCTGCGAGCTGCACGATGAACTTTTGGTTTCTGAAGAAAATAGAGAGCTGATAGGGGAGAGCTGAAGCTTTGGCCCTGCATTATGATAACACCTGCGCACTATTGCCGTTTCACCTATTTTGTTTTGATTATTTTGGTTCCTCCGCCCACTTATATATTATTTTACTCTGCTGCCTCCGTAAGCTTCTGACTAACAGTTTTATATCGCATTACATATTTATCTCCGTGTTTAAACTTATTATTAATTATAATTTAAGGAACGGTTTGATATCAATCAGCACAGAACCATTCTAGCTCACTAAGTAGCACCGGTGATTTACCGAACGCAGTGGAAAATAGACTAAGAGTTTTACTAAGAGAAAATTCAATCCAACAAAAATCCATGTGGATGTTATATAACTCTGATTATCCTTCATAATTTTGGTCTTGTTAGGGTTTTAGTGTCACTTATCTTGGTTATAACTTTCCACTCGTTGTATTATTAGTTTTTCTCTCCATTTTTAAATAAAAATTTTATTAATTAACGATTATTTAGTTAATTTTTTTTTTTTCTTTCAGTAGGTTATGTCAGATCGCACCGATTTATTTTTGGCCAAAGTTTTTCCCCAGTGCACACACGCGATTTTCTTTCACTTCTGCTGGTTATCATAACATCGCTGCTGCTGCTTGGACCTGGCGAAGAATCCGATTTTCGGGGGCGGTGAGGAGATCCAAGTGGGGGTGAAAAACTTGTTTCGCCGTCGCGTGGTTTACTCCCGAATATGTAGGTAAAAACCGAGGTCAAACTATGTCCAACTAGGTCTAACTAGGTGCCAATTCTAAAAAGAATATTTGAACTGATTAGCTCAGTTTACCCGGGTTGGGCGATGGCCGCTTATACTTTATACGCTCGAACAGACCGGCCTTTTCTTCGGTCAATTCGAGAAACCAATTAAGAAAAAGAAAGGCTGCACGTTGCATCTGCCTTTTATACCCTCCAAGATAATTTTTTTATATTTTCCGGTCCCTTTTGAACGGTGATGCCCTATTTTGACAGCAATCAGCTGTTTTTAGCTATCTTTTAAACTGTGCAATGTTAATCGCGACTTAAGGCTTTCGCCAAGATAAGTGGGCAGTTACCTTTGGAGAATATTATATCTTCTATGCAGGCTTTTAGGCTGCTGCAGTAACGAAGTCACTAGCGACAAGCTGCTAAATCACACTTAAGGGTTGACACCTAAGGGTGATACCAGCTTGGAGCAAGGAGTGACACCAACCGGGATCATTGTTTAATGTCCTTTGCATAGTATGTCTTCAAGATCGTAACAATTATTTCCCACCTTCTTTCTAACTCTGGCTTTTTTGAAGGTTGGCGCAAGTTTAACATTAAAGCCTTTAGCGAAATTGCTCAATTGATGATTTCGCCGAAACACTTCCTGTCCCTCTTGAAACGATACTTCCCGACTACGCAGGTTGTAATTACTTTCATTTCGCTGGTATTGCTTTTGCATTGCTTTTTGCGCTGTTTTTCGAATCAAGTTAAGGGAGTCTTCATGATTATATATAATATCCCGATCTTCAAGCAACCCCAGCTTTCGAATTAAGGGGTAGTGATCATTTGTTGACCAAAAGCAACGCGATATGGACTGCTATTAATAGCTAAAAGTAGACTGGACCGCAGCGAACAGGCAATGAAAGTTGCTCATCCCAATTATATTGGTCACTACTAATATAGGATTTTATTGCAGCTAACTGATGTGTTCACTCGCTCGGCAGCATTAGCCTGCGGTGCATATACAGCTGTATAGGTATGCTGTACTTGATACTTTTGCAGTAACGCATTAAATTTTTGAGTTCGGAATTGTGCACCATTGTCCGACAGAATTACTCCTGGGACGCCGAAACAGTGGAAAAGCTTTTTCTCTATGAATGGAATTATTGCATCTGCAGTGAACTTTTTCACGGGCTTTAAAAACGGGAATTTTGAAAAATGGTCTTATACTACACAGATTCCTATATTTCCTGACTTGCTGCGGAAATACGGCCCTTAAAATCAATATACAGTTTCTGAAAGAACCTTTCACTTTCTGTGGGCTTCCCCATAACCGGTCGCAACGTATAATTTGGGTGTTTGCTACACTTGCAAAGATGCATTTGTTTATAAACTCTCTTACATCAGCTACAAGGTTAGGCCAGTAATAATTGCGTCTTATGCGCTCTAGTGTTTTAATTACACCACTGTGAGCAGCGAGAGGATGCTCATGACATTGTTTAAGGACTTCTAAAATTAGACCTTCCGGAATCCACAATTTCCAGCACGAATCGTCGGCTATTTTGCCGCCTGTGGCGTGCTCCATTCGACGATAGACAAATTGGTCTATTACTTTCAGATCTGGTAATCTGGGGGAATTATTTTGGATTCTCTCTTTGATTTCTAGGTACTTGGCATCCTTAAAGTGTTCGGATTCCAAGTTCACGATCGAATCAAACTGAATGGCAGACAGATCTTCCGTGAAAACTCTGGACAGTGCATCAGGCACAACGTTTTGCGATCCTTTGCGGTGGACGATCTTAAACGTATACCTACCAAGTTTCCCTGACCAACGTCCAAGTCTCGGCCCTAAGTCTGGCTGCGACATCAACCACTCAAGAGAAGCATGGTCAGTGATGATAGAGAATTCTTGCCCTTCCACATACGGTCTAAATTTTTTCACACACATAACGGCTGCAAGACATTCTTTCTCCGTAACGGAATAGTTACGTTGGCATTAATTTAATTTGAGCAACACATAGGCAATGGGGACATCATTGTCCTTACTGTCAGTTTGCATTAATACGTCGCCTAGGCCGGTATGGCTAGCATCACAGTGAATAGCAAAAGGCTTATTAAAATTGGAACTATGTAAACCCGGGGCTACACACAATAAATGCTTAAGTAACTCAAATGCTCTTTGAGCGCTTTCGGTCCACTCAAACTTCCGCTTTAGCTTCAGCGTATCCGTTATAGGAGCGGCAACGCCAGCATAATTATCCACGAACTTGTGATACCATCCAGTAAGACCAAGGAATCTTCGCACTTGTTTTACTGAGCGCGGGACTGGGAATTCTTTAATAGCTTCCACTTTTTCCGGATCTGTTTGAATTGTTCCATGCCCGATTACATGACCGAGGTACTTGACTTCTTTTCGACAAAAATGTGACTTTTCCACATTAATGGTCAGGCCAGCTTGCACTAGTCTGCTCGCTAAATCTGATAAAACTGAGAGATGTTTAGCAAAGGAAGATGAGACTACTAACAGATCGTCGAGATAAACAAAGATTTCATTTCTTAGAGAAGGCGGAATGACTTTATCCATGAGCTTGCACATGGTCTGAGGTGCATTCGCTAGGCCGAATGTCATAACTGTGAACCTATAAAGTCTCGCGCACTTTCCTCTAATGCAGAGGTGCCCAAGCCCCCGCCACATGTGGTTGGTAAAAACTCTGCCGGCTCTCTGCTGCTACACAGACAGTGTAAACGTGACGTGAGCAGCAGCAGCAGAGAAGAGAGAGAATGAGAGGTTGAGTGTGCGGTTGTCAGAGCAGTGCAAAGCATTTAAATTTTAATGCTTTGCACTGCTCTGACAACCGCAGTGTCTCGCGCGAAGCCAACTTCGTTTTTCTCTTACGCACACAAATGCAAGTCACATGTCATTGTATTTGTGTGGGCACCACTGCTCTAATGGAATCTGCCAGTAGGCATCCTTTGGGTCGATACTAGATATAAATTCAGCCCTAGGAAGGCGGTTTAGAATACCCTCAATAAGAGGCATCGGATAGGCGTTCTTAACGGTTACCTCATTCAACTTTCTGCAGTCGACACATAATCGAACTTTACCCGGTTTACGTACCAGAACAACCGGTGAAGACCAGGAGCCATCTGACTCTTCTATGACCCCGAGGGAAAGCATTCTATCTAGTTCAGTATACATCAACTGTTCAATGGCCAATGATACAGCATAGTGTCTCTGTTTAATGGGTTTAGCACTACCTGTATCAATATCATGCTATATTAGGGTTGTTTTTCCCAGACCCTTTTCTGCGAATGATGGAAACAATTTAATTACCGCTGCTAGTTGTATTTTCTGATGCGGCGTTAAAGTCACCTGGGCATGATCGTTAAGCTCAAGACTGGCTAATCGCGCTACTTTAGCAGGCAAGCTTTGGTTCGCTACCTGTATTAATATCATGCTCTATTAGGGTTGTTTTTCCCAGACCCTTTTCTGCGAATGATGGAAACAATTTAATTACCGCTGCTAGTTGTATTTTCTGATGCGGCGTTAAGGTCACCTGGGCTTGATCGTTAAGCTCAAGACTGGCTAATCACGCTACTTTAGCAGGCAAGCTTTGGTTCGCTACAAAATCAGGCAATAAATTAAAGCTACTCCAAAAATCGATGCCCAGATATAGGTCTTCAGATAATGTTGGGACTATCCATAAGCGAAACGGCTTCGACTCTCCTCTGAAAGAGATGCAGGCTATTCGGCCAACAATGGGTTGCTTATTACCATCTGCAGTACTGACACTAGCATGGATTGGCTTATACATTGTATGATCCTTAACTAAGTCAGCCGCTAACGTTCCACCAACACAGCTGACGGATGCTCCGATATCCATTAGTCCTAATACTTGCTTCCCTAAAACGGACACTTCGGCATATGGCTTGCGGTCCTGAGTATTATTTACGAAAGACGAAAGGAGTGCTTGCTTCTCCATCTTACATTTTTGCCTAACCGAGAAAGCCGCTGCTGAGATCTGTTCCGATTTATCTGCAGCTTAGAATTACAATCAGGTATATGTACGCTTGTACAAATTGGTATTTCAGGTGGAGTGGACAAAATTGGGTTAGTAAACTTTATTGAATTATCTTTTATTCTGTGTTCAAGTCTTGTGAGGGGTTCGGTCTGCGTGCACCGCTCGGTGGTGCACGGGCTACTACGTTTTTTGACGCATTGCATCGTTTACAAGATGGTTTATAAGTTTCAGGTTTGCCACATCCGTAACAAAAAATTTTCCTTTCCCCTGTCCCAATTCTTCTTCCTGGTCAGACTCTTCTTCAATAGGAGTAGGTGGTATAGTTAGCTTGCGAACTTGTGGTCGATTCCCTTGACGGTTAGTATGCCTAACGGTATTTGCACCCAACGATTGCATAAATCTTTCCCTTGCTCGAACTATGTGACGCAACTGCGAAATACTAAATATTGGTACGTGCAAAATTTCATGCTGTATTTCAGTCAACAAATTAGCTCTCAAGACTTCTTATAAGGCTTGTTCTGTCATCGGTACCGAAAGTTTAGTCACGATAGAAATTATTTCATCGTGAAATTTATCGAATGTTTCAGATTGTTTTTGTTTTCTTTGAGATAACGCCGTATGGATTTCTAAGTCGCTTCTTCCATCTTGAAATTGAGCTTTAAGAGCTGCACTTAACTGCTCCCAAGTAACTAGCGAGACGCTTGTGTGATAGCGCCAAAACCACTCCAAGGCACTGCCTTCAAATAGGTTATTAGCATACTGCGCTAGCACCTGTAAATTTCCATCCAGTGTTTGGTTTGTAAGCGCTTCCACTCTGTACACAAAATCGTCTACAGACATGGAAGACGAACCTGAAAATCGTATCTTCCAATTAGATATGATTTGACTTATTCGATCAGAGCAAAGCTCTGTCGCTGAATGCGAAGCACCAGGAAAAACGGTATTCGCTCTATTGCTTGTAGGCTGCGTCTCTGCAGCTTGTGCACCTAACGATGTGCGAGGGGGTATCTGAAACAACTGTTGAAATGTTTGGTGCCCTGTAGCTGTTTGTGGCGGTGGCCCATTTAAGGTAGACAACCTACGAAAGCCTCCTTCTATTGCCGAAGGCAGCTGAGACATGGCTTGAGCCATTTGACTAATTTGAGCCATTGTTTTGGTTATAGATATATTTAATTGATCCCATCCTGCATACGAACAACTGCTTCCGTGTCTCTATTGGAAATTGATGTATCTGCACTTGGAGCTTTATGTTCCTGCTCAGAAGACCTATTTAACCGAGGCTCCTCGGCTTGCGCGGCCTCGTCTATGCCCTGCGATCGTAGGCCTCGGCTACTACCCAAGGAAATGGAAAAAATATATCATTATATTGATACCGAAGCCCGGAAAAGACCACACAACCCCGTCATCCTACAGACCAATACGTTTATTATCGTGTCTGTCTAAACTGTTCGAAAAATGCCTTCTAACACGTATAATACCATATCTGGGAGCACACAATCTTATCCCGGCTCATCAATTTGGCTTCCGTCAAACCAGGGAACCATCGAACAAGTCAAGCGAATAACATCAGAGATACGCACAGCCTTCGAGAATCGGGAATATTCCTCGATATGTGTATCTCAAGCTTTCGATCGAGTCTGGCTAAATGGCCTCATGCATAAAATCAAAACTTGCCTACAAACACTCATAAGCTACTTGAGTCGTATCTTTAGAACAGAGTCTTCGCAGTAAGGTGCAACGCAACAACATCTGACGACTACACTATCGAAGCTGGAGTTCCACAAGGAAGCGCACTTGGGCCTACTCTGTTCGTCCTCTATACAGCGGATATTCCTACGAACGAGCGGCTAACAACATCCACGTTTGCTGACCACACTGCGATCCTAAGTCGCTCGAGGTGCTCAACCCGATTAAAATAAACGATCAATGTAAACACACCAATGTCCTTAAATAGTACGCAGATTTCCTAAGTCAACAAAGTAACGTATCTCGGCATCCGCCTCGACAGACGACTAACCTGGCGAAGACACATCGAGTGCAAGAAACCCCATCTTAAAATAAAAGCCAGTAGCCTCCACTGGATTTTAAACGCCCGGTCGCCACTGCGTCTGGACTACAAGGTTCTGCTCTACAACTCCACTCTCAAGCCTATCTGGACATATGGCTCCCAGGTTTAGGGGAACGCGAGCAGCAGCAAAATCGAAAGTCCTGAGAACTGTCACTGGGGCACCATGTATATTCGCAACCTAAACATCCACAGTAATTTTGGCATTCTTGCAGTAAAAGATGAAATAGACAAACAAAAAGCGACTTATAATAAAAAACTTACTGTGCCCCAAAGTATTTGGCAAGAGGCTTGACTCGGGTTTCCAACAGAGCCCGACTACAACGAAGCGACCTACCGCCCAGCAATAATTATCAGGGACATTTAACTCTCTGCCAGTCACATGACTGTTAGTTTGGTTATTAACATAAGATTTGAAACACATATTGTTAGTCTCGTAGAGGAGAAGATTTAAAAAAACAACAGCAAAGTATTAAAAAAAAAAGAAAGAAAGCTATCTTCGGTAAACCGAAATTTGTATACCCTTGCAGTCTGCAATTGGATTATTGAAAATCGATTCACTTTGGTTACAGTTGAGAAAATATCTTAGTTTGTAAACATTTTACATCTTACATATAGAATTTTACATTTTACATGTAGAACGCAGAATGGCAGCTATATGATATAGTTGTCTGATCTTAATAAAATTAAAACCGTAATTCTATAACTGTAAAAAACTGCTATATCTTGAAATTGATTGATATACGTTGAAAAACAAAAAAAAGTTAAAAACAATTTTACATTAATTTGCCATCATTTCTATGGCAGCTATTGGATATAGTTGTCCGATTTAGGCCGTTCCGACATATATGAATATATGCTGAAGAAATAAGGCTATGCTGAAAATTTTAGCCCGATAGCTCAAAAAGTGAGAGACTAGTTCGCGTAGAAACCGACAGACGGACATGGCTAGATCGACTCGGCTGATGCTGATATTATAATACCCTCTGCAAGGGAATAAAAAAAACTTTAAAGGGTAGAAGATTTTTCCTTCTGCCTGGTACATACATTCTCGGTTGGCTCTAACTTATAATACCCTTGTACCCTATGGGTACCGGGTATAAAAAGTATATTGATGTGTTATTGGGCAAAACGGTCTCCCAAAATCTTATGCTTTTTGCTGAAGGCTTGCTATAATTTGCAGGAACTATACTGCACAAAAGTTAGAAAAATAATCAAAATACAGAAGTTCTCGGCGGCATGGTTTTTTCATCTTCATTTCTTCAGGAGTGTTTGCATGAAGACTCCAGAAATGGAAAATTATATACTGCGAATATCGACCGACTATTTTTATTGTTTACCTTTCAAATCGTCGCATTACGAAAGAAATTGATACTGTCGATAGTGCCATCGATAATTTGCACCTCTATTTGATCGTAGCGTACATGGGATCCATGCTCTTCATTAGGTCTACAGATCTGCGATCGGTAATAATACGAAAAGGTTTTATCTATGGCAGCCTTCCGAGCGGAACCATTTTTGTACTGTGCGCTATTGTTGGGAAAATGGCATTTATAGATTTTTCATCGCTTTGCAAGCTTTCTGGATGAGCCGTCCTTAGATGCTGCATTAAGTTGCTGGTATTTCCTGATGTCTTGTACACTTTTTCACACTGCTTTAAAATAATAAATAATTGCCAAGCCTTGGATATTTCCTTTTTGGTCCGCTTGGAACATGATATGTTTTCCTTTTTATTTTTAACGGTGTCCTGTTGTAAAAAAAAATTTATTTAAATTAGTATGCACATTGCACTAAATTAACTCTATCTTATTGAACTTACTTTTAACACACCTGTCAATGGCGCAAACACGATGTCTTCCAACACCACCAATTATTATCTATTAGTATAGATAAAATAGATTAATTTCTCTACACATATTTTCATAAATAACTTCCTACTTTACGTTTTGTAGGTTGTTCGTTGGCAAGCAACGATTATGTTAAACATTTTTTGACAACATCGATACTATCATTGTGAGTCCCACCGAGCGCATGTCAGATGCCCCGCCGCAGTGGCTTCTGGACATCAACTCGAGCTTCAATCAGCCTTTATACCAGAGTTGGGCTCGAAATATATCGGAATGAGCAACTGAGCAGGGGCATTGTTATTGTACAACTTAAAGGATGTCAACTTGCATTGCATCCGAGGTAAAGCAGTTTGGAGGGCGTGTCACCATCGTGGAGGTCGAGGTAAACAGCTGAGCGAGTGCGACTGGCGTCTGGATCGGGACAAAAATACCCTCTGCAAGAGTATAAAAAGTGTAATGAATAAAGATTAGGCAATGAATTATCCAAATAAATTTTTTAGTTCCTTGGAATCGGCTGGTATGCCACCGCATATCCTAAATCTTAAAGGTGGTTCTTTGATTATATTATTGCAAAATATTAATCCACCAAAACTATATAATGGCACCAGATTGGCAGTGAAGAAGTTATTGCCAAATTTGGTTGCAGCTACGATCTAAACTGCTTCATCAAAAGGTTAACTTTGTTTTATACTGCGTATTTCTATGATTCCAACTAATATGCAATCTAAGTTCAACCGATTACAATATTCTGGGCGCTTGTCGTTGCGATGTCAATCAACAAGGCCAAACTCTTCACGTTTGTGGTGTGAATTTGAAGGAATTATGTTTTTCACATGGCCAACTTTATGTTGCTTGTTCCACAGTCGGTAGCTCCAAACTTTTGTTTATTCATGCTTAAAATGGAAAAAACAAAAAATATTGTTTATCCAAATGCTTTAAATTTAGTTTTAAAGTACCTAGCAGTTAATAAAATAATTTAGTGTTTATATTTTATAATTTTTGAAACAATCAAAAGTTAGTTTTAAGCAGGATTGAAGGAGAACTGCTCGCTTTGCAACTACTGCCACAGAATCCTGAAGTGGATTTTGACGATAAGAATATTTTATTTACTGAAAGAAAACTAAACAAAGATGTGCTGTTATTGATTTATTTGAAAATTAACCGATGGTACACAGAAATAGGAAACATTGAAGGAAACTAGAATTTTGGTTATATATTTATATTTTATGTGTATAGTTAATAATCTTTATTAGGTGCCATTTTTCAATGTCAAGTTAACTTTTGTCATTGAGGTAAATAAATTTTCTAAGGGCCGGGTCCTACCCTCCCTGTTAAAGCTTTAAGGCCAGATAAAGTTCGGCTTAGAAAATTTGATTCTCTCACTTACACGAGTGTGAGAGCTAACTTAAGCCGAGACCCAGAATTCCTGTAAAATTATTTTTTGGCTCGAAAAAAAAAATGATTTCCGATAACCGATAATAATAAGAAGAGACGGACAGCTGTTTTGCATGTTTGCGTTTGTTTGAATGTTTCTACCTATCTTTTCGGAGATGTAGAAACAGAAGTAGAGGATGCTACTCCTTTCCTCACTTCGACAGCAAACTCTGTTCTGCTTTTCTTCTTAAGATGATCGTGCTTGTCCTTTAACGTCTTCCACGGCCGTTGTACTCCTGACTGGGCAGTAAACTTTAGAGCTAAACTTTCCAGGCTTCGATTTAATGTACCAATAATCAATAAATTAATGTAAAGTTAACAGTTTTCTTTCACGTTCAGTTAAATTTAAGGAGGCCTTCTGCCCTCGAATTGCTTTTATCTGGTGATTATCTTTTCCTCACAGATAGCTGTCAGTAATGTAGTATCATGTTTGTGTTTATCTGACTGATACATTTGTAAATAAACAGATAAACACAAACATGATATTGGTGGACTGCATTACTTTGAAAAAGAATGTACTTCAATGACAGCAGTTAACCTGACATTGAAAAATCGGCCCTTATAGAGTTTAGATATTGATATACTGTTTTCATATTGAATTTCGTTCCAAAAATGCAAGACTTAATAGTTCCAATAACAAATCTGATTTTGATAAAAGTATAAAGAAAACCTTTATTATTGGTTCTATTGACTCTTGCATTCTTGTAATAGTACAAATCACAAATGTTTTTTTTTTTTATTTTTATCAAAAAACATTTTTTATTGGTACTACTTAGTTATATTATTCCCTCGAAATGCACCCAAAACTGTTAGTTTCGTCGAGCTGGACAGTTAAAAACATCCTCCTTATTCCGACAAATTTTAATTTCGCGATCGAACCACTCCCTAGTTGGGCAATAATGGCGCTTGGCGCGATTGTTACGGCACACAAAATAGCGACGGCAATGTCTAGCGTCAGTCAAGATAACACCATCATTGATTCCACGACAATCCCGCGAGGATCTCAATACTTCAACAGGATTTGGTAATGCCCAAGGCCTACGGGGCTTTGTTGTTGTTGTAGGAGGTATCAATTCTTCAATTGGGTCTGGTTCTGCCACAGGGACACGAGGCTTTGGTGTTGTAGTGCAAGTTGTTGTTGTACAAGTTGTGGTTCTGCAAGTTGTTGTTGAACAAGTTGTGGGTCTGCACGTTGTTGTTGAACAAGTTGTGGTTCTGCAAGTTGTTGTTGAACAAGTTGTGGTTCTGCAAGTTGTTGTAGTGCAAGTTGTTGTTGTACAAGTTGTTGTAGTGCAAGTTGTTGTAGTGCACGTTGTTGTAGTGCAAGTTGTTGTAGTGCACGTTGTTGTAGTCGTTGTTGTTGTTGTAGTCGTTGTTGTTGTTGTAGTCGTTGTTGTTGTAGTCGTTGTTGTTGTAGTCGTTGTTGTTGTTGTTGTTGTTGTAGTTGTTGTTGAACAAGTTGTTGTAGTGCACGTTGTTGTTGTACAAGTTGTTGTAGTGCAAGTTGTTGTAGTGCGAGGAGTTGTAGTGCATGTTGTTGTTTTACAAGTTGTTGTAGTGCACGTTTTGTAGTGCAAGTGGTTGTAGTGCAAGTTGTTGTTGAACAAGTTGTGGTTCTGCAAGTTGTTGTAGTGCAAGTTGTTGTTGTACAAGTTGTTGTAGTGCAAGTTGTTGTAGTGCACGTTGTTGTAGTGCAAGTTGTTGTAGTGCATGTTGTTGTAGTGCAAGTTGTTGTAGTGCACGTTGATGTAGTTGTTGTTGTTGTTGTTGTTGTTGTAGTCGTTGTTTTAGTCGTTGTTGTTGTAGTCGTTGTTGTTGTTGTTGTAGTTGTTGTTGAACAAGTTGTTGTAGTCGTTGTTGTTGTAGTCGTTGTTGTTGTTGTTGTAGTTGTTGTTGAACAAGTTGTTGTAGTGCACGTTGTTGTTGTACAAGTTGTTGTAGTGCAAGTTGTTGTAGTGCAAGGAGTTGTAGTGCACGTTGTTGTAGTCGTTGTTGTACTAGTCGAAGTTGTTGTAGAACAAGTTGTAGTTGTTGTTGTTAAACAAGTTGTTGATGTAGTAGTGGGTGCTGTAGTTGTGGTTGTGGTAGTAGTCGAAGTTGTTGTTGGACAAGTTTTTGTAGTTGTTGTTGTTGTAGTAGTTGTGGTAGTAGTCGAAGTTGTTGTTGAACAAGTTTTTATTGTAGTAGTGCTTGTTGCAGTTGTCGTCGTAGTGGTTGTTGTAGTAGTCAAAGTTGTTGTAGAACAAGTTGTAGTTGTTGTTGTAGTAGTCGAAGTTGTTGTTAAACAAGTTGTTGATGTAGTAGTGGGTGCTGTAGTTGTGGTTGTGGTAGTAGTCGAAGTTGTTGTTGGACAAGTTGTTGTAGTTGTTGTAGTCGTTGTTGTTGTAGTCGTTGTGGTAGTAGTCGAAGTTGTTGAACAAATTTTTATTGTAGTAGTGCTTGTTGTAGTTGTCGTCGTAGTGGTTGTTGTAGTAGTCAAAGTTGTTGTAGAACAAGTTGTAGTTGTTGTTGTAGTAGTCGAAGTTGTTGTTAAACAAGTTGTTGATGTAGTAGTGGGTGTTGTAGTTGTGGTTGTGGTAGTAGTCGAAGTTGTTGTTGGACAAGTTCTTGTAGTTGTTGTTGTTGTAGTGGTTGTAGTGGTTGTGGTAGTAGTCGAAGTCGTTTTTGAACAAGTTGTTGTTGTTGTAGTTGTTGTTGTAGTTGTTGTTGTAGTTGTTGTTGTAGTTGTTGTTGTAGTTGTTGTTGTAGTTGTTGTAGTGGTTGTTGTAGTAGTTGAAGTTGTTGTTGAACAAGTTATCGTTGTTGTTGTAATGGTTGTTGTACTAGTCGAAGTTGTTGTTGAACAAGTTGTCGTTGTTGTTGTAGTGGTTGTAGGTGACTTTGTAGTCGTTGTAGTTGAACAAGTTGAAGTTGAAGTAGGCGTTGTTGTTGTTGAGCAAGTTGTTGTAGTGCACGGTGTAGGAGTACGTGTTGTTGTTGAATAAGTTTTCGTTGTCGTTGAACACAGTGAACCTGGCGTTGAAGTTTCAGTCTTCAGTTCACAAGAAGCGTTTATAGTTGAAGTTCTACTAGGATTTCCATCGTCTGGAGAAAAATCGGCAGAGTCATGTCCCGCCAGTAGAGCCCCGCCACGATATCCGTTGAAACATTTAACAAAACTAGGTAAGTTGCAGAGTTGAGTTTTTGGATCGAAGTATAGGCCATAGGTGCATTGCCGTCTGATGGCTCTACCACGCAGACATACGTAGAAGCTTGAGCAACTCTCCGGGTCGGCAAACGAAATACCATTAAATATATCAGCACACTCGGGCTTATATGCCACGGTTAATGTAACCAATGAACATATTGTTGTCACAAGCGTCAGCCACACAATTTTGCCTGCAGAATAAATAAGAAAATAAAAATTTTACTTTTTTTTTTAAAAGCACATCTACGTAACTATTCATTGCTAAGCAAACTGGGTTGACTTGAAACGGGTTTTTATTTTATTTGTAGTTTTTAAACCCGGTACCCAAAGGAAACAAGGGTATTAAAAATTAGTGCCAATTGAGAATTTATGTATCAGGCAGAATGAGAAATCTCCGACCCTATAAAGTATATATTCTTGATCAGCGTCGCCAGCCGAGTCGATAAGCCATTTCTGTCTGTCTGTCCGTGTAAAACGACAGATTTGCTGACAAAATGACATGAGTTGCACACAGATCAAGTTTGTTTTAAAATTTGGCCACGCCCACTTCCGTCCCCCGAAAATTATAAACAAAATGTATAGCTCTAACTTGATCTATATATATAAAAGTCTAATGCTTTTTTAAGTATAGCTCGCCTAGCTCTTACGGTTAAACCTATCGACATGATTTTTCTTAAATCCTTCGTTCTGGTTAAGAATGCACGCTAAGAAAGGATTTTTTGATCGGCCTACTAGAAAGTCTGGAAAATTCGCATTTTCTCAAAATTTGCATTTTAAAGTACTCTTAATGCAGCTTTGACCAGCCGTTGTCAACCAAACGGCCGTCCTTATTTATCATTTTCTTTTTATACCCTTGCAGAAGGTATTATAATTTTGCCATGATATTTGCAACGCAGTGAAGGAGGCATCTCCGATCCCATAAAGTATATATATTCTTGATCAGCATCACCAGCCGAGTCGATCTAGCCATGTCCGTCTGTCGAAATCGGACAACTATATCCTATATATATATATATAACTATATAGCTGCCATAGGAATGATGGCGAAAATAATGTAAAACTTCTCTGTTTTTCAACGAATTTCTATAAATTTCGAGACACAGTCGTTTTTTATAGTTTTAATTTCATTAAGGTCGGATAACTACATCAGATAGCTGCCATAGAAGGGATCGGTCGATTTATATAAAAATGTAAAATTCTACATGTTAAATGTAAAATGTACAAAATTTACATAATTTAATATTTTTTCGACATTACCAAAATGGATCGATTTTCAATGATCCAATTGCAGACTGCAAGGGTATACAAACTTCGGTTTACCGAAGTTAGCTTTCTTTCTTGTTTAATATTTTTTTAATGGCTGTACTTTTTTTTTTTTTTTTCTTCTGTTTATGTATTTTTTTCTATTTATGTCTTTGTTTTTTTTTTTCAGAGCTCGGAAGGTTGGTTCAAGTCTCACTTCTCAAAATGCAGTTTGCAGTCGCAAGCAGTACAATATTATTTAAACTTATAGGTATTTTATATTTTTCCGCTGCTTGACACCAAAGCCTCATTATGCTCAATGCAACTACACGAAGACTTGGCGCAGATGGTGAGATTGGTGAGACTCTCGATCGGGGGATCGGGGAAAACCTGGGCTCAATCCCGGGTTAAATCCCTTTTTCTTTTTCTTTATTTCTTTGAATGGCTGGATTATTTTTTTTTTTATTTTCCCGCTGCCTGACACCAAAGCAAATTTTCGACAACCGCAAAAGTCCCCTCAACCAAGTCAATCCCCTAACTATACGGGGACTTGGCGTAGATGGTTGAAATGTAACTCTCAAATCCTTTTTTTTTTCTACAACACTTTGTTTTTTTTTTATGTACGAATACGCCTAGAAATAATTTGTTTTCAAATTCTCTGTAATTAACCATTGTAAATAGAGAAAGCAATTAAGATCCTCTCGGAATTAGTATAATTAATCAGTTAGATACAGTTTTTGGGGAACGGGACAAACAAATGGCAATAGATTTTCTACAATCAAACGTATGAATTTAATATGGTTTAATAACGAATTGACAGAAAAGCAGAATAGTAAACTAATGGACAATACATTTTTTTTTATTTGGATGCTTAAAATTTTGCAGCGCAGTGTGCAAATATATGCCAGCTAGAGTATATGATTATTTAATTTAAGGCTAGCACAATGAATATAAACATCTGACCAAAGTTATAATACTTTCCTAATTCTTTATTATTTTTACATTGGGCGGAGCCGCTATGGGATTGCTAGTAACTTCATAACTTTAACTTTAAAACTTTAACTTAAAGTAAATAGATAAAATAAATAAGTCATTCGCAAACGTTTGAGTAAATTTGAGAAGGGGCGGATTGAAGTTATTAAACAATAAAGTTTCTGTGTATGCTTCTTCTTCTATGTTGACAATGCCAGTGCGTGTTGCTCAACATGTTTCTAGCAAAACTATATAAATTAAATTAAATTATAAATTAAAATCATAAGTTATTATTTATTTAATAGAAAAAGGATGGGCTTTAGGTAAATAAATTGAATTTGAATTTGAATAAATAAAGCGAACTTAGTATATGCGTTAGTAAATCTTGCTGTACGGGTGATTTTAAGAATATTCCTTTACTACCCCCGTTCAACCACTAGACAGCGACGTAACAGCGATCAGAATAAATAAACAGAAGCAGTACCTTCAGCAGCGAGAGAGAACCAATTCGTCTCTCTGCTAATTGCAGTGGCGAGAGCGAGCCCACCATTGAGAGCTGTTTTTTACGGTTCTAGAATTACGGTATTAATTTCATTACTATCGGACAACTGTATCATAAGCTGCCATAGAAGCGATCGGTCGATTTACATGTTAAAGTCCTACGTGTAAAATGTAAAATGTGTTGGTAAATGTTATACAAATTTTCAAACTTCGATATTTTTCAATTTTACTAAAATGGTTTTGATTTTCAATGATCCAATTGCAGACTGCGAGGGTATACAATCTTCGGCTTACCGAAAACGAAACTAGTTATTTGTAATTTACACAGGCCGACAAAATTTTGGGGCCCACACAATGAAAGCTGGTTCTGATAGGATTTTGTCCGTAGAATCCGAATATGTTCATGAAATATTGGATTGGCTCTAGTTTTTGAGCTATTTTGATTTAAAGATATCAAAAAGTTCATTTTTGGCATGGTTACAAATCTGAAGTAAAATTTCCAAAATTCAAAATGGCGGATTGAATATGGTGGACACAAAAATTAAAGGTAACGTAAAATTTTCATTTACCCCACCAATTAAGGCAAGATAAGCCTGTTACTATCCAGCCAATTACGGCAATATGAAATGCATTTTGACCAACTAGTTAAAATTGGGAAAAAGTTTGTTTGTTCGCTTGTCGTTTGTTTATTTTCTGAACAATCGCGCATAAGATTCCAACAGTAGTCAAGCATTATATGGCTATCCCACCCACCTTGATATCTTTCTTTCATTATATTTAAATCTTGGTGAAATCGTTCCCCTTGCTCCTCACTAAAATCACCAAGGTTTTTTTTGGAAATTTGTCTAAGTGTGAGAATAAATAGTGCACTTTAATGGTCATGGGTGCATCCAATCTTTTAAAATAATGCAGCGTATATTCAACCAATTGGTTGTAATTTTGTGCATTGTGGTTACCCAAAACTCCTTCCAGAACTAAAACAAAACATTCCCAAGCAGATTTCTAAATCGCTGTCATAGATTTACGAAAATGTTCATCCATAATTAGCATTCGAATTTGGGGTTCATCAAAAATACCAGCTTTTATTTTTTCTGCATACTAATTTTTGGGAAATATTTGCAAATGTATTCGAAGCACTTCTTATTTTGTCTAAGGCTTTAACAAGTTGTTTCATGAGACCCAATTTGACATGTAGTGGAGGAAAAACTTTTTTGTTTCTGTCGACCAATGGCTTGTTTATTACATTTGCTTTACCTACAGTAAAATTTATTCTTGCCGGCCATATCTTTTTCGTTTAGTGCTCTTGATTTGCGCTACTGTCCCACAGACAATGGAAGCAAGGATACTTTGTACATATATCCACTCTGCTGTCTAAGCAAGAAATTAACCATTTTCATGTCTACGTAAATCGGCCACTGATATTCTTTGTAACATATTTTCTCCAAACCCATCTTTATGTTTCGTAACTTTCCGTTAGTTTTGTTGAGTGAGCTATCGCTATAGCCACAAACTCATTTCCATTGTGAAGAAGGACCCATTTTAAACTTAACGGCTAATCGCCGGTTATCGTCCCAAACGTTGGTACCTCGTTTAGAGAAGATTTTGATTGATATCAGAAGTTTTTGTTTTAAAACTTAAATGGGAAAAATTTAAGAAAAAACAAAAAAGAAAGCTAACTTCGTTAAGCCGAAGTTTGTATACCCTTGCAGTCTTCAATTAAATCATTGAAAATCGATCCTTTTAGGTAAACTTAAAAAAATATCATAGTTTGTAAATTTGTATATCATTTACTTACACATTTTACATTTGACATGTAGAATTTTACATTTTCATATAAATCAACCCATGATACAATTATAGAAGGTAGTCTCGTCGGAAAAATAAGGCCCTCGTTCGGAACAAAAGGGCCCTAGTTGGGCTGTCAAAGTTCGTATGAGAGAAACGAATGTATACGACAATAAAAAATGTGTATTAACCCTTATATGGTGTTTGGGGTTAAAACTGGCCTATTATAATAATAATTTGGAGCTTTTTCTTTATAATTTAATTTTTAATTTGCGAGCTCGATTCGGCGTAGCTTAATATTGGAATTGCTGGTTTCGGCTCTGCTTTTCTTTCCGGAACAGCATCATTGTTTAGTCGCCTTCTCTTGAAAGTCGTCCCCTTATTGGTTGTCGACTTCCTCTGTAAGCACTAAAATGCGTGTCACAAATTCTTGAGTTCTCACTAAGGCTGCACTTCAAATCTTGCTTCCACAACGTTCTCCTTACCGAACATGTCGGTGCAGTGATAAAATTTGAACCTTGGACGTGTTTGCGACAAAAATTTGCAAAAAAAAAAAACATTTTTTTTTTTCATATAAGGGTTAATGAAGGATAATATAATTTATAAAAATACAGCCTTTCACGTCAACGAGCAAACACGAAGCTAAACACACGACGAGACTACCTTCTATAATTATACCATGAATCAACCGATCGTTTGTATGGCAGCTATATGATATATGTAGTTGTCCGGTTCAGGCCGTTACGACAAATAACTAGATGCAATAGAAAAAAGACTATATGCTAAATTTCATTCGGATAGCTTAAAAACTGAGAGACTAGTTTGCGTAGCAACGGACAGACGGACATGGCTAGATCGACTCGGCTGGTGATGCTGATCAAGAATATATATATTCTATGGGGTCGGAGATGCTTCCTTCACTGCGTTGCAAACTTCTGATCAAAATTATAATACCCCCTGCTAGGATATAAAAACATGTAAGAAGTTAACTTAACTAATAATTTTGATAAGTAATATCTCGAGAAAGTGAATTTCCGGAGATATGTATGTGTTGAATACCAAAAGGTAAGAAGCAATCTCAAGGGCTATACTGCCTCGAGTGACTATTAAAATCGTAAGAGTTGTTTTAAAAAATGTTAAAAAAATTTAAGAAAAAAAGTTTTTTTAATTATACATTTTAATCATTATATTTAAATAAATTATGTCAAGGCAAAGTGATAATACTATAAAAATACCATTTCAGCGACATATAGCACGTTTCTGTAACTTAAGTCGTTTAGAAGTTATGGGTGCGAGAAATCAATTTTCCCTGTTTTGAAAACTAGCGGGATAAGCAAAAAGTGGATCAAATTAAAAACAAAAAATGTTTAAACTTTTTCAAATTAAAATATTTTATGTTTTGTTTAATGGTTTTAAAGTAAATTGCAATTGTGCAGTGCACAATTTGCACGTTACATAAATGTAAGTATAGTGTATGTAAACAGTTAGGTAACATATGTATATGGGACATTTGCTACTAATTTTATTGAGTAATATCTCGTGATAGCGAATTTTTCCCAGAAATGTTTATGTATCAAAAGTTAAGCCATTTCAATGGCTACATGGCCTCGAGTGACTATCAAAATCGGTATAGAAATTTTTAAAAAAATTTCAAAATATTAAAAAAAAATTAATTTTAATTATAAATTCTTAAATAGTATATTTGAATCAATTTCGTCATATTAATTTCTATTTTAAAATAGCTTTCCAACGACATGGCACGATTCTGTAACTTTAGTCTAGCATTTTTAGCTTTTTACCCGCTAAGCTAGCGGACAAACCAAATAGTCAGAGAACAAAAGTTGTTGAACTTGAGCTGTTTAATACACATAAAATAAAAGTAGTTCTAGAATTCTAAAATGTACATAGATTTGAGACAGAACCTCAAACAAAAAGAAAGACATACACCAGGAAAAATGTTTTCATGTCGAAGAGGCCGTTAAAATCTTGTTTATTGAATATATTTTTAACGGATCGGGCTGATCGAGGTGTCATTTGACGCATAATAAAAGATAGAACACAACACCATTCAAAATTTGGGGATTTTTGCTCCACCGGCCCCAACAGCTCCAATTGTCAACATTTTCATTTTTGCACTTTAAGTTCAATTTCTCCTTGAAAAATCTTAGTATGCAGTTTCAAAGAGGTTAACAATACCTTTCGATCAATATATAAATAGTTCTGATCGGTCTATCGTAGCAGATTTTCAATTCTACGGCTCTATATAGTAGTCTCCTTGCGCATCACAGCCTCGGTGCTAATCGTCACTAAGTGAACTGCCGTCCACAGCGATATGATATAATTGACCGATCTTAAAAAAATTAAAACCGTAATTCTATAAGTATATCTCGAAATTTATAAAAATACGTTGAAGAACAAAGATATAATTTTTTTTTTTTCATTTATTTTTCGATCATTTCTATGACAGCATTTGCGATTCCAGCCGTTCCAAAAACTTAAATCAAAAGAAAACTATCTGCAAAGTTTTATTCAGATAGATCAAAAACTGAGAAAATAGCTTACGTTGCAACGGACAGACAGACGTTCAAAGACAGACAGACATTGCTATATCAACACGGATGTTGATGCCGATCAGGAATAAATATACTTTATAGGGTCGGAGATGCTTCCTTCACAGCGTTGCATGCTTCTGGACAAAAATATAATACTTTGCAAGGGTATACACACAACGACGACAAAACGTTTGTAAAACCGAAGCACCTAAAAACAAAAACGTCTAAAAACAAACGTGGTCTAAAACGAAACCGAAAATCTAAAGTGAAAACCGGAGCCTGCCTGATAAAAACATCTTATGGGATGTTAATGCAACAGACGTAGAATATCACATAACAAAAAAAAAAATAATTTATTATTATTTAACAGATCAGTTAAAGTCACTTTAAAACAAAAAGTAGAAAATCACAAAACTAATATAAAAAGGATTTTTTACTTTCGGGAAAACTGAGGGAACAGTTAAAGTCACTTAAAAACCAGCAATTAATATTTTAGAATGTTAGTGATTTACGTACACACTTTCATTGTGGAAAACGAACGGCGGGCTTTCTTTGCAATACGAGAAATTTGTACTGGTGGACTCTTTTTATAGACAAAACTGCAAAATTTCTTATCTCCTGTTGCATGAGGTACACTCGAGACAGACATTGTCTGTAATGTAGAACATCTGCGCGTGCATCGGAATAATGTGTTTCTATTCTCTGTGCCTTTCTTCAAGCAATTAGGAAATTAGAAGGTCAACGATAATTTGGAAAATATATACATACATACATACATACAACTGAACGGAGCTTAAAAAGCCCACAAATATACATATGGGGCTGTCCATATACTACGTAATCACGAATTTTATGATTTTTGACCCCCTCCACCCCTACAGTGGATCCCATTAATATTCGGTTTTTTTTTTTTCAACTTCAAACCCGAATAAAAGGTATAAGATTAAGAGAAAACAAAATTTAAAAAATGGTATCTTAAAGCTTGGAATATTACCTTTCAATAGATATATATATGTTCAAACTTTTATTTTGAATTTAGGGAAAAAAATACTAAAACAAAAAAAAGCTCAAAATTTACATTACTTTAATATTCGGTATTATGGGGATTTCGTATAACAAAACCCCGTGGCCACTCTAAAAAGCCAAAATTCGCGCAAAAAATGGGTTTCCCAGAAAAGCCAACATCGACCAGCACTTATTAAGAGCAAAGAAAACCAAAATCGTCGAGTTTAAGCACCAAATTCTAAAATGGGCCGGAAAACCAAAAACTCATCCTTGGAGCAGCGGAAACTTGTCCTCCAGTTACATTTAGAGGGCAAGACATACAAGGAAACTGCCCAAATCCTGGAAATGAAGCCAAATACGGTCGGTGACATCGGCAGAAGATTCAAAAATGAGGGAAGAGTGGCTTCAATCAAACAAAAAGGACAACCAAAAAAGTTAACGGATCGCGAAGAAGCCGAAATTGTCCGGAAGGTGAAAAAGAATCCTAGACTAAGTGCTCCTGAATTGAAGGCGGAACTCTTTTCTGACCACGGGAAGACCGTTTCCGCTCAAACCATTCGCCGTACCATTAAAAAACAAGGGTACAACGGCAGAGTGGCTAGGAAAAAGCCGTTGCTGTCTGAGCGCAATCGCAAGCTAAGGAAAAATTTCGCACAGGAGTACTCAAAGAAGGACCAAAACTGGTGGGATGACGTTATTTTCTTGGATGAGAGCAAATTCAACCTTTTTGGGAGTGACGGCAAGACCATGGTTTGGCGGAAACCGAATACCGAGCTGCAACGAAAACATCTCAGGCCAACCGTAAAACACGGCGGTGGAAGTGTGATGATCTGGGGCTGTATTTCCACCAGAGGAGTCGGAAATCTCGTTTTTATAGATGGGATAATGAACCAGGACCAATACCTGAAAATATTAAAAGAAAATTTAAAACAATCGGCGGAGAAAATGGGCATTGGCGACACCATCAAGCTTTATCAAGACAATGACCCGAAACACAAGGCTCATAAAGTTAGGTCCTGGTTGCTCTACAACTGCCCCAACGTTTTGGAATCGCCGCCCCAATCGCCTGATCTCAATCCCATTGAGAATTTGTGGAGTGAGTTGGACCACCGTGTCCACAAAACGCCGATTTCATCCATAACAGAGTTAAAGCAATGGCTTCAGGAGGAGTGGGCCAAAATTGGCCAAGAATATACAAAAAAAAAATTATTTCAAATATGCCAAAAAGGTTAAACGATACCCTAAAGAATAATGGCTATCATACCAAATATTAAATCACTGTTATTTTCAAGAAAAATTATGTTTTTTTAGTTCTTTAAGTTAAAACCGAATATTAATGTAACCCAGATTTTTAAGTTTTTTTTGTTTATGTTTGTTTTCACCTTTAATTTAAGATAAAACCTTATATATATGTACCTTTATGAAAAGGTAATAAAACAAGATTTAAGTTACCATTTTTTAAATTTTGTTTTCTCTAAATCTTATACATTTTATTCGGATTTGAAGTTGAAAAAAAAAAACCGAATATTAATGGGATCCACTGTATGTAATCAAGAGTAATCACTGGAGGAACCTCCTTCCCTATGATTACGTAATCATAA
Source organism: Drosophila triauraria (assembly GCA_014170255.2). Lineage (NCBI taxonomy): Eukaryota > Metazoa > Arthropoda > Insecta > Diptera > Drosophilidae > Drosophila > Drosophila triauraria. The sequence continues at coordinate 7,054,120 of CM024337.1, forward strand.
ACATATTTTCCCCCAAAAATGCATGAGTTTTTTTTCTTTAAATATATATACATAAATGATATGAAATGAATACGTAATCATTGTAAAAGTCAAGTTCTTTAATGATTCATCATCTTTTCGTAGTTTATCAACATTTCATTAAACTGTCATCAACATAATTTTTGAAGAGAGAAATTGAGCGAGGGAAACTTGAGAGCAAGAGAGTCGGTTTTGACACAATTGAATTAGAGCAGAGTTGGGCACAAGACATACATATGTAACGTAAAGAGCAACTGAGCAGGTAGACGACAAAAAACAACAGCCACCGCTACCGTCTCGATGCGTCGCAATCATGAGCTACCCAAAATGTGCGAGCAAGGGGAATACACTGACAAAAATTCGATCTCAAACTCGGAAGTTTTCGCTCCGTCTGTCCTTTTTAACGGTCTCGTGTCCGCCTCAAAAGAACGACATAAGAACAAATTAAAACTTTTTCACTCAGTGCAGAAGACCACAGTTTCCTTTGAAATTCTTTTTGCATTGCTATCATGTGTGTCGGCCGCACGCGTACAATTTGTTTTTGCAATTTCGAGCGATCACCGACAACCCTTTTTCCCGCCTCTCTGGCGGCAATATTTCAGTGCCATTGTTTTTATAAAATGTTACGGATCGGATTAAGCGCGAGCATCGACCGTGTGTGTCTACTTGCTGGCACCTATAACGGAAAGAACAATGGGCTGCTCCCATAGCAAAGGCTTTCCCTTCCCTGAATTAGAAAGTCACTTCGCCCAAAGCCGAAGTCGGCACGTTGATGAAACATTGATGACAACGGCCTATTGAAGACAACTTGTACAGCAGGGTATGTTTACGCGACTTTTTACTCACCCTTTACGATAGTTGTAAAAAATGTTGTAATAAGATGATTTCCACAAAAAAGGATTCATCTTCTTTTAAATCAAAAGTGTTTAAGGCCATGGTGCTCAGGCCTATGCAAACGCATCACATTTGTTCTTTTAAATGCCCACAGCATAGGCTTTGTGTAGGCCGATCCCACGGCGCTTTACACAAACAATTTTGCACTTTCCTCTTTCTGACGCCGTCCTATGCTGATAAGACCGGCCAAGCCAATTCGGAAAATTTGCCCATTCACAGGAAAGCAAAAATACACAATAGCCAAAAAGCCAGGAGCAAATAACGGGATACATGCTTTCAGGAGCAATATTATTTTGTAATGCAGCTTTTAATACAGGCAGGTTCCGGTTTTCACTTTTACAAGATTCCCTCGTACCCATAGGGTACAAGGGTATTATAAGTTAGTGCCAACCGATAATGTATGTAATAGCATTATGACCCTGCATTAAAAACTTCATTAATTGGCGCATTAATTAGAGGCTTGCCACCAACCATAGGGTTTTACCTAAGTTATTATTAGTTTTTCTCTCCATTTCTAGTTTATAAGGTTATTAATTAACGATACTTCAGTTAAATATTTTTTTTTCTCAATATGTTATGTCAGATCACAAAGGGGCATGGTCATAGGTTTTTTTGCGGTGGCACTGATTTAATTTCGGCAAAAGTTTTTCCACAGTGTACACACGCGATTATTATAACATCGGCTGATGCTGCTTAGAACCACGAGCCGAAGTTTTACGAAGTATCTACTTATGTATTTCAGTGCAATCACATTGCCGCCTCACTCACACTTAATACAACTCAGTTTACTATGTTCCTTTCACTCGCACTTATTGCAAGCATACAATAAGTGGATGTCTGTTGCCGACGGGACCACCTTATGTTATTTCATCATGCTTAGAACTGGCGAAGATTCCGATTTACGGGGGCGGCGATGAGATCCACGTGGGGGTGAAAAGAATCCGAAATCAAACTAGGTGGTAATTCTGAGAAGAATATTTTAACTGATATGCTCACATTAACCGGCTTGGCGATGGCCGCTTTTAGTTACCAACTAAAATATGCACACCTTATAAGCTCGAACCGAGCAGTCGTTGCTTTGGCCAATTTGTGAAACCAAGGAGGAAAAAGACTTCGTCGCACGTTGCATCTGCCTTTTATACCCTCCAAGAGAATTTTCTTATCTTCCAGTCCCTTTCGAACTGAGATGCCCTTTGGGGAGCATTAAGTCTTCTATGCAGGCATTTGGGCTGCTGCAGTAACAAAGTCACAAGCGACAAGAGGCATTTATTACAATTCTTTTTTCCCTTTTGTTCATCAATGAGTAGGTCCTCATTATTTTCAACGAAAGTAGTTAAACAGACCATATCAAAAGAGCATAGCAAAATTAATGAGTGGCATATTTGAAATCAGAATGCAAATATGTTTCTTCAATCTTTATTAGCGCCTCGTTATATATTTCTGGCATAATCAGGCAGGCTCCGGTTTTCACTTCCACAAGATTCTTTCGTTTTCGTTTTCGAAATCGAAAATCGGTGCTCCCGTTTTCACTTTCACAAGACTTTTTCGTTTTCAAAAACGGGCAAGTTTGTCTTGTCGAAATGTAAAGTAAATGCCTTTTTCTACATCAAATCGGTTCTTAATTGCAAAAGGAAAAAAATAGTTGACTTGCTGGTCTATTGATGTTTGTTTCACGCCATCAGTGGATCAATCTAGTTCGTAATTACTTTTTAAAGAATTATTTTCTGACCCCACCTCGAATTCGCAAAAAAAAATATTTGCCGTCGGCAACGACAACTTTCGTTTTGGTTGCCAGTGCTGCCGTACTGTTGGTGGAACCAAACAATCTGGTCGAAATGCTTGTAAAATTAAAAGTAAAAAGTAGGGTATTAATTATGTTCAAAGAAGATAAGAAAGGTTTTAATAAATAAAACAGTTTAATTTCATAGTTTAAATGGTACTTTTACCATTTAAAAAAGGTATAAAAGTCGCTGTTTAAAGAGTGGCAACGCTCTTGGACCGATAAATAAACAATTTCTGCATTTATTTGGGTTTAAAGCAAACAATTAAAAAAAGTAAAGGCCTGTAAACATTCCGCTTAGTTCTCAAAACATTCCAGTCAACTGTTTGAGCAATATAAATAAATAAATATTTCGATAACAAAACGATGACAAAAAGTTTGTGAAAACCGGAGCACCTAAAAACGAAAACGTACGAATTTGGTCTAAAACGAAAACGAACGAGAAAGAAAGCTAACTTCGGTAAACCGATGTTTATATACCCTTGCAGTCAGCAATTGGATCATTGAAAATCGATCCATTTTAATTATGTAAAAAAAATGTCAAATTATGTAAATTTTGTAAATTTTACATTTTACATGTAGAATTTTACATTTTCATATAAATCGACCGATCCCTTCTATGGCAGCTATATGATATAGTTGTCCGATCTTAATGAAATTAAAACCGTAATTCTAGAACTATAAAAAACGACTATATCTCGAAGTTTATAGAAATTCGTTGAAAAACAGAGAAGTTAAAATTTTTTTTTACATTAATTTCGCCATCATTCCTATGGCAGCTATAGGATATAGTGGTCCGATTTCGGCCGTTCCGACATATATACTGCGTGCTAAAGAAATAAGACTATGCTGAAAATTTCAGCCCGATAGCTCAAAACTGAGAGACTAGTTCGCGTAGAAACCGACAGACAGACAGACAGACAGACAGACGGACAGACAGACGGACAGACAGACGGACAGACAGACAGACGGACATGGCTAGATCGACTCGGCTGGTGATGCTGATCAAGAATATATATACTTTATGGGGTCTGAGATGCCTCCTTCACTGCGTTGCAAATATCATGGCAAAATTATAATACCCTCTGCAAGGGTATAAAAACAAAAGTGAAAACCGGAGCCTGCCTGTATGTTCCATATCAAATATCGTGGCACATCAGTATACATTATTGTCTGGTCGGTTGCATAGTTAAAAAAAAACTCATTTAATGTAGTTTCTTCTGTGAAATAAACACGCTGTAGAGCTGGGAAATAATCGATTCTCAGTGCATCGATTTTTTTCGATCTTTTAGAAAAAAAAATCGATTAAATCGAAAAAAAAAAACTTTTTTTTAATTTATAAAGATCAATTTATGGAGATCTTTATAAATTAATTTAATTTAATTAATTTATAGAGATCATATACTTATACATGTAAAAAGCAACTAAAAACACATTTCGATTATATATGTAAATAAGGAAAAGTAAAAGGTTTTAAAAACATAAGTAACGAAAGAGATCAATTCATGGAGATCATATACTTAGACATGTAAAATGCAAACTAAAAATACATTTAAGAAAAGAAATAACAAAAGAATTTGTTTTCATAAAATAAAAAGCGAACAAAAATTACGTTTCCAGAACATTAAAAATATGCAATGATTACATATCCAAAAGCCATTGGTTCTTGCTTGTAAACAGAAGCTTGCTTACAGTTTTTGGTTTTAGAGCGGCGCGTCTGTTACATTCTTATTCACAGTGATGGAATTTAGCTGATGAATGCTTCATGATACATCGATGCTACCAAAAGAGAATCGATGTTTAAACGAAATAAAAAGAATCGATAGTATCGATTCTAGAATCGATTTTTTCCCAGCTCTAACACGCTGTCCATTTTCAAGGTGCCAATATCTGACGATGGAAGAATATATATATATTACCGATGTCGTTTCCATTTACGTTACCAACAATAGCATCACGCAAATAAATGTATTCCTCAACTCGAAGTTTCGCTTGATTACACCAGTTTACAAAATAAAAATAAATAAATGCTCCAAGCCTGTTGATGCGAAATTCTGGTAGAGTTGAATCCCCAGATCACGAAAATGGCCTTAATTTTGTTTTCTATGGATACGTTTTTTTTTAAGTATTTTAAAGTTTTAACCAAAAAAATGCTGCTTATTTTACGTTTCTCATTTCAAAGCTCGAGTTGTAGCCAACCAATTTAACCATCGAATGTTTTATTTTAGAGGTAATGAACTAACCTTTCGATTTTTATACACTTTTTGTATATTGGATAGTGTTGGGTTGCTCATGAGTGAGTGAACAAAAAAGAGTTGTTCACTAAACTGAGTGAGTGAACATGTTCCTTCCAAGTTGTTCTTTTTTGTTCACTTGTTCATTTTTGCTCACTATTGTTCAGTTGTTCAATTTTGTTCTTTTTTGTTCACTTGTTCATTTTTGTTCACTATTGCTCAGTTGTTCAATTTTGTTCTTTTTTGCTCACTTGTCCAGATTTGCTCTTTTGCTCATTATTGCTCAGTTGTTCAATTTTGTTCAGCTACTCTTTTTGGTTCATTTTTGTTCAGTTACTCTTTTTTATATGGTATTAGAGGTGGTAATGTCTTTGGCAGATACAGCTTAAGTCTGAATCTGACCAATTACGCCTCGACTTTGCGCGTGCTTAACTCGGATATCCGCAAGTCCAAGGCGTACATAAGCGACAAGGAGACTAGCAATGAATTGGATATGGTGTTGACCATGACAAGCCTGTGTTTGTGACAAATCGCAACAGTCGCATGCGTTCTGAAGAGAACGAGTTTCTATTTGTATTATTATTTTATATTTTTCATTTTGTTATATTAGTTTTGTTTACATTTATTTATTTATTTTTATTTTCTTTATATAAATATTCAATACATGAAAAATGAAAACATAAATATACTTACATACATATCAGACCTAAACTATGGATTTTTTTAGTCGTTAAAATGCAGTGCTCAGTAGTCTGTTTATGAACAGGTTATAAAAAGGCAATGAACAGTGAACAAGTGAGCAAGTGAGCAATGAACAGTGAACAACTGAACAAGTGAGCAAGTGAGCAATGAGCAATGAACAGTGAACAACTGAACAAGTGATCAAGTGAGCAATGAACAAGTGAGTAAGTGAGCAATGAACAAGTGAGCAAAATGAGTGAGTTGACTCTTTTGAAAAAAAAGAACAAGTGAACATGTTCACCCAAATGAGCAGTTTTTACCCAACACTAATATTGGATAAGTACTTTGTGTGCTGGAGGTCGATAAACTTGAAAAAAGTGGAAATATCAATCCGTTAACTCAAATGTAAACATGCTGCTAGCATCCTAAAAACTTGAAAAAAATCCGTTGGAAAATCAAAACGTGTTTTTTTCTGAAGTCGATCGCCCAAAGTATCAAATAGGCCAACAACTCCAGAAATCCGCTGAAAAATGGATTTATCGTGGAATGAGAAATTTTTTTAAATTTTTGGCCAGATGTCTAGTAGATTAAAGGTACAGTATTGGACACCGCCTTTAGATAGTCTGTTAACTTTGCTAGATGTGATGAACAGTCGGATTTAGCTATGAAAAAAAAGCTAAGTTTTGTTAAGTAAACAAAAATTTACAAAATTAAGTTGAAGTAAGAGAAAAATTAAATAATACATAGACCACCGAATAAATACCGAGTGTTTTCGACACCCGAGTTATTTTTCAGTAAACACTCGACAATAATTCTCGGGTGTTCCGACACACAAGCGAAGATCGTCTGCAGATCATTTTTTGATTGTGTGTATGAATTGAAGTTGCGTAAAAAATGCACACGAAAGAAGTGCGTAGAAGAGAGACCGCAATACTGGAGTCGAAAAAAACACTCGGTGGCCAGAGGTTCTCGCTTCTTCTTGTGAGTGCTTTTGTTATCGTTGTCTTTTGCCTTACCCACTTGCACGATCGAACTTCCTAGAACTCCCAATGTTAAAACCAAAGCCTAATACACTTTCAAAAATAGTTTTGTGAAAATAAATTTAATTATTTTAAATATTATTATGAAAAAAAAAAATTCAGCTCGTTAATTTTCAGCTATAGTTTTATATCATATTTAAAATTTTTCTTTTGATTAGCCCAAAAAAAACAAAAAATAATGAAAATAATTCAGTCTGTAAAAATTAAAGGAACATAAATTGAAATTTCAGTTTCTAGGTTTTATAATGAAGACCGACATTTATTCTGTTAAATTAACGTTCTAAATTAAACTTGTTCCTTTTTATAGATGCCCAAATAATTATTGTTTCTTACAGTGTATTTTGTCTTCAGCTTCGACCAAACGCTAGCATTCGACAAGGGAAACTACCGATCCGCAAAAAAAAGCTTGTTAATGTGTAGGCTAAGATGCCTGGCATACAGTACTTGAACTGTCTGCCTTGTGTCGCCGCAACTAGAACATGAACCAGTTGGACTATAGATGGTGCACATGAGGGTCTGAAGACTCAGCGACAGCCTCTGTTGAATGCAGCCAAATGAGTAACGCTTGCATTGTGGTCAAAACAATTACTGATTTTATTGAGGAAACTTAACGGTATTTATAGCTAAACAAAGTATAAAGAATATGCTTATGTCAACGAAATTGTGTGTAGAAGAAATGTGGGTTACTGTGTATTATGATCTATGCAGAAATGGGAAACGGTGCTCAATTCGACTTCTTCATGTCAGCATAATATGCATTTGCGCTTGACCTTACAATCGCTACCTTTGTTATCGCATATACATATTGCTGAGGCTGAACAAAGCTAATGTTCAACGAACGAGTGGGCAAAGCACAAAAAAAATACTAGGGTGTCTTCAAAACAGCCGAGTATTTTTTGTGTGCTTTGCGCACTCGTTCATTTCACATTTGGTATTATTTTCTACTGGTTGGTTGTTCCTTCATCAGTTATGAGTGCGAGTACGACCGGCACCGGTAAACGAAAAGTACCGAGTGCCAGATACACAAGAACAATCACTCAATGTGTGATCGGGTGCTCAATGGACATGTAACTCGTTATACCGTTACCAGTTTATGTGTGTGCGATTGCTTCACTTTGTTTGCCGGTGGTAAGAAGCACCGGCACAAAAAATTTAACGAGTGTGAGCGGAGTGGTCAAAAGTTGCACCCTTGCCGTTCTCTGTTGCGAATATACTATGGTGCCCCAGTGATAGTTCTCAGGATTTTCGATTGTGCTCGCTGGATGATGTCTATGTTGCATTTACATTTTGTAAACTGGGCCCGAGTTCAATCCCACACAAAACAAAAATATTTTTTTGTTTTTTTAGTTTTTCTCCGGGTACATTAATTAAAAAAAGGAAGAAACGCAAAAAAAAAAACAGAAAAAAAAAATACCAAAAAAGTTTTGGGCGCGGCTTCAAGCTACGCAGCTTGCCTTCGGGGGATGTCTTAAAATTCGAATTTTATTGCTAATATCTCCCATGTTTATCATCCGATTATACTAAAATTTTCAGAAAACGACCGCTGAAGCCAATTCATTTATTTTATCTATTAACTTTTACCCAAAAATAGCGAGCATAGCTAATATAACGTTTTTTATGATTTTTTGGGGCGGAAGTGGGCGTGGCCCAATTTTAAAACAAATTTGATCTGCATGCAACAGATTCCAATGCTGTCACCAAATGTGGTGGCTCTAGATTTTATAGTCTCTGAGATCTGTTTACCAACACGGACAGACAACCAGACGGATTTGGCTAATCGACTCGGCTGGTGATGCTGATCAAGAATATACATATATACTTTATGGGGTCGGAGATGACTCCTTCTGCCTGTTCCAAACATTCTCGGTTGGCACTAACTTATAATACCCTTGTACCCTATGGGTGTCGGGTATAAAAACTGTACCAAAATATTTTGTGTTATTTTGAAGTTATTCATTTTGGCCAAAGTTGGATGGTCACTCAGCCTATAGTCACTATTAACTTATTACACACACTCGAATTCATGCATTTATATTGACAGATGAGACGCCAGCACTGTAAAATTAATATCTTAATCGGTTTATCAAAGCCTAATTCACACTGCAGTGACTTTCGGGGGGGCGATTAAGAGATGGTGGGAAAATTAAATTATTTGGCGATGAGGAATCACAAAGACTTTAGTTTAAAGCTACGTACTCACTAGCGCTAAAATGTAGCAACCAAATGAGTGCGAGCGAGAGGTGAATACACTTTTTCGGCGCCTCTTAGTAAGGTCGATACGCAGATGAGCTAAGAGAAATACTAGAATATATGTAGTATATACTAGAATGAACATCGCGTTAGGTCTTTTAAATCGGATGACCATTAGCCAGGGTGGCCCGGGAGGAAGGAAATATTTGATAATACCCTTGCGAAGTGGAGACAGGCAATAGGAAACAAAGCCGAATCGCAGGTTCTGCAGCGGGAAAAATGAATTTATTTACAATACAATTAAAGAAGTTTGAATGTGGGATCTTGACGATAAAATAAATACAAATACAAAATATTAAAATAAAATGAAGTCTTAAAAAATTTAATTTATCTGAAAAATAAGCAAATAAAATAGAAAAGGGCCGAAATCCCATATTATAAAATTAAGGACATGCTAATTGCTTCCCCTCTGCTCATCCCTGACCAGTGGTCTCCTACTGGAATTCTTTTTTTAGTTGGCTACCACCACAAAATGCTGGTGCTTCGAAGCATACAAGGACTACAAAAAGGAGAAGTGGCAACGGGAATGGAAATGGCCAGGGAGGACTGGGCAAGCAGGCACCATTGGGTTCCGTGGAGAGCTCATGGAGAGAGATCATGGTGGTCAGTCCCACCATGTCATCCGCGCGCGGCGACTTAAGCGCAAAGTTTGTGGCAGCAGCCGTAGTGGACATGGATGTGCCCAACGATGCGGCAGGTTGCAGGTGTTCTACGACTACAATGCGAAAAGATCCACCAGCAGCCAACTGGACGAGGAGGAGGTGCAGCAGATGTCCCTCGGTCAACACTCCCTAGCGGGATCTCCAGCAGTGGCAGCAGCTGCAGGCTTAAGCATAAAACTCTTGACCGTTACCAGCTGACCACACTTATACCCTTGTTTCACTGCTACATATTGCTTCATTCTCGAGAATGGTCTATTCTTTTACATGGTGTCTCCCAAAGGGAGAATGGTCCGTCCAAAATGAAGAGTTCATCCGTTCACCATTCGAGACGAAGCGCAGTTTCTTATTGTTTTTTAAAATATAAATTTGTTTTTCATAAAGATGAGTGGAAACAAGCGCAAACGACCCATTAATTGGGCGCCCCATCATAATGCGCTCGTATTGGATATGTGAATGGAAAACATAATTCCAATGGGGTCGGCACATATGGGCTAGTCCCACGTGTCACACGTCAAATTCGCACGATTTTGTAAATAACAAGTGAGAAAGCTACAGTCGAGTGACCGACTGTGAGATACCCGGTACCCAAAATATTGCCCGTGAAATTAAATAGCACACGGACATGGAAAAAACAAAAAGTTGACAACTAAAGTCAAATGTTACTAAAAACATATTGAGCAACGTTCAAAAAAGACTAATTCTGCAGCTGTACGCAGCTGCATTACGAAATAATACTGCGCTCGAAAGCACGCAACACTTTTTTTCGCTACTGCCACCCAAAAGCTAAGTGCTCAGACACGCGAAATTATTCCTAAGCAGTGCGATACAGCAAGAGAGCATAAAAGCATTAATTGTTTAATAACTTTCATGTTTATCATCCGATTTTACTCAAATTTGCAGAGCACGTCCGCAATCGCCTACTTATTAAGTATATATATTTACTTTAAGTCGAAAATCACGCCTATAGCTAAAATACCGTTTTTTATTTTTTTCGGGGGCGGAAGTGGGCGTGGCCAAATTTTAAAACAAACTTGATCTGCGTGCAACAGATTCCAATGTTGTCACCAAATTTGGTAACTCTAGCTCTTATAGTCTCTGAGATCTGTTGTTTCACACGGACGGACAGACGGACATGGCTAAATCGACTCGGCTGGTGATGCTGATCAAGAATATATATACTTTATGGGGTCGGAGATGCCTCCTTCTGCCTGTTACATACATTCACGATTGGCACTAACTTATAATACCCTTGTACCCTATGGGTACCGGGTATAAAAATTTAGAAATCTAAAAAATATGTAGGAAGATTATGTGTTGTGCTTAAAAGGTATTTAAGTGTACTTTCAAATGACATTAAGCATAATTTCGGTGCAGTTATTTTTTTCGAAATAATCGCTCATAATGTGATGTGTCGCACGCTACACAAAATGGAAGTAACTTTTTAATTTTCCATTTCATTTGGAATTTTTAGCGAATTATGCATAATAAAGCATACAAAATCCGATATATAAAAGAAAGGTAGTAATAAAAGAGTGCATAAATAACATATTTGAAGTCAAAAAAAGTTATGGTTTTTTAGCAATCCTATTGTGAACCTATTATGTCGCACGCTTTTCCACTGTCATACATATTGTAGTTTTCCTATGAATAACTTCATATTTCCTTGATAAGCAACTTATTCGATACTTAATGGATATAAAAAAAAGCTTTGGTAGAAAAAGCGCAAAAAATAAAATTAAATTAAATATAAAAGTGCTCTTAAAAATACCGAAAAAATACCACATTTTAGGTTTAGGTTTTTTAGTTTTTTGGCCGCATTTAACATGAAAACACGAAGATATGCTATATAACCATTGTATTAAGAAAATTTTAATTTGGTTATGAAGTTTTTTTCTATATGGGAAACCCACAAGAATACGAAAATAATCAACATTTTAGTTTTCGGGCCTGGTGGACTGATTCTGGGATTAGCCCATATACCAAAGGATTCGTGATTCTCGTGCGAAAGTACCCTTAGGGTACTTTTCCACTACGTTGCTTTTTCCAACTATCGCACGAGAATCTCAAAAAGCAGAAAAGGGGTTTCTTCTATGAAAAAGTGCTTTTTAGCACTCTCTTGAAGTGAAACAGCTGTTTTTTGTCAGACTTGCAGGAACCACTGCAGTCCACTGGAATCTCTTAGCCTAGTCTACAACTCTGATGCAGACGCATCAATCCTCTTTTTAAGAAAGTCTCTTATGATCCCGAATTCACCTGGCCTGCTTTTTGAGGAGTAAGTGGAGAAGGATAAGTCTGGATATGCGCCCCTGCCCCGACCCGACTTTTTTTTAATTTATAAAGATCAATTTATGGAGATCTTTATAAATTAATTTAATTTAATTAATTTATAGAGATCATATACTTATACATGTAAAAAGCAACTAAAAACACATTTCGATTATATATGTAAATAAGGAAAAGTAAAAGGTTTTAAAAACATAAGTAACGAAAGAGATCAATTCATGGAGATCATATACTTAGACATGTAAAATGCAAACTAAAAATACATTTAAGAAAAGAAACAAAAGAATTTGTTTTCATAAAATAAAAAGCGAACAAAAATTACGTTTCCAGAACATTAAAAATATGCAATGATTACATATCCAAAAGCCATTGGTTCTTGCTTGTAAACAGAAGCTTGCTTACAGTTTTTGGTTTTAGAGCGGCGCGTCTGTTACATTCTTATTCACAGTGATGGAATTTAGCTGATGAATGCTTCATGATACATCGATGCTACCAAAAGAGAATCGATGTTTAAACGAAATAAAAAGAATCGATAGTATCGATTCTAGAATCGATTTTTTCCCAGCTCTAGTGTGTGCTATTGTACACTATTGTACTGTGCAAATGAGTACATTCTTTTTCAACACGTGCATAATAAACATGGATGGCAAGGAAAACGACGCTCGTGCAATGAACGCACAAGAAAATGTAAGTTTTTGGTTTAATAAATCTGTATTGGAATTAGAATATGTGTTGTTTTATATGTTTGTGATTGTCTATTGTATAATTGTGGTAATATAGTGCCCGACCCCCAAGCAAAAACAGTGATTGTCGAATATATGTATGTATGTATCTTGAATGTTCATTTGTATATACATTAAAACAAAATTTTGTTGAAATTAGACTTCAACGTTGGACACATCAAATGAGTCGCGTTTTAAAGAGTACGCTGCGAAAATAAAATCCAAACTATTAGCCGGTGAGCTTAAGCCTACTCCTTCACGTGGTCGGAGCAAAGTGTGGGAGACTTTTTCTCGATTTGCTAATGAAAATGGCATAGAGACGACTGATGCAGTAGTGTGCGACAAATGTAAAAACATTTACAAATTCGACAAAAGCACTTCCAATTTAGTAAAGCACAAATGCTACATTATGGCCAATAGCCAAAAGCGCAGTCTTCCTGCCGTTGATGTTGACCTTGGAACAAAAAAGAAATGCACCAAACTGGCAACGGAGTGGACAGTTAAGAATGGTCGATCCTTTAATATAATTGCGGACTCGGGATTAAAAAACTTGGCCTAGTTTTTTATTCTGTTGGTGCGAAACTGGGAGAAAACGTAAATATTGAGTCAGTACTGCCGCATCCCACAACTATACCGCGAAACATCGGTGCGCTTTATGACTTTCACTACAATGAATTCAAAATCGAGATTCAAGAGCAGAAAAAGTTTGGATATAGTATAACTTCGGATATCTGGACGGACGACTTTTTTAAAGAATCTTACATATCACTGACTATGCATTACGTCAAAGAAGGCACCCTTAAAAACCGCCTGCTAGCAGTGAAATCAATGGGTGGAGTTTCCTGTACCGGTAAGAATTATAGAATGTTATTGGAATATATTATATATCAATATTTCTTAGGCAATGAAATCAAAAACAAAATTATTCGAATTTTACTGGACTTTGGATGTGATTTGCTGATGGACGATCTGACCGGGGTGCAGACTGAAATCCGCATTTAACGGACTGAGACCATTACACTTTACTAATCACTTGGTCCACAATGTGATTGGCAAAGTTGTAAATGAGGTACCAGAATTGCTGGATCTGGTTAATCGTTGCAGCAAGCTTGTTAAGTATTTCAAAAAATCTGGACAAAACTCGAGCTTAACAAGCACTCTGAAAAGCTACTGTCCAACTCGTTGGAATACGATATTCAACCTATTTAAGTCAGTTGAGTTAAACTGGATGGAAATTTCGCAGATTTTGGTGGAAAAAAAAGAAATTTGTAGAATTCAGGACATAAATTTAAGTAATGTAAGGGAAATGGCGAACCTTCTTGCTCATTTTGAAGCTTGCTCCAAAAAGCTTGAGGGTAGCAATTATCCCACATTGCATTTGACTATTCCACACATAAAAAACTTAAAAAAAATAGCCACTCCACAAGACAGTGACATAGACATCATTCAAAAATGCAAGCTTTCACTTTTATAATATTTAGATCCAATAGTTCTAAACAATTTAAAAAAATATCACAACATTGCCCTTTTTTTGTTTCCACCCACCAATAAATTAACAAAATTCACACAACTAGAAAAGGAAAAAACTGTCAGTGACATTGAAGAAATGATGGTGAGTATTCATATAAATGGACAAAATGATGCTATTGAAAAATTAATTAGGCCCACACAAGACATAGATAACATTTTGGCAGATTATTCCCAACCCATTCAAAGCATAAATATTTTATCATATATTCAAGATGAAATGCAAACATATAAAAATATTAATAAACCTTATAGTGAAGATTTCGATGTTCTGCAGTGGTGGTCAATTAATAAAGACCGTTTTCCGCTACTGTATCAGATTAGTTGCAAGATATTCAGTTCCCTCGACCAGTGCAGCATCAGAAAGGGTGTTTTCTGTTGCTAAAAATTTGATAAGCGAAAAACGATCAAAAATTGCCACCACCGATGACATGGTAAACAAAATAATGTTCCTTCATTCAAATGTTAACAACTTAAATATAGAATCTTTTATAACATAAAACATTTATTATAATTACTTTTAGTTAAAGTAGAAATAATTGTTAAGCTCTTTATTTTATAATAAATAAATTTTTATAGGAAAATATAAACCAATGTTTTTCATCTTATTCTGGCGTATGACATTTGTTATGAAGTTTCACTCACTGTACAGTAAGTCAACTGCACACCAAAACACTGTACAGTGCTTTGACTGCACAGCAATTTTGGTGTACTCATTAAAAGCTGTGCAACTATGGAGAGAGTGACTACACTGTCTGTCAATACAGGCAATATTACCCTATTCACTCACACCCAATTATACTGTCCAGAAAAAAAAGTGTGCCCACTTTTAGAATAAGTGATTCATTTGCCATTATGGATGCATTCATGCAGAAGTCTAATGTATAGTATATGTATATATATATATATGTATTTGTACATATAAATAAATACTACCTGCAGTACCAGTTGTCATCAATAGGCCGTTGTCATCAACGTTTCACCAACGCGCCGACTCTTGTCAAAACCAACTCTCTCGCTCTTAATTCTCTCTCGCTCAATTCATCGATGAAATGATGATGAAACGTTGATGAAATGTTTATGAAATGTTGATTAAATGTTGATGAAATTGTTGATGAATCATCGATGAAATGTTGATGAAAGGATGATAAATCATAGATGAGTCATTGATGAATTTTTCACTGATGACAGCCTAGGACATGCCCATTTAAGTTTCATAAACAGTTTGTATGGAGTTTCATCGATGATTCATCAACAACGACTAAAAATACGATCAAACCAATCATAAACGAAAAGTTCGGTTCAACGAGCACGATCCGAACAGAAACGAAACCTAAATATACGATCAAAAGCAATCGTGCATATCGCTTCGTACGATCACAAATGTTCAACTCAGTGCTTATGGACTATCCCGATCGATCTTGCTCAAGTAGCAAGCGATTGCTACTATTCCCGAACGAGACGATCATATACGATCCGAGTAAATGATCGGATACTACCCGATAACTTATTATCCGTTGAAGATCTCTGACTGGTACTCGAACCCGCGATCGTCAGATCACTGTGGACGGCAGTCCACGTAGTGACGATGAGCACCGAGCAAGGAGACTACTATATACAGCCGTAGAATTGAAAATCTGCTACGATGGTCCGATCAGAACCATTTATATCTTGATCAAAAGGTATTGTAAACCTCTTTGAAACTGCATACTAAGATTTTTCAAAAACGGATTAGTTTAGGAAAAATGTGAGTGAAAGTGCAAAATTGAAAATTTTGAAAATTGGAGCTATCGGTGGAGCAAAAATCCCCAAATATTTAATGTTGTTGTGATCAGGCTTTAAATACGCGTCGAATGACACCTCGATCATCCTGATCCGATACTCCGTTTAAAAGATATTCAATAAACAAGATTTTAACCGCCTTTCCAAAATGAAAACGTTTGTCCTGTTGTTTGTCTGTTTGTCTGTCGATTTTTTTGTTTTAGACTCCTGGAACTACTTTTATTTTATTAAACAGCTCGAGCTAAACATTTTTTGTTCTACGACTTTTTGGGTTTCCCGCTAGTTTGGCGGGAAAACAGCTAAAAAAGCTAGATTTCCCGCGCCCATAACTTCTAAACGATTAAAGCTACAGAAACGTGCTATATGTCGTTAGAAAGGTATTTTAAAATGATAATAGCTTTGCCTGGGCATAATTTATCTAAATATAATATTTAAGAATTTATAGTTAAAATTATTATTTTTTTTTTAGTTTTTGTAATTTTTTCAAAATTGGCTCTAACGATTTTGATAGTCACTCAAGGCCATATATCCCTTGAGATGGCTCAACTTTTGGTATATATCACATATCTGGGAAAATTCGCTTTTCCGAGATATTACTCATTAAAATTAGTAGCAAAGATCCCATATACCTAACCTTTTACATGCACTTTACATACATTTATGTAAAAATACATGTAGAGTCATATAGAGGCGTGCACAATTGCAATAAACTTTAAAACCATCAAACAAAACGTAAAATATTTTAAATTTGAAAAAACCTTTTAAATTGTTTGTTTTTAATTTGAACCACTTTTTGCTTTTCCCGCTACTTTGGCGGGAAAAAGGGAAAATATCGAAAAGTTACTGAAACGTGCTATATGTCGTTGGAAAGGTATTTTTAAATGATAATTACTTTGCCTTTACAAAAAAATTATCTAAAAAATTATAATAAAGAATTTAGAATTAAAACAAATTTTTTTAAGATATTTTAATTTTTTTTTTAAAATGGCTCTTACGATTTTGATACTCACTTCAGGCCGTATAACCCTTGAGATTGCTTTTCATCTTTTAGGATACTTCTTTTATCTCCGAAAATTCGCATTCTCATCAAAATTAGTACCAATCCCATACAGCTAATTTCTTTATATATGGATTTTTTTTGTTAGTTTTCCACATTTGAAACAAAAACTTCTGATATCAAAAACACCACTTAACGAGATACAAAATTTTGTGACGGGTAACAGCGTTCAGCTAATATCAGATGTCATACCTATGTGCTATAATTTTTTAATAATAGCTAAGTCATATAGGAACGACCTCTGGACATGGTATTGAGCTATACTAATTAACACTAACATTTGGAGACCTACATACATATGGCATTTTAAAAACTTCTGATATCAAACAAAAACACCTCTTAACGAGGTGAGATAAAAGTGACGATGGCACATTCAACTCAAAAAATTTCTGATACCAAATTTTGTGACGATTAATAGTTACTTAAACAAAAATATTAAAAAATTGTTTTGTTAGTTTCAAAATCGGCACGCTGCCTGTTTTGCCTTTTTAAATTTTTCAGCTAAGTGCCGATTTTGAAACTAATTAAACAATTTTTTAATATTTTTGTTTAAGTAACTATTAATCGTCACAAAATTTGGTATCAGAAATTTTTTGAGTTGAATGTGCCATCGTCACTTTTATCTCACCTCGTTAAGAGGTGTTTTTGTTTGATTAAGACTTAAGACAATTGGTGGTTCTTTTCAAAATTAAAGTAGATTGATCAAAGATTCTTTTAAGCCTACCCAGCCAACCATCGAAGTCCGCAGGGTGCTCCTTTAGGACTCCCTGTGCGGAGCTCAAACCCTCCTAGGGATGCTCCGAAAGGTGTCCTAAGGGAGCATGTTTGCGGGAGAAAATGGCCTTTTCAATTTATATGAAAACAGTGCTCCTTTAGGAGTCCTAGACGGAGTGTTTTCGGAGTCCCAAAATGCTCCTGTAGATAAACCGCAAGGACTCCGTGCGGACTCCTATTTTAGCTTATAAATTTTTAAAAGGAGTCCTTAAATCGTCCATAGATAACCTAACCGGAGTGTTTTGGGATTGCCTTCGTGCTCCGAAAACACTCCGAAGAGGAGTCCGTACGGATTCTCAAAATGCTCCGCAGTTGTTTTTCAATGAATTTATATTTATTGCTGAAAAAATAAACAAATTGATAAAAATATTGAAATATTGATCAAAATAAAAGAGTTTCTTTATTTTATGATATTAGATATTTAATAAATTACTTAAATGGTGAAATTAAATATGTACATAATTATAAATTTATTTGTTTTCCTTTTTGTGTATCGTTCTTTTGAAGTTTGGAACCACTTAGCGCTGGCTCGGTTAAACTCTTTGTCAGAGCCAACAAATTTTCTATTAAATGCGCCCCTAAAAGCATTTTTAATTGCCATTATGACAATAGCTCTTTTGTTTTGTGTTCCTTTCCACGAATATTTGGAAGCGACGTTATCATTTAAGATTTTGCGCCATATTGACCGAACAAACTTGGACGGATCAGCCCCTGGATGCTTGAATATTTCGTCTTCCAATTTCTCGCATAGCTCGGATGATGTTTTTAACTTCCCCTCGAGCTTCTCAAACTCATCCACTGAATTAAATGGACTTTTAAAATTTGAGTTTCTTTTTTCGGCTTCATCCACTTTTGAGTCATCGTAAGTTCAGTCAGTTGGCGAGAATGCATTTTTTGGTTGCTTTCCTCGAGCTTTTCAATTCGGGTGGTTAAATCTGAAAAAAATCGAGTATATAAGTAATAAATTCCCTTGAAATAATATTTAGAACAAGTATACCTTTCATTGACTTTTTTATTTTAACAGTGTTTTTTAAAATTTCCTTAAGCATATCTGTAAAAAGAACCATTTAGTTTTATAATTTTAATTACTACCATTTCTCATCTTACCATTGTTTTCCTTAAGCATATCTGTAAAAAGAACCATTTAGTTTTATAATTTTAATTACTACCATTACTCATCTTACCATTGTTTTCATTATTCATCGAGTTTAATAATTCATGTGGGGGCTTGTTTTCATCTAAGAAACATAACAATTTTAGAATTATATGATTTGATTAAGAAATATGTATGTTACACTTACCATTGAGTTCGGATTACGGATGCAATGAATTTGATGACAGAAAAATGTCCGTAAATTTACTCATGATGAATAATTTCAACAAAAACTTATTGTTGTTAAAAGGTAAAACTTTGTTAGAAATGTCAGAAATCATATGGGTAAACCGTTTATCACTTAACGTAAGTGATGGTGTACAAAATAAATGTACCAATCCGGACTTTATTGGCTCGTAAAATAGATCTTGCAGATTAAAGACTTAATTGGATTGTAATACAATTGTATTCGTTTTCTGTTCGATTACAATTATTTTAAAAATTTTGTCTTTGATTAAATAGAAGTTGTTTGGAAAATGTATGGAATAGAAAAGAGTATTCGCTTGAATTAATATAATATTTCCGGCTGAATCCTTTTTTAAAATAGAACTGAAAAGTTGTGTTCTCTTTTGACAGTTAATGCTCATTTCTACAATTCTATTATAAATCTGGGTGCTTATGTTTGTTCCATTTTATACCATTTGCTTCACTTTAAACAAAAAGCTCTCAAATTTAAAAGCGCTGAAGGAATCTAAAGTCTTCATCAGAGAGATGTAACAAACAGTGAAAATTATATTTAAGAGAAATTGGAATGTAAAGAGTAGGTAATAATTTCACAAAGCTGTAAAGCAGTGCTTTCGCGCAATTATTTTTCGTCAAACAATATTCTGGACTAAGAAGTATACGTATACCAATGCTTAGTTGCAGAAAATATTCATAGCGTTCTTGTATTAATATTTTTTCCAGTACTATTGGGCCGGTATATAAAAGAAATTGTCGAAATTCTTTCTTTCTTTCCATCGCTCAAGCTCTAAGGTACTTCGAGGTTTCCTGTTGAACTCTTTTCCCACACACTTTTTTAATGACAAGAGTTTTTCGTTAAAAATAATTATTTTTCCCTTTGTAAGTGAATAATCTTGACTTCTTTCTCTTAACCATGCCACCATCAAAGTTTTTACAATGCCAAGGCAAAACTACATGCATATAGTCCAATGCAAAAGTGTTGACTATATTTAATGGCAGCTCTTCAATTTTCAAGGATTCATTTGACTTGTGATAATTTGTATCACTTTTGAAGCGAAACTGTTCATCAGTGCGTGGGGTCATTTCGCCTTCAGGCTTGAATATAATTCTATTTTTATAAGTTTCACCACGCTGGTGACACTTTACACAACTGAAGTAGCCGGAATGACCTTTTACTCCAAGCATATATGAACGAGCCGGTGCATCACAAATAAATGAACGAATTTGGATCTCGAAATGTTTAGATTAGTAGGTAAACCCATTTCTATATAAATCATTTATTTCAGCAACGAATTCTGAGATATATTCATTTACTTTTGGTGGCTTGCCATCACCCACGAAAGCACCAGCAACGAGCACCGGGGCAGTTTTATTAATATTTATTAATATTGGCCACACCTGCTGCTTTGAACTTTTAAACAATGGGAGACCATCAACATTTACATTTAATTTAATTTCTTTTTCCGAGTAGGTATTATTTTCGAAGAAATCTGTCAAGCCGTCTACCACGCCGTAGTGAAAATAGTTTCCACTTCCCATTGCAGCGCTAGGACTTTGCCTGTGAGTTTTTTTTAGGGAGCGTGAGTCAGCATTTATATCGCAGCCATGGCCACGTAAAATTTTTAAAAGCCGATTAATGGCTAAAGCTGAAATGTTAAATAAAACTGCCCACTCTGCCAAGTCTTCAGATAATTTCAACGAGGACTTAAAATCGTGGAGCTCATTATCCGAGCCCTTATAATCTTCCTCCTCTGAGCTATCACTAAAAACTAGAGCTTCACTTTCACTTTCACTTTCCACAAAGCTATCTGGTTCTGATAACCTGGCCAATAATTTGTCCTCTCTTTCATAAATATTTCCACTCTCCACATTATTATGTTTCGTTATAGATTCTATGATCTTTTCTGATCGCCTTTTTATGCTCCTTCGATTGGTCATTTTTTTCGTCTTACCACAATGAATTCCTGAATGCGAAAGCAAAAATTGTGACAGGATAGAGGTGTAACAGTAGACTGGTAACCATCGTCACCTTCGATTGTTTATGCCCCCATCGATACATCGCGTAAGCACCATCACAATTTTCAGAAGCAGAATTTAGTGAATTCGTCAAAAAACTTACAAGTTTTTACTAACTAATTTAATTTTAATTGCTTATAATTTTAAGCACTTCCCAAAAAATTTTTATGTAATATGTAATCAATTATATCAATCTATGTAAAAAACAAGACAAAATTGGTGATTGGTTTTCTTTAATTTGAAAAGAAGTTTTTATAAAAAATCAATAACAAATTATAAAAAAAAAAATTTGTTTTACCATTTTATTTGGCCGATAGTCTCGATAATATAGACGGTCTTGAAACGCATTAATCAAATGTAAAGGATAAGAAACTGTAACCAGATAAATCGCTCCGAAAACGCTCCCTTAAATGAGCTATTTTGGGAGTCCCTTTTCGCTCCTACTTCGGAGCGCTCCGAAAATTGTTGGCTGGGTAATACCAGATCTGAGCTACGTAAGGTTTGAGAGATATTATGTCTTGAAAAGTGCCATCCCAGTGAACTATGGGAAATTTGACCACTTTTTCTGGCCAAAACCCATTTTCTGAAAGTCCGAAAATTAAAACAAATTTTAGTGTAACGCATTCACAATACACTAATCTTCAGTGTTGCATAACAGAAATTTTTATAGAGGGCGCCACAACAAAGGAATCAGCTGATAAACACAGCTTTTACATTTGCAAAGCACAGCCGTCTGCAATATTAACTTTTGTTTGCAAAGTTTAAGTGATCAGAAGTGAAAAACTAAACACTTTTACTAAAATTTTTGAAATGAATTCCAATCTGTGTGGTTTGTATTATGTGTTTGTGAACGTCATTTGTAGAAAAAAATCGTGTTGTTCCCTTAATAGAGCAAAAATGCAAGTAGCCTTGCAAATGAATATTTTGGATAAAGTCTCATGTTTAATAAGGAATTTAAAGTGAGTCCAGAAAAGTCCATCCACGATATGCATTGTATGTTGTAGAGTATTAAATTCATGTTTAAATGAATGTTATTAGAAATACCACTTTATCCGATTTTGCGAGAATTTTGAATTTTTAGGACATATCCTTTTGTATGGCAACGCTGTATTGCTTACCAGATGGGAAGCAGACTTTGGTTAGATTGTTTCTATGAAAATTATAGGGAAACGTGATCCTATCTTGACAAAATTTTGTATATTCTGTTAAAGGAGTATAAATTTTAAGTTTACAAAATTTTATGCAGATCTCTTAAATTTTACCCGATCTCTTCTATGAAAGCTATAGGATATAGTTGTCTGATCCGGATAATTTTCATTCTGAATTTTCCTATATATTTAATTACGATTGGTGAAGTTTCATGTTGATATCTAATAAACTGATCGAGTTATTAATTTTGGTTCAAAAAATCGGTCGAATTCCCCATAGTGCAGTGGCGCAAATTTGGCTTCGAGAATCGATTACATCTGTCATACTTCGAATGCAGTAAGCATTCGAATTCATACTACAACATACTTTACTTTTCCATAAGCTTGGCCGCCTTTTCTGCTAGTATACCTTCAAAATCGCCTACTTCGAATCGAGCAAGTAGGGGATTAGCCGAGCACACTTCGTGCTGTGTTACAGTCCTATATACTATTTCATATAGGATCGAAATGCTGATGCTTTACTGGCTGGCATACCATGTAACGCAGAATAAAAGATATTCCGCACACAGTTTTTTCAATATTTATACCCTTGCAGAGGGTATTATAATTTTGCCATGATATTTGCAACGCAGTGAAGGAGGCATCTCAGACCCCATAAAGTATATATATTCTTGATCAGCATCACCAGCCGAGTCGATCTAGCCATGTCCGTCTGTCTGTCTGTCCGTCTGTCTGTCCGTCTGTCTGTCCGTCTGTCTGTCTGTCTGTCAGTTTCTACGCGAACTAGTCTCTCAGTTTTTGAGCTATCGGGCTGAAATTTTCAGCATAGTCTTATTTCTTTAGCACGCAGTATATATGTCGGAACGGCCGAAATCGGACCACTATATCCTATAGCTGCCATAGGAATGATGGCGAAATTAATGTACAAAAATTTTTAATTTCTCTGTTTTTCAACGAGTTTCTATAAATTTCGAGATATAGTCGTTTTTATAGTTCTAGAATTACGGTTTTAATTTCATTAAGATCGGACAACTATATCATATAGCTGCCATAGAAGGGATCGGTCGATTTATATGAAAATGTAAAATTCTACATGTAAAATGTAAAATTTACAAAATTTACATAATTTGACATTTTTTTTTACATTACCAAATTGGATCGATTTTCAATGATCCAATTGCTGACTGCAAGGGTATATAAACTTCGGTTTACCGAAGTTAGCTTTCTTTCTCGTTTATATATTAATTTTAACTAAAAAGAAGAACAAAACTTATAAAAGTATTTACAAATTTAATAATAATAATGCGTCTTGGGCTCTTCATTCTTCGATAAAAAAATTATACAACCAAAGCATAAAATAAGAACATAATTCGCCTTGGGCTCATATTTTAAACTAAAAATTCTAAAAATAACTTAAAAGGATCTTCTTATAAAAATATTTTATTTGTCTGCTTCATTTTCCTTATCGGCACCCTCAGTTTGTTTATAGTATTTTGCTTTTTAATCAAATTTCTTTTTTGCGATGCGACCTTTGTTGACCTTGAATGCGCCCCGAATAAGTTGGATGTAGCATCTTTCATTAAACCCATCCTCTTTAACTGCATCTACATATAAGAAAATATGCCATCATAATTAAATTTAATAATCAATTCCCGTCCCAAAATGTTTTCAGAATTTTTGGAAAGGTCGCCGTTGATTATCCGATTTAGGATATTGCCTAAAAAAAATCAAATAAAAAAAAAAATAAAAAAATCAAATAAAATTTTTATTTTAGAAATTGGAAATTGGTAAAAAAATATCCAAATATACTTACGTATTTCACAACATCTTTGGAAATAGTTTCTTCCATTTTCTCCAAGCCATCAACTGATGTTATGGGAAAATTAATTTCCTCTGGTAAGTCTTGGTGTGTCAACTTGTTTAGGACGGCAAGTATTTGGCCTTGGTTTCGCAATATTTGGTCCTGAGCATGACTCATTTTATTTATTTTTGCTTCCAACCCATTTATCTTTTCTTCGAGAGTCTTACGAGGCCCAAAGTCAGATTGCTCCAAATTAAACTTTTCTAATATTAAATTAAAAGTATGAAGTAATGGAGCAAAAACTAATTTGTCGTTGCATTTTTAATACACCCTACTTTTTCTTGTTTAAATTTACTTCGCTTATCCCCATACTTATTTTAAGTCTGTTCTAATATTTTTGACGGACACTTGACAGATTTCTTCATATCTTGCAAAAGATTTTCGAATTTGTATGCTGTTAAATAACCCATTTCCTAAACAGACTCGCACAAATGCAGCAAATTATGGACAAAATAGGAAAGGTTTTTTCCTCCATGCATTTCACCAAATTTGCACACGAAGTGTTCCATAATTTTTTGGATAACATCTCAATTTTTAATATAGTCTGTTTTTGATAACAATGCCATATATCCACAGTGCAATAAAAGAATGTGACTATAATAATTATATGGTATTACATCTTTTAAAAGAACAATTGATATGTTTAAAATAAACAGCCTAAGCTCTATGGCCTTCCACCTGCTTAATTCATCAAAGCTTCTAGGCTTTCTATTGAATTCTTATGGAATAAAATCATCAAATGTTATGGAACGGCTGCTTATGATCGCAAGTAAATTTAAAATTAATGCTATCATTGCTTAAAATAATTTTAATAATTTTTTTTGTGATTCCCAAGTCAAGGAGGTGCATGGGGTCGAAGGGAAACTGGGTTATTGTGCCAATTCCAATGATGGTCTACATATTTTCTAGACACATAGTCATCATCAGTAATTTTTTGCCCTCGAGTGGAGGAAAATGCTATATGGTTGCCTATGCGTGTGCCCACCTGCATGCATTTCATACAGCCATGATATGCTGTATGTCCTTTTAAGGGGTTACGAGGGTCTGGCAACTTGAAAAAATCGTTTTTTTTTTATTTTTTTATTCGATTGTACAACTCATTAGGAATATTCTCTGAAAATTTCAAGTCGATCCGAGCAAAACTGTAATAATGAGAGAAATTTAAAGCCCAGCGCGTCGAACGTGTCATAACCGGCACGCGTTTTTTTAAACGCGTTTTTCTCAAAACCACTTTTTTGAAGTCGGTAGTCAAGATTTCTCAGCGACTATTGCACCGATCAACTTCAAATTTTGCACACTTCTTATAGACATGTTTTTGTTGTCGTTGAACGAAGGATTTTAATTTTGTTTAATTACAACGCATTTTATAAGCCAAAATGTGGCCAAAATTTATGCCAAAATAACACTTTTATAAAAACGCTATAAAAATTCAATTTTAATGAAAAAAATCCTTCGTTCAAAGACAAGCTAGACACATACACTAACAGAAAAACTTTGGTTTTTGATTTCTGATAAAAATTGACCGAGATTTTCTGCCTACCGTGAGGACACGATTTTTGGTGTGGTGCAATTCAAACCTGCCTTAACAACTCAGTTTCAAATATTTTATCTTCAAATTTTGACAAAATGTTGTTCAAGTAATGTTCAATCAAGTACAATAAACAAAATTGGTAAAATTGTTGTGGGCTCTTTTAAAAAAATTCACGAAAATAGGGCTTTTTTTGTGCTTTCAGACCCTCGTAACCCCTTAATCCGCAAATAAAAGCCTTTGCAGGAGCATCACAAATGAAAGCTTTGCAATTTAGTTTAATATTAGATTCTCGCTTTAATTCGCTAATAAAGTCGCCTAAAAAGAAGTTAGTGTTATTCGGTTTTTTATTAACGAGAAATGTTCCAATTAGGAACAGTTCGCTATTTTGAACACAACGAAAGTGTCCCAATATTGGCCACAAGCTAGTCGAAGAGCTTTTGAAGAGGGGCTATCCATGTATACCCACATCCATTAAGAGCTCTGAAATATTAACAAAACAATTGTTGTTGTTTTTACCCGGTACCCATAGGGTACAAGGGTATTATAAGTTAGTGCCAATCGAGAATGTATGTAACAGGCAGAAGGAGGCATCTCCGACCCCATAATGTATATATATTCTTGATCAGCATCGCCAGCCGAGTCGATTTAGCCATGTCCGTCCGTCCGTCTGTCGGTCCGTGTAAAACAACAGATCTCAGAGACTATAAGAGCTAGAGTTACCAAATTTGGTGACAACATTGGAATCTATTGCACGCAGATCAAGTTTGTTTTAAAATTTCGCTACGCCCACATCCGCCCGCGAAAATCATAAAAAAAAACGCACCCGACACACACTTCTACTTGCAAAAATTAAAGTGACAGATGACAAGACAAACTAGGGTTGTTGGATTTTGAAAAAGTATCGTATCGATGATATTTGCTGTTTGAAAAATATCACACGATGATATTAAAAAGTATCATAAAAAATATCGATATATCGATTTTTTGATATTTTTTAAAGTTCAGCTAAATTTGAAAAAAGTTGTCCTGTTGCTGTAAATTTGGGTCTTTTATAGGTCTTTATAGGTTTTTTATAAAAAATAGTAAAACAATTATTAAGGATATGGCACAGCCCGTTGTGTTCAATTTTATTTATAAAGATACTGATTAATTATAAATTTATTAAATTACATACATTTGTACTTATTGCTTTTAATTATTAATTCAAAAACAAATCTGTTTTTAATGATTTTAGAAAAACTCGTTTGGTTACATGCTGGTCTGTCATACGACTACGGGAGTCACAAACAACATACTTTATGGCAGAAGCCAACAGTTTCGATGAATCCGAACTACCAGGCGTGATCAGGCAACTTAATGCCACCTTCGCTAGCATGGGCATAGTTGATTTTTGTGAGATCCAGAAATCCAAAGGATTTGTCTCCCAACTACAAAATGGCATACTAAAAAAAGCTGCATTTCCTTTCTTTCGGAACTCTCGACTACAGAGTCTCGGAGTTCTATGGTCCTGTTGTCCAGATCTAGAAAAGATTCCTTTATGCTTAAAGCCAACTTGTCCTGTTCTCCGCAATCCATTTCTCCCTTAGACGAAGGCAGAATATCTGATTGCTTATTTTCAAACATCTGCTTTATGATTTCATCAGTGTCAATTTTTATGTGAAGAGGCATATCGATATACATTTTTTAAAATCGAGGATTGTGACTTTCATGAGTATGTTATTCTGCAGCAAACCACTCAATCGCTTTACTTATATTTTTAAGAGGGTATCTTTTGTTAGGATGCCCTCAGCGGTAACCATATTAGCTTCTTTTAATTTTGTATTAATCATAGAAATCATAGGAATCACTATGCTGATGGTCACGTAAGAATCGCCGCTCACATTATCAGTGGCTTCTTTAAAAGGTTGGAGAACATGGCAAAAATCGCGACAAAAATTCAGCTCCTCCACTGAGAGCATTCCTGGTGATTTGCCTAAGGTTCGTCTACTCAAAATAACAAATGCCACTTCGTCAGCTAGTGCAACGAACGCGTTTAGCATATCCATGCACAAGTTCCATCCACTCATTTTCACATAGACTTCTCACTTTACTTTCTGGCTTAAGAGTGACCAAACATAAAAAATCTGAATATCATAAAAAAAATATCTATATCACCTTTTTTTGCCCAAAAAATATCGCGATGATAATATTTTTTTTAAGAGAAAAAATATCTATATATCGATATTTTGATATATTTCCGACATCCCTAAGACAAACCCAGTCGGACTTTCTCAGACTTTGCTTTATGCGGTGACCAAATTCAGATCGAATTCTCTGTGTAAAGGGGAGGATATAAGGGATGCTCCCCAGTTCAGCAAGCGGTAAGCGGGAGATTCAGGTACCTACTGAGCGCTCAAGAAAAATTTCCTATGGAGCAGAGCAGCGAAGGTGCGAGTACACGAATTTTCCCGGCCACGCATGAATAAAAGCGAATGAGAACTTTACATAAACGGTGAGGACCTACCCCCTGAGCGATCCACAAAACTTTTGGTGGACTTTTTTCTTTAAAAAGGTACCACTGGGAAAAAAAATTACACAAGCAACAAGCCGTGGAAACAGAAGCTTAAAAAGAAAAAACACACAGTCGCAGGTGCCGAACACAGAAATAGTATAACAAAGCAAAATAACATAAGCCGAACGATTGCCGAAGATTTGACAGGCAGGAACAAAAACAACTTCCCATTAACAGTCCTGTGTTCTAACAGCTGGAGAATCGATTGATTACGAATGTACCTTCGACGATGCATCTTTTAGAACTACAACATTCGGTTGTAGAAGGGTTGCGCCACTGGGAATTCAAGCAGTGAACATTGACCGCGATTTTCTCAAAATTACTACGTGATGGAATCTTTTCAGTTTCGAATTAGTAATAAACCGTTAAAGATCAATAGCCTTTTGACGCCGGTTTTTTTTTGTTGACCTGTTTAATTAGACCCACAACCTACGAGTCAACTTGTTATTTAATCTATACAAGTTTCTGCCGACGAAATCGCCTATCAGAAAATGTTCAATATTTATATGATTGCCTAAAGGAAACACTGTTCAATCCGTTTGCGTGCCTTGACAGTTACACAACAAACGGCTAATCACTTAATTGTCAACTGAATCACATTTTCATAAGAATTCTATTCGACACTTGTATGTATTTTGGCACGCACACACACCCTTAGAGGGTTACGGTTAAACTAATTTAGTTTTGTGGAGTTTGCCATTCAACACATTGCCGCTTCATTAGCCAACATCCAAGTGGCCCGAACTGCCTGATGACAATACAAATGTCAAAAGGTACTTACTATCTTTACCTTTTCGAAAAAAAAAAGATAAATTGAGTAGTTCAATAATGTATAATGCTTGGAGTATACCACCCTACCATCACTTTTTATATTATTGTGTGTAAAAACGGTAGTAACTTTTTTTTTATATATATATATATGTTTTTTTATATATGTTTATATCATCTTCAATCCCATATATATACTCATGATCAGCATCACCATGCAAGACCCAAAACTGGTTGTTGATGAGTTCCCAACAGGAAAATTTTATAAGCAAGAGCTAAGTAAAACCGAACATTTTCGATGAAAAGCGGCGGCCTCACACAGGGAACACGATTTTTGGCGTGTGCGGGCAAATAGGAAAGCAAGCAACAAACCAAAGCAGCAGCGCCACCAGTAAATGCTACTTATGGGGCGTATGTGTGATGGACAGCTGGTTGACTTTGTTCTTGTTGATTTTGGCACGCTTCTTGTGTTGTTCTTGCTCTCATTGTTTGCTGTTTGCTGTCGACGCACGTGCCATTAAGCCACAAACCACCCACCACCCCTACGGCCCCGCTTCGGCACCCATGTATGTAATTGATAAAAGGATTTGTGTTGCTCACAATTTAGCAAGCCTGAATAAGCCTTTTTGGAGAACACCTCGAATCATTAGCAAGGCAAATTTATGCAACGCATAAAAGAAATCTTGATTGGAATTTATATGTAAACCGGAAGCGCAATGCGAACACTGCAAAAAGAAATTGAGTTTGTTTTCCAACTCTGGTATAAAGTTGTGTGTGTAAACGTAAACAAAAAAAACAACATAAACTTTCACCAAGACCCAATTTCCTTAGAATAATCATACACTTTTCAATTTCGTACAGATTCTAAAAAATTTTAAGTTATTTATATTTGATTATAAGTTTTTTGTATTTTTATTTAAAATAATATAATTGCAACCATTCTAATTCGAGCATTAATAACTTTGACTTATTTTACCGACTTTTTAAAGTTTTCGGAAACCACTCAGCTGTATAGTTTTTAACGAAAACATACAGCAAGCGAATTAACTACCGCAAAATGGTTTTCTCGGCTTGTAATCCGCTAGCCGAAAAGGAAAGGACACAGGACCAAAGACGCTGCCACCTGTCCGTTAGGGCTCTGCTACCTTTTCTGTGTGCTCTGCGCAGATTAGTCAAATTGGATTTCGCCGTCCCCCCGTTGCTAGGCATATTCCTATTTTCACGCCCAAGATCAACTCCGCGACAGCCTTAAGTTAGCCGCTGATGGCAAAGTTATTTACTTTTCGAGCTCTGAGAGCCATTCACGGCTCCCTAGACTGACAAATTGAGGGCCTCACTTTGATGGCAACAAAGGATGCTGAAGGCAAGACCAGTGTTGGCATGTTTTGCAACAAAAATGTCGATTAACAAAAGCAAATCAAATAATTAAAACAAAAATAAAATTTTAAGAAAGAATTTTTATATTACATTTTTTTAAGGATTTTTTAAAGTCTTACAAGATAACATATTACTTTATGTGCTTCATTTTATATCTAGAGTTGTAGACAACCAATTCAGCCAACTGGTGTTTCATTTTACAGGTGCATATTATTTATATTGTATAAGTACTTTGGGTAATAAAGCCCGATAAACTTCAAAAAATTGAATGTTTCAATCCGTTAAGTCAAATGTTAACATGCTGCTAACATCCTAAACACTCGAAAAAAGTCCGTTGGAAAATTAAGACGTATTTTTTTCTAAAGTTTGTTTGATACTTTAACAAGCTTACAACTCCAGAAATCCGCTAAAAAATAGATTTATTTCGGATTTTCAAAGCTAGGTTCAATACGAAATTTTTTGCTCGCCAACTACTAGATTAAAGATACAGTGTTGGACAACTTCTTTCGATGGTCTGTTAACTTTACTGGATGTTGATGAGCAATCGGACTTAGCTTTGGGAATATTTAGGCCAAATAACCAAAAAAACACTGTCGAAAGAGATTTTTAACATGTTGCTGAACCCTGATTCACACAAGAGTTAGAAACCCTTGGCCAATTCTCGGGAAAAAAGTGCAAAAGGTTCGCTCATAAATTGTGCTCAACTTGGAATTGAATTGTCTAATTAGGCGGGCCTAGCAACATTTGCTAATTACTTATAAATTGTTAACTGCTTTCAAACAGATGACAGGCGACAAAGGGTTAATGGCGACGACTGCCAGAGGATCCCACACGCGTCCTTCAACGTGGCCAAGGCAATTAGCAAGCGAAACAAATGACCATTTTGTGTTAATTAGCGGATAGCCATCCGTTTTCGGGTGGTTTGGGTGATTTTGGGCTCCTCAGTCCCTGGTTGGTGATGAGTGACGGGTGGCGGCGGATTGGTTTGTTTGCCCTGTTCCGGTTGATTAGCATTGACAACTAATCGCATTGGCCGTGTTTAGCTACTCTTACTTAATGGCTTACGAGTCCTGATTAAGACTGCGTTAGTATGAAATAGGCAGCCCATCTGAGAACGCATTGCACGGCGGAGTTTCATGATTGGAAAAATTTAATTAAAGTGCCAAACTCAATCTCCCTTTCACCACCAAGGACCAACACCTAGAATTGCAATCAATCACAGAAATTAAAAATATTCACTTAAGCCTCGGGGCCAAAAGAGAACGGAAAAGACAAGACAAAAAAATGGCTCATAAGTATTGGGTTGGAGAATAGTAACAAAAATGCTTATATTTTACTGCGTCGACTAAAATATACTTCGTATAGAAAATTTATTAAAAGCAAGAAAGCAAGCTAACATCGGGAAGCCGAAGTTTATATACCCTTGCAGATAATAATTAAATTAACAGGCAGGCTCCGGTTTTCACTTTCACAAGATTCTTTCGTTTTCGTTTTCGAAAACGAAAATCGGTGCTCCCGTTTTCACTTTCACAAGATTCTTTCGTTTTCAAAAACGGGCAAGTTTGTCTTGTCGATATGAAAAGTAAATGCCTTTTTCTACATCAAATCTGTTCTTAATTGCAAAAGGAAAAAAATAGTTGACTTGTTGGTCTACTGATGTTTGTTTCACACCATCAGTGGATCAATCTAGCTCGTAATTACTTTTTAAAGAATTATTTTCTGACCCCACCTCGAATTCGCAAAAAAAATATTTGCCGTCGGCAACGACAACTTTCGTTTTGGTTGCCAGTGCTGCCGTACTGTTGGTGGAACCAAACAATCTGGTCGAAATGCTTGTAAAATTAAAAGTAGGGTATTAATTATGTTCAAAGAAGATAAGAAAGGTTTTAATAAATAAAACAGTTTAATTTTATTGTTTAAATTGTACTTTTACCATTTAAAAAAGGTATAAAAGTCGCTGTTTAAAGAGTGGCAACGCTCTTGGACCGATAAATAAACAATTTCTGCATTTATTTGGGTTTAAAACAAACAATTAAAAAAAGTAAAGGCCTGTAAACATTCCGTTTAGTTCTCAAAACATCCAAGTCAACTGTTTGAGCAATAAAAATAATTAAATATTTCGATAACAAAACGATGACAAAAAGTTTGTGAAAACCGGAGCACCTAAAAACGAAAACGTAAGATTTTGGTCTAAAACGAAAACGAAAAAAAAAGTGTAAACCGGAGCCTGCCTGTATGATTATGTTATAGCTACAGATTTAAAAGTTCATCCAAATCGGACCACTATATCTTATAGCTGCCATTTGAACGATCGGTCCAAATTAGCCGCTTTTCGTTTTTTTTTTAAGATTTCGGATTAAAACGATATATACGATTCCTTATTTTACAGGCAGGCTCCGGTTTTCACTTTTGTTTTTCGTTTTCGTTTTAGACCAAAATCTTACGTTTTCGTTTTTAGGTGCTCCGGTTTTCACAAACTTTTTGTCATCGTTTTGTTATGGAAATATTTATTTATTTATATTGCTCAAACAGTTGACTTGGATGTTTTGAGAACTAAACGGAATGTTTACAGGCCTTTACTTTTTTTAATTGTTTGTTTTAAACCCAAATAAATGCAGAAATTGTTTATTTATCGGTCCAAGAGCGTTGCCACTCTTTAAACAGCGACTTTTATACCTTTTTTAAATGGTAAAAGTACAATTTAAACAATAAAATTAAACTGTTTTATTTATTAAAACCTTTCTTATCTTCTTTGAACATAATTAATACCCTACTTTTAATTTTACAAGCATTTCGACCAGATTGTTTGGTTCCACCAACAGTACGGCAGCACTGGCAACCAAAACGAAAGTTGTCGTTGCCGACGGCAAATATTTTTTTTGCGAATTCGAGGTGGGGTCAGAAAATAATTCTTTAAAAAGTAATTACGAACTAGATTGATCCACTGATGGTATAAAACAAACATCAAAAGACCAAAAAGTCAACTATTTTTATCCTTTTACAATTAAGAACCGATTTGATGTAGAAAAAGGCATTTACTTTTCATTTCGACAAGACAAACTTGCCCGTTTTTGAAAACGAAAAAGTCTTGTGAAAGTGAAAACTGGAGCACCGATTTTCGTTTTCGAAAACGAAAACGAAAGAATCTTGTGAAAGTTAAAACCGGAGCCTGCCTGATAGATCATATATTTAATTTGAGGCTAATATCTTTGAAAATAGCGAAAATATGACATCTTGGCCATATCTTTCCTATGGCAGCTATAAGATATAGTTTTCCGATTCCGGCTGTTCCGACATATATACTTGCTGCAATAGATCAAGCAAGGTTTCATTAAAAATTAACCTTTTGATTAAAAACTGAGAGACTAGTTGGCGTAGCAAAGTACATACTGACAGACAGACTCGGCTGGTGATGCTGAAAAAGAATGTACATACATATATACTTTATGGGGTCGGAGATGCATCCTTCACTGCGTTGCAAACTTCTGATCCAAATTATAATACCCTCTGCAAGGGTATAAATTTGTGCTATATATTACAGTTAAAAAGATTTGGTTTTAAGAACTTTTTAACGACACTTTAAGGGGTGTACATTTGTACCGCGTATTTCATGATTATACCCGGTACCCATAGGGTACAAGGGTATTATAAGTTAGTACCAACCGAGAATGTATGTAACAAGCAGAAGGAGGCATTTCCGACCCCATAAAGTATATATATTCTTGATCAGCGTCACTAGCCGAGTCGATCTAGCCATGTCCGTCTGTCCGTCTGTCGGTCCGTGTAAAACAACAGATCTTTGAGACTATAAGAGCTAGAGTTACCAAATTTGACAACATTGGAATCTGTTGCACGCAGATCAAGTTTGTTTTAAAATTTGGCCACACCCACTTCCGCCTCCGAAAATGATAAAAAAACTGTATTTAAGCTATAGGCGTGGTTTTTGGCTTAAAGTAAATAGATAAACCTTATAGGTAGACAATCGTGTACGTGTTCTGAAAATTTGAGTAAAATCGGATGATAAACATAGAAGTTATTAAACAATAAAGTTTCTGAGTAAACATCTTGAGAGAGAGAGAGAGGAGAGCATGTCAACATGTTCCTAGCAACATTTGTCTGTGTTGGGTGTTGCTCAACATGTTCTTAGCAACATTTGTCCTTTTGAAGAGTTGTCCAACATGTTCCTAGCAACATTTGTCTCTTTTGAGTGTTGCTCAACATGTTTCTAGCAATATTTGCCTTTATTTGCCAACATTTTGTTTTTCCCTTGTTCATGTGCTGTTTAATTTCAAACACAATGATTTGGGTCCCGGGTATCTCACACTCGACTGTAGCTGTCCCACTTGTTTTTATGTGGAAGACAATACTTATCCGATATATTTTGTTCTTCTATCTTAACCTAGATAATATCAAGTTTAATTAATAACAAGAAAGAAAGCTATCTTCGGTAAACCGAAATTTGTATACCCTTGCAGTCTGCAATTGGATTATTGAAAATCGATTCATTTTGGTTACTGTTAAAAAACATTTTGCATTTTATATACAGAACTTTACATTTTACATGTAGAATTTTACATTTTACATGTAGAATTTTACATTTTCATTTAAATCGACCGATCGTTTCTATGAAAGCTATATGATATAGTTGTCCGATCTTAATGAAATTAAAACCGTAATTCTATAACCAGGGTGACCGTGTATGGTATATTTTACAATGTAAAATACGCTCTAGCTGTCCATAAATGAACTATTTTGTTCAGAATTTTATTTAATTTTATCACTAGCATGGTGTCTAACTAAATAAAGTTACATTTTTAACAAAATAATGCGTTTATGGCCAGCGAGAGCGTTTTTTACATTGTAAAATATACCATAAACGGTCACGCTGTCTATAACCGTAAAAACTGCTATATCTTAAAATTGATTGATATACGTTGAAAAACAAAAAAGTTAAAAATGTTTTTACATAAATTTCGCCATCATTCCTATGGCAGCTATAGGATATAGTGGTCCGATTTCGGCCATTCCGACATATATACTGCGTGCTAAAGAAATAAGACTATGCTGAAAGTTTCAGCCCGATAGCTCAAAAACTGAGAGACTAGTTTGCCTAGAAACCGACAGACAGACGGACAGACAGACAGACGGACATGGCTAGATCGACTCGGCTGGTGATGCTGATCAAGAATATATATACTTTATGGGGTCGGATATGCCTCCTTCACTGCGTTGCAAATATCATGGCAAAATTATAATACCCTCTGCAAGGGTATAAAAAGGTCATGAGAAACTGCCATACAATTTTTTTACAAGTGCCAGCTTGTTAAAGAAGTAAGACTATGCTGAACATTTCAGTAGAAACCGACAGACAGACAGACGGACATGGCTATATCGACTCGACTGGTGATGCTGATCGAGAATATATATACTTTATGGGGTCGGAGATGCCTCCTTCACTGCGTTGCAAATATCATGGCAAAATTATACTACCCTTTCCAAGGGTATAATAACTTCCATAAATGCGAAGCTAAATTATTTTATTATGATTTAAGAGTTTTTTCTTTAAACGGAAGTTTGTGCCTAGTAACATTTAGCAAACTTTTGCAGTTTTCAAGATGAAGTCAAACGAGACTTATCGTTCGCGATGCATTGTTTTCTCCAAAAATTTTCGAAAATTTCGAATCTAAAAAAGCTTGTATTTAAGAATACAAATAGTACTGGTTAAATGCATTAATCAATGAAAAAAAACATTTCAGAAAATGTTAACTTTTGTCATATTTCTTTCCACTTTACAGAAACGCCCCCGTATACAAAAAAAAAGGGGCTTAAAAATAAATAGATTTATACCCGGGTCCCCCAGATGGACTGTGACTTGGCAATATAACATTTCAATTTCCCATCGTTTGCACACACTCACATGCAATTTTAGGCAGATGTAAAGGAAAAAAGTCATTTTGTTTGCTCTTTGCATGAAACTGACGATTGCAATAAACCAAACCTAAACCGCTAATCCACATATCCATTAAAAACTCTGTTGTCTTTGATTGTCTAATTCGAGCAATGATTAATATGTATTTCGGGAAAGGCGATTAACATTATCATTGATCAAGCGACAAAGATCTCGGCTAAATTTACTTATAGTTTAAGAGCTTGCCATATGTATGTACACGAAAACTGAAAGATTGCTTGGGAAAACATCGTTTAGTTAAAGCGCGCTTCGTGAGCACTTAATGTTAGAATGGACAAACTGCTTAAGAATACAACTATTAACTAGGCGATAACTTAGTGCTAAGAGAAACAAAGTCTGCCTAATATCCGGTGGTTGCATGCTCCTTTCTCCTTCCTCGAGATTTCACTCGACTATCTGAGTGGCCACCGCTTTAGTCCCACCGATTAGAGTTTACTTCAGCAGGTAATCCATCTCGGACTTGGTGGTGGACATATACACATCCAGCTCCTTGTCCAGATCTTCTCGTTTCACCTCTGGGCGCTGCGGTTTTCCTGATGGGGGAGAAAATAAAACATCGTTACCAGCAGTTCTCGATTGAAGTTGGGAGGTAAAAGTAGAATGAAATAAATTTTTCAAGTGCCGATGCCCAGATATCCGGTCCGGTTGCTCTCCTGGCCACTTGTCACGCTTTTACCTGCAGGCGGCTTGCGACTACGACTGCGTCCCCGGCGAGCCTGTTGCTGCGGTCCCGGGCCCTGTTTGCCTTTATTGGCCGCCTTTCCCTTGCCATTAATGTTGGTGTTACCATTTCTGTTGTTAGTCTTGTTGTTACTGTTGTTGTTGCCTTTAGCAGCGGCCGCACTGCGTCCACGTCGCTGGCGAGGATTAGCCCGGCGGCCCGGTGTGGTAGCAGCGGCAGCGAC
The DNA here is from genome assembly GCA_014170255.2 of Drosophila triauraria. Classification (NCBI taxonomy): domain Eukaryota; kingdom Metazoa; phylum Arthropoda; class Insecta; order Diptera; family Drosophilidae; genus Drosophila; species Drosophila triauraria. The sequence continues at coordinate 7,091,285 of CM024337.1, forward strand.
AGCGGCAGCAGCTACAGCGGCAGCGCGATTGCGTGAGCGCGAGCGACGAGCGGAAGCGGAGCCAGTAGCAGCACCACCCCCACTAGCAGCAGCGTTTCTGGTAGCAGATCTATAAAAATAGAAAAACGGTCCATTAGGATATTTTAAGCTAAGACTTTTTACTGCGTTCATCTTCGACTTACCTTCCGCGTTGTGGTCCTCGACGACCAGCGAGTGAGGCGGAGATACCCTTTTTCTGGGTATTCTGGCCGTTTCGACGCTTCTCCACCCGCCCGCCGGCTACGCCCCGAAGCTGGCTCGATGCCCTGCGCTGACTCGATGCCCGACGCTGTTTTGGGTTCTTGGCTTGATTTGACTGTTTGCCCTGATTACCCTGGCCGGGACGCACTCCCAGCCGATGCTTGACCGAAAGACGCTGCTTGACCGGGACACGCCCTTGGGCGGAGCGGTCGCGAATGCTACCGCGATTGCGGCTCTGCGAACGCCCAACGCTGCTGCGTCCACGGCTCTGGGAACGACCCCTGTCCATCCGCTGTGCCTGCGGCTGCCTGGAACGGGATCTCGAACGAGAGCGCCCGCGTGGTGGCTGCTGCTGCTGCTGTCGCTGGCGGCGCTCGACGCGCTCGGCAGCGCCGCCCACAGAAGGCCGGCGTTGTCCCAGCCGCTGACGAAGTCCGCTTCCGCCAGAAGCGGGCAAGCGGCGGGTGGCGCTGCCGCTACGACGATTGCGGCCAATAATGCCATTGGCCACGAGATCGGCGCGCATCCTGAGCGATTAACGAAGAAGTACAGAGATGTTGCAGTAGATTGGGTTTGCTTTAGCTCGATTATAGACGGAGATGCTTACGTTGCTACCCGGGTCACGTTGTTGGACCGCATGGGCTTCCCATTGGGCGCCAGTCGCATCGACTTGACGCCACCGACGCGTGCTCCGCGTCCATTCACGGCCGTGTTCCGTAAGCTTCTCTGTAAGAAGGCATAAGGTTGTGGATGGATTTTTTTTTGGTTTCAATACGCTGCTGCAGTGTTGGAGTTCAAGCTCAAAGGAGAGAGAGATAGAGAATCTGAGAGGCTGGAGAAAGATCGGGGATCACGCAGAAGGCGCAATTAATCTCAACAGCAGTGTCCGACTCCATCTCCTCCGGGGTTAATCCAACAACTAAGCCACTGCTGTCAACTAAAGGAATCTGCTCGGTTGCCGCTCGTGTTTGTATTGATCGGATTTTTTGGTTTTGTTTGGGAGACACGTACGCGCTTCAGCTTGAGGGCCGTCTGGACGGTGTGCCGACGCTTGAACTCCTGCAGCAAGCGAGAGTTTGCCGCCGAAACGGCCGGATTTCCGATGTTGCTGTCCACGATACGGCGACTCCTGCTTCTGGAGCGGCTGCGTCCGCGTCCCTGCGGCTGGGGCTTCTGCGTTTGCATCTGGGTGAAGCGCTCGTTCAGTGAAATGCCAGTGTGCACCATGATTGATCTGACTTTAGTTCGTGATCCTTAAAATCTGTGTGTTTTCTTTTGTTTTCCGTTTCGACAGTTCAACTGCCTCGATCGATGACTCGCTGGGTTGAAACTTGGTTTGCAACTGAAAAGTCGAAGGAAAATGGGTTGACTTTTATATTCAAACAGGTAACAAAGGCTACTAGGGTAGGATGTGCAGGTAGCCCAAGGACGGCTAATGCCAGCCAGCTGACAGCCATAAACACTAAGCTCACGGAAAGGTTCCCTTCCCTCTAATATCCATCAATAAATCGGCAGCTGCCTGCTGAAAATTGGCAGACATGTGAAAAATCAAACACTAGCAACCCCCTTCGTATTATACAGTGGCGGCAATCGTGTTAAAATGGATTTTTATGTCATTTTTATTACATTTATTTTAAATTTACTCTCATAAAAAAATTTTATTTTTTTAAATTGTAGTTTTTGTTTTATTACTAGTAAAACAATCATTTAGACATTGTAACAGTTATTCGAAACTAACAAAAATATATTTTTATTTAACATGGGCTATATGTTCCGATTTGTATTTTGGTAATATGATTATGACCCCGGCTGTATGTGACCCTATTATAGGGTTGCCTCCTAGCACGCCCCACTGTATTCTAATTTTAATCTGATTCAACAATATGAAATTTCTGACGCGCGGGCCTGAATCACTCCACCGGAATCGGGGTCATATTTATTTTTATGCAATTCCAATTACATAAAGTAACTAAATTTCGATTTCTACTCACTTTTCCGACGCTTTTTGCGTCGCAGCTTCTCTTTTCCCTCTTCTGCAATTGGCTTGCAGCAGTTTTCTCCTTCCCTTTCCCGTTCTGGGTTTTCTTTTACAACTCAAAAACTATATAAGTTGGTTATTCGTCCTTGGAATATTGCGTTTGCCGTTGATTTGTTTCAATAAAATGTGTGTCCCTAATAAATTTCAGTTTTTTTCACGCAGTCTGTGTATCGACTCAATTGTACAGGCGATTGGTAGAATGTCGATTTCCTAACGCGTCCTTCCCGACCTGAGAAAAATACTAAATTTTATATTCTCAATATTAGGGGTAGTCGTACTTTAAATGCTAAGAATACTAGATGCAGACCTTTTGTTCTATATCTATTGGAAAAGCAGTATATAAGTATAGATTTAATTAAAACGTGTAAGTTAAAGCGTAGTAATCAAATATTTTCGGCTACTGACCTCTCTCATTTTTCTTTTTTCTTATTAATTAATTGCAGATTGGTATTCTATATCTGTTAGAAAGCAGTACAGGAAGTTAACCAGAATATATATTTGAGTAAAAGATAGTACTCAGATATTTTCGACTACTGACCTCTCTGATGGCAGTCAAGTTGTAATTGTGTGGTTAATAGCCAGTTTTTAAGTCAGCAATTTCTTTGCCATATTACAAAAGGCTTTGCCATTTTTTTTTTCAAACCTAGCCATACAACGTTCATTATTCACTCACACAATTGCTATGTTGGTATATTGGTGCAAACCACTGCATTAAATTATGAGTAAGATCATAGTAAATGTGCATTATGCGCTAAAGGTCTGTACGCAGATGCTCGAAAAGTGTTCCAAAGCAGTGCGAGAGAGCGAGAGGGTGACTATTGACCTCTCGTTTTGACTCAATGCTTGGGAACACTTTTCGAGCATCTGCGTACTAAGCTTTAGCTGTTACTTTTTGTTGTTTTAGTAAAATACTATATCGTGATTCCTCCTCATCGGTATTTAAATACACCATCCCTGGCTTAAGATAACGGGCTTGACACCCTGACAGCCCGAGAAGCAGGGTTGCCGCAGGTCGTCAGCAATGAACTCCTACGGTTTGTAGACAGAATTAAAACCTGAATTTAACAGCTTTCCCACAAGAAATCACAAACACAAAAGGAGCGACAGCGTGCCACCCGTGCCCCGCCACCCCGTCGTCCATTTTGCGAGCCGCTTCTTGTTCCCAATTTTTGTTCCTTACCTCCCTGCCATTCGCCGCGCTTCCTATTCATTTAGTTTTTGCATTTTGCACAGTGCATATTATTATTATTTATTTGTGTGTTATTTGTTTAGTGTGAATTTTCGTTTTCAAACTCGACATTCGATTCGGTGGTGCAACAGAACACACAGCCACATCCACATAGCACCACACTGAAAGAAAGAAATCCCAGAAACCCAACCAGACACCGAAACTGAATAGACGCAAAGACCTAACCAACGAGACCCTTTCCACAAACAAGTCTAAAATGGCCAAAATGTACGGAAAGGGTAAGAGTAAGTACACGCCAAAGACGCGCACTTTTCATTGCAAAAACTAACATCTACTGACACACCCGCCTGGCATACCCAATGTCTTGAGATAATGGCTTACATTCGCCTATAACACGGTTAATAATGGTTCCCCATATCTTTCCTGTAGCGGCGATCGAGTCGGAGGAGCAGCAGAAGCGACGCTGGCAAATTGAGCTAGAGTTCGTGCAGTGCCTGTCCAACCCGAACTATCTTAACTGTAAGTATGCCTTTTTGAATCCTTAATGTCCTTATTTTCGAGGCTCGATGTTCTTAAATTTTTGCCATTTAAGATACACTTAACTTGATTGTATAACCTAATGATGTGTAAATTCTGCAGTCCTCGCCCAGCGTGGATTCTTCAAGGACCAGTCGTTCATCAACTACCTGAAGTATCTGCAGTACTGGAAGGAACCGGACTATGCCAAATACCTCATGTACCCAATGTGCCTCTACTTCCTCGACTTGCTGCAATACGAGCATTTTCGCCGCGAGATTGTTAATTCGCAGTGCTGCAAGTTCATAGATGATCAGGCCATTCTACAATGGCAGCACTATACTCGGAAACGGATCAAGCTGATTGAGAATGTGACGGCCGCCCAGCAACTACAGCAGCAGCAGCAACAACAACAGCAGCAGCAGGCAAACGGCGGCGAGGCAGCGACGGGAGGCGAAGCGACAGCTGCCACTCCCAATGGGAATGGAGCAGCTGCTACGATCGATGGCAGTCAACAGGCATCGATCACAGCCTCTCAGTCTGTCCAGGGTCAGGCAGGGAATCCCCAACAGCAGCAGCAGCAACAAATCAACGGCTTGGCCACAGGGGCCAACATCAAACTAGAATTAAACTAGCTTCAGGCAACTGAGAGTTTACCAATAAATTAGTCTAAGAACACGGAGTAAACGTATATTACTTTTTTTTTTTTTTTAAGCATTAACAGGTCAAGTTTTCATATTTTTTAGGATTTAAAATCATATGCAGATCATAGCGTTGATAACTGACAAATGGCAAGACGTTCCTTTGAACCAAAACTATATTGGACGATAGATTTGATAAAATTGATAAATATCATGTGGATTAAGGGTTCGTTTTTTATCAGATCTTGTAAGTAACAGTTCATCGTTTTGTATGTCCTCGCGCTCGCTCCCTGTCTAAACAGAACCCTTCCTCTCTTTGCCTTACTACCCTTTCGATTGAGGATTCTTAGTAGAACAATTTTTCTTAAGTTTTTTTAATAAAAGCTTGCACAACGACGACTTGCCAGACAATGAGAAAGGAGGAGGTCTTTAGTACTGGAACCTTGAAATCTGAAAAATAAATCCCCATTACTATATTAATATGCATATTTATTAACGTGTACTCACGAAAGCTGAAGCCTCCTTTTGCTGTTGAGTGGTCTTGTTTTTAGTTCTAATCTCTCTTTATAGTCGTCTCTAAGTTAATCACAGCTTTCTTGAATTTACAGACAGACAGACCCAGGATAGAGCTCCTGAGGAGCATGAGGAAGAAGCCATAGCCCGGAAAGGTCACTTTTACGGAGTATATCTGCTCTGCAGCCAGAGCCTAGATCCACGTTACCGGGGCAAATGCTATGTCGGCTTCACCGTGAACCCACAACGTCGGATCCGGCAGCACAACCGTGGCTGCGACTTTGGCGGAGCCAAGAAAACCAGCCGGAAGGGACCATGGCAGATGGTGATGATTGTGCATGGTTTCCCCAATAACATTGTGGCCCTGCAGTTCGAGTGGGCGTGGCAGCAGCCATCGCTCTCCACCCGGCTGAAGATCTTTCCGGAATTAAAGCGCAAAAAGCCAAGGGAAGCGTACTTCGACTATAACTTTAGAATCCTAAGTCGAATGTTGGGCGTGGGACCCTGGAATCGATTGGCTCTGACGGTTCGCTGGCTGGAAACGGATTACGAGAGGGCATTCGAGGTTTCGCTGCCCAAACACATAGAGATTGTGAGTGGCAAGGTAACTATTACCGCCTCGCAGCGTAGACGAGGCGATGCTGTAGCGGATCCTACTCCTGTGGCTTGGGCTCCTGAGTGCCATTTATGCATGCAAGTCATCGATCAACCGGAGCGATCCCGTCTGGGCTGTACGAATCCCACTTGTCGGCTCACATGTCATATGTTGTGTTTGGCCAATTATCTTCTGGGCGATGAACCCGGTCACTATATCCCAGTTGAAGGAGAATGTCCGCTGTGCGAGACTCGTCTTAGTTGGGCGGCCCTCCTTCAGCGAAAACGCCTACCGTTGAGCGTGCCTGAGGAGCAGCAGGATCGGGATGAGTCAGAAGAAGACCTAATCAATGGGCCCGACGTGAATAGCGACGTCGAGGAGGTCGAACCGGAGTCAGAATCCAGCGCTTGAGACTTGATTACTTGACTTGATTTGTATTTAATCATTAAAAAAAAAACCTTTTAGTATATTCACCCTGACTCTGAGTTCTTTAAACTAGACCAGTTTTTGTACCTCAGAGCGACTGAAAATTCAAGGAGTAATTTTTTCAATACATATGTACATATACATGCAGCTAGGACAAATAAGGTTGTTGATTGGTAATAAAGCAGTCAAACACTTGGACCAAGCTGAACCATTATTATATATATAATAATATTAAGCACAATTTGTAACAAACAAGCCGATTTCCGTCTGTTTTACTAGCTGAGTTTTTCAGTTATCTAGTAATTTTTACTCAGAGTTAATGATTGTATAAAATACCTATATATTATATAAGAAATCTAACCTTATACATTTACTTATTATTTCATTTTATAATTCACTCGCCAACACATATTTATGTAGATTACGCATGAATGGTTTTTGTACTCTTAAAAGATTTTTTTTCCTTCAGACATCCAGGTTAAATACCTGATCCTTTATATTCCTGAGGGTCTTCCGGTAATTTCTTAACAGCTCAGCCACCATTCGCTTTTCACGCATATAAAATTCCATCGACATTTGAACGTACTCCTGACCATTAAAGTTAAACACGGACACTTCATTGGTATCGATGGCCTCAATATTGTCCGCGTCAGAATCCGCGGGCGAGCTAGTTTTGGTACTTGGAGGATTCACCGAAGCAGGAGGGACGCTTGTCGCTTCCCTCGAGCGCTTGGGGGATGGAGAGCCAATGCTGATTGCAACTAAAAATATAAAACAAATTAGTATTTAACTGAAAGAATTAAGTTATACATCGATTTCGGAAACTTACTTGTCTCTACCTTAACATTTTTATGTTTCCTCGATGAGGACACAACGTTTTCTTCATCGTCGCTCAAGTTAATGTAGTAGTTTTCCTGCTCCGTAGACGATGATATCGGACTGATCATTTTCGCGTACTTCTCTTCCGGCTCGGGCTCGTTAACATTTTTATATGGAAACGGAATCGCCTCGCCTAGAAGCATCGTTCGGTTCTTTGAGGATGATATGAACTTCCTACCAAAGTGCTTGGAGCACATAAACAACTGGTTGTGTGGAATCTTTGGCTGCACCTGGCCATTCTCAAACCAGATGCGGGCTCTCTCCGACTGCTTTGGAAATGAGAAGAGTGTCCATGGACCTTTAGTCGCCGTGCTGTTGTGGACGGAGTAGACATAGTCACAATCCTTGTAGGCGCAGGATCTTGTAGTCATTTTTTGTATTTCATAAAGATTGAGCGTCGCCACCAGTGTTGAGCATACGGTGAATATTTGAACGTTAGGGATGGCTACACAGTGTTGAGAAACTTTATTGCTTGTCTAATATTTTTGCTAAAACAGATTTATTATTAAATACAACTATTTTTTACATGGATATTTCTTTCTTACACCTTATTCTTATATTTGTGAAATATATTAAAATGTTATAATTATCTGACTGGAATTCTGTAATTTACCGAATCTGGCAACACCGCCAAGTAACGGGACAATCTTTATTCGCCTTATTCCCTTTTCGTGCAAGTCAAGTTGTTTTCTTGTGTTTAAGTGTTTAACTATGTTTGTGCGCTCCAAGATCGGGTTGGACACCAGAATGACGATATCCGATTTCGACATAGAGGACAGTAGCGCGGGCATCGACATGACCTCCAAAAAGCGGAGCAAGAACCGGCTTTCGTCCGTCGGGGGAGCTGCCGCCGCCTGCGTGGTCAGTGCCAAATATCATTGACCAGCCAAATATCCCAAACTGGCTGCCATTAAATACAGCTGCTCCGCCACTGTATTTGTATTCTTTTGTTGAGATATTCGTAACTTTAGCCTAATCAAGAAGTATTTCGCCTACCAGGTCACCTACCAGGAATACTGCGAACACACCTCGATCCACGGTGTGCAATACCTGGGCGAGAGGCAGCGTCCGATGCCGGAGCGAGTCTTCTGGCTGATCGCGTTCCTTATCTCGATCTACGGTTGCTCCTTGCTGATTACCAGTGCCTACACAAAGTGGACGGAAACGGTAGTAGTACAGGAAAATCTCTCTTGCTTTCTTCTATTTGGTACTGATTGTTAACCTTGACAGCCAGTGATCGTGAGCTTTGCAGAGAAGTCGACGCCCGTATGGAATATCCCATTTCCGGCAGTCACTGTGTGCTCGGAAACAAAGCGGGTGCTTAAACAAAAAGGTCAGGTTTTATTTATGTATTTATTATAAAGATTCATCTTCGACCTTTTAACCTTAAAATAAATGTGGTTTAGATTCCGAAAAAATTGAAACTATTCTAGAAATGTCCAATATATGTATATAATTTGATTCATAATTTGTACCCTCACAGGCAAGGAGACCACCTATGCCGATCTGTATAGCCAATTTAGTGAGGAGATGCGAGCGTCGCGAGTTTTTAAGCCCCAAAATGTGAGCGCTCTGGAAATGGAGGAGTTTCGGACTTTGTTGCATGTGTGCAACACCCAGATCATTGACGAGGACATGCCACTAATTGCCGGCGATGATTTGGACTACTTCGATGTGCTCGAGCGGATGCTACCACAGTTCGATCGATATTTCTTCTATTGCCGCTGGCTAAGCCGATTTGGCGAGTGCGAAAAATTCTTCCGGAAGACCCTTACTGAGGAGGGTATATGCTATACATTCAATGGGCTGCGGGCCACGGAAATTTATCGAGAGGACACGTATCAGTATCAGCACAGTGGGGATGCTTTGGAAATGGAAAACATCAGCTTAAGACACTCTCCTTGGACACTGGAATCGGGGTATGCGCACAGCAGCGATGTGGAAACATTTCCGGCCAGAGTTCTTAGCGCTGGCGCAAGGTCGGGAATTTTTCTGGCACTCCAGAGCTTTAAACAGGAGGTGGACTATGCTTGCCGAGGACCCGTGCAGGGATTTAAGGTAAGAGTTTGGTGGAAGTTATTTATATTTAAAACCAAAATGCTTCGTTAAGTGATCATTCTTGTTTAAACTCCAACCAGGTGCTGCTCCATGCCCCCGACGACGTCCCGCAGGTATCCAAGCAGTTTGTGCGCATTCCCATGGGCAAGGAGGTGTTAATAGCAGTTAAGCCAAATATGATCACTATGTCCTCGGGCATTGCCGAGTATCATCCACTTCGTAGGCAGTGCTTCCTTAGTCGGGAACGTTCGTTGCGCTTCTTTAAGGTGTACACAGAATCCAATTGTCAGCTGGAATGCCTGGCCAATTTCACACTGACCAAGTGTGGATGCGTGAAGTTCTCGATGCCACGGAGTATGGACATGCCTGTGTGCGGTGAGAATAAGATCCACTGCTACGACCGTGCGGAGAGGCAGTTGCTCGTAAGGGAGTTTAAAAGGGTAAGAGCGCTTAATGCCGCTCGTGAGGATTGGCGAGGTGTGGAATCAGCCTGCAATTGCATGCCGGCCTGCACATCTCTCGTCTACAACACGGAGATCTCGCAGGCCAACTTCGATCTGGAGGAGATGCTTTTGGCTGAGGGCGATACGGAGTTTCTGCAAGAGTATCCCGGATCACAGATGTCCCGCCTCTCCATTTACTTTAAGCAGAGCCAGTTCATTACCTCAAAGCGATCGGAGCTGTACGGCATGACCGAGTTTCTGGCTAATTGCGGTGGTATCTTTGGCCTCTTCATGGGCTTCTCTATTTTGAGCATGGTTGAGATGATCTACCACTTTACCTTGCGGCTCTTCACTAACCTGAAGCGCCTCACCAAGGTTCAGGGGCAGTAATTTGTGCTGCACAAAATTTTCTCTTATCCTGCGAAACTTGGTTTTGTGCAGGAAAACAGGGAAAGTTTATTAAACTGTTTTTGTAATTTATTTCTTTTATTTTGGTGTTTTGGCTTAAATATGTCCGAATACTATTTAATTGTTTTCTGTGAGATCTATATATTTTTGAAAGTGAAAAATTTTGTACTTCTACTTTAAACAGTCCAAAATAGCTTTTATGCTTTTTTTTTTTTAGATAATGTTTAAGATTAAGAAATGTTGTTTTTGATCAAATAAATAAATATTTATAAATTATTTTCCTGCTTGGCTAAATTAATCACCTCAATATTTGTTTTAATTACTAAGATCGACAAAATAATTTTGCACGCCGATTTTATTTTTGAAAAAATGTTGATATAAAAATTGATCTTGAAAAAGAATTTTTTGAGTTTTGGCTCAGACAGTTACTAAAATGTTCCAAAATGTATAAGATAAATCATAGTTTATCTAGCTCTTTTCCTCCTTATTTTAAATAAAGTTTCTGTAGAAACACTTTTTCTGCATTTCGTATTTTTCGTGCGATATTTAAATGTAGAGAAAGTGTGGCAGCTTTGCGGACTGAAACTCCAGACTTTAAGGTGGCATCCTCACCGATGGGGCATCCTTATGGCATCGTCGCGTGCCCGCCAAAAGCCGATGGTTTTATCGATAATTCAGTGTTGCCACCGGCCGCAACGAAATTTCTAGCGTGCTTCGGAAATTCCATTAAACAGAGCATAAACCCCGCAAATTAATAAATTAATTAATTCGGCACCACAAAGCAGTCATTACCGGTCTCGTCCGACCCCAAGAATCCGTCAGTCAGAAAGTCAATGGTGAAGCGAGCGGGGCAGTGCGCGAAAATTTCCGACGTTTTGACAACCCATACAATTGTTCTGCTCTTTTTAAGGCGGCCGCCGTCGCGTCAAGACTGACACTGTGAAGAGAAAAATCGTGGTTTTTCACGGAACGCTTGTGTTTTGTTTCATTTGAAATCAAATAGAATAAAATGGCAGCGGATCAGGCTCAGTTCCAGCAGCTTCTCGTCTCCCTCCTGTCTACGGACAACGATGTTCGCCAGCAGGCCGAGGTGAGTTTGTGTGTTACATTTTACAGCTTTGTCCGCAGGTTGCGGGCGGGGCGGGGGATCTGCGTGTCATATACATATGGCCGTCGGATTTTGCAATGCGCAATTTGCAGATATGTGCACATAGTACACACTTTGAATTTCGTTTGTCTGCTGCCCTGCCATCTATAAGATAATTGCCCCGGCAGGCCGAATATTTTTCGGCAGAATTTCTGCCTGAATCACCGCAGCTCACACACAAAACGTGTTTTTGCCCTCCGCTTTGTCAGCTACATTCGCATGCTGTTGCGGGCATGCTGGCGTATGTATGAGTACCTTGTGTATGTGAGCGTGTGCGAAAGAGAATGACAGAGAGGACAGGAGGAATGTGCGAAGCATGCAAACAAAGCAAAATCGAAATCGAACAGATATTTGTACAATTTGTATGGTCGCCACATGATTTTTGATTTGAATAATGGGCGCAAAACGGAAACAAAGAGCAGGTGCGAAAATAATCCATGACACACGGTCTGTGGAAATGCAATCTGTTTCGTGTGATAAGGCGGTCGGATTGTATTCCCTTTTGTTCCGGCGCCACATGGCACCGCCCCACCCCACCCCATTCTGCGCCGACCTTGAGCGCCAGCCGCCCACGGAAACCACCTGCAGTGATGGTACTGCCTTTATTTACCTTGGTGGCGGCAAGTGTTATGTGCCAAATTCTATCATCCTGTCCCTGGCAGCTTAATTTTTATTGAAAATTATAAATTTGTTTGTTTTGCAATCAAAACATTTATAATCCTTGTTGATTTGTTGTAATTCTATAGACTTTATAATTATAATAATAAAACATTATTTTTATTAACAACTTTAAAGAAGCCGAAAATATTATATACTAAATATTCCGATAAACATATAAGGTATTTAAAACTAAATTAGTCGAAATTGAATTGAACAGAACATTTTTAATACAAAGCGTAGTAAAAGTTTTAGTTTATTCCAGCAAAAAAGTTTGCCATGCTAAAAATATATTAAATATATAGACTTAAATTTCAAATCTCTAATTTCGTTACATTCGGTGCCTTTTAATCAAAGCCTTTACTATCCTAGACATAACATGCAAAGGAACGATATTGGGATTATCTCTGTTTATTAATTTTTGAGTTTAATAAATATTACAAATTATAATATAGAAAACTAAGTATCTTCTTTCCTCTGTGGGTAAACTGACTTGACACCTTCCAGAGATAACCGACTTAAAGTTCTACATTTATTTTGTGTACTAATTCTTGATTGCAGGAAGCCTACAACAATCTGGCTAGGGAGCTGAAGGTGACTCACCTTTTGGGCAACATCCAAAATGGTCAGCAGTCGGAAGAGGCGCGTCAGATGGCCGCCGTGCTTCTGCGCCGCCTGTTCACCACTGAGTTCATGGAGTTCTACAAAGAGGTTAGCTGAAAAGTGTACCTAATTTCCGCCAAAAATGTTAATTAATGTCCGTCCACAGATTCCCGCTGAGTCGCAGAACCAGCTGTTGCAGCAGATTCTTTTGGCCGTGCAGCAGGAAGTGACTCCTCAGTTGAGACGCAAGATCTGCGAGGTGGTTGCCGAGGTGGCCAGGAATCTGATTGACGAGGACTGCAACAACCAGTGGCCGGACGTTCTCCAGTTCCTCTTCCAGTGCGCCAACTCGCCCAATCCCCAGTTGCAGGAATCGGCTCTGCGAATCTTCACCAGTGTGCCCTCGATCTTTGGCAACCAGGAGGCCCAGTACATCGAGCTGATCAAGCAGATGCTTGCCAAGAGCATGGACGCCAGCTCCGATGCGGAGGTGCGCGTCCAGGCTGTGCGGGCCATTGGCGCCTTCATCCTCTTCCACGACAAGGAGAAGGAGGTGGCAATTTACAAGCATTTTGCGGATATGCTGCCCCGCATGATCCATATCACTGGGGAGACGATCGAAGCCCAGGAAGACCAGAGCCTGCTCAAGCTTCTTATCGACATGACAGAGAACTGTCCAAAGTTCCTGCGTCCCCAGCTGGAGTTTATCTTTGAGGTCTGCATGAAGGTGTTCAGCTCACAGGACTTCGAGGACAGCTGGCGCCACCTCGTCCTGGAGGTGATGGTCTCGCTTGCTGAGAATGCCCCGGCGATGGTGCGGAAGCGGGCTGATAAATATATCGTTGCCCTGATCCCTCTGGTCCTACAGATGATGACGGACTTGGATGAGGACGAGAATTGGTCCACCACCGATGTGGTCGACGATGACGATCACAGCGACAACAATGTGATTGCCGAGTCCTCGCTCGATCGCCTCGCCTGCGGATTGGGCGGCAAGGTTGTCCTGCCGCACGTGATGAACTCCCTGCCGGCGATGTTGAGCCATGCCGATTGGAAGCATCGCTTTGCCGCCCTCATGGCTATCTCCGCTATTGGTGAAGGCTGCCACAAGCAGATGGAGGCCATTCTGGACGAGGTCATGACCGGAGTCCTCAACTTCCTGATAGACCCCCATCCCCGCGTGCGTTACGCCGCCTGCAACGCCATCGGCCAAATGTCCACCGACTTTGCTCCGACATTCGAGAAGAAGTTCCACAGCCAAGTGAGTAAAACACACAGAAAATATTTATCTCTAAATTTAAGAATTTCGAAAGCAGATTCATCAAAAATTATTTGCCATTTGGCCAGTTTTAATTATAAATCCGTCTACAGTTTGTCGCTGAAATGCGATGTACATATTTGTAAATAATCAATACACACATTGTAAACAAATGGTTTACAAGTGTATAAACAAAGAGTCATCCACAATTCTGTTAAATTGTTTACTTGTCCGCACGAGCCGTACTTGCTTATAATCCAAATTCGCTGTTCCCCCGGCAGGTGCTAACGCAGACGTCTATAATGGAGCCTTTGAAACTTGATCACGATGGTATATAGCTACTAAACGAGTTTTAAGCTTCGGTGCTAGGGCATTATAAGGCATTATATTACGAGACATATCCAACCTGTTCCAGTTTCCACTTACAAAAAATCTACACGGAAATTATTTCCCAGACCTGTTATAGTTTTCACTTCCGAAAAATTCCTCACGGATTCGAATTTCCCTCTGTTAAGTCCTTGTAACTTGCGAGCGAAACCTCACGGAAACTTTCCGCCTGCCATTTGGCAGACGGATTCCGCATTGCATAATTGACTTTGATAATTATAACTTACTTGATTTATTAATAATTATTTTGTAGTTGCACCTTAAAACAGTTTGCTTCAAACCCCCGCCACCTCTGTTCTAGTTTCCACTCAAAAAATTTCGAAAATGAGAGGAACAATTTAAAGATTACCAAAAAGCTTACCAAAAAAGAGCGACATTTTCCCAAGATGAATTTTTAACACTTGTTTTAGTTATTCATTTAAGTCTAATTTAATCAGCAAACTGTTGGAAACAATATGCAAAGGCAAATTTTTCTGCAAACTCGGCAACTCTTTTCTACAGCATTATTCAATACTATTTGTGAACATCTCACACTGTTCACAGAACAGCCTGCACAGACTCCAATTACAATACAATTATTTGAGGCCGCAAATGCTTGATCTTTTGATTTTATGCAGTCCACAGGGCCAAATTTCGGTCCGAACCTGGACAGCGAAACGCAGACATAATAAACTAATTTTTAAAGAGGAACCACAAGGAAATTTAATGGCAAATCTGCAAATAAACAAGGGAAATTCGAGTATGTTAATGGGAAATCGTAAAATTAAACTTAATTATGTCCGTCTGTCTGTTGAACATTTAAAAATATCTCAGAGACTAACTAACAAATTTGGTGTTAACATTCTTAAAGACTACACGCAGATCAGATCATTAAATTTGGGTCACGTCCGTTAACACCCACACATATCTTATCAAACGATACGCTTTTTTTTTAACAGAGCAAACACTTTTTTATATAGGTAACCTTCCAAATGTTTGGATCTCATAAAAGCAATCTTTAAACCCTTCCAGGTAATTCCCGGTCTGCTATCCCTGCTGGATGATGTGGAGAATCCGCGTGTGCAGGCGCACGCCGGTGCCGCTCTGGTAAACTTCAGTGAAGACTGCCCGAAGAACATATTGACGCGCTACCTAGACGGGATTATGGCCAAGCTGGAATCGATTCTCAACTCGAAGTTCAAGGAGCTGGTGGAGAAGGGGAACAAGCTTGTATTGGAGCAGGTGGTGACCACTATTGCATCCGTGGCGGACACCTGTGAGGCGGAATTCGTAGCCTACTACGATCGCTTGATGCCGTGCCTGAAGTTCATCATCCAGAATGCCAACTCTGATGATCTGCGCATGCTGCGCGGCAAGACCATTGAGTGTGTCAGCTTGATTGGACTGGCTGTCGGCCGGGAGAAGTTTATTGGCGATGCCGGTGAGATTATGGACATGCTGTTGGTCAACCACACCGAGGGAGGAGAGCTGGCCGATGACGATCCGCAGACCTCCTACTTGATTACGGCCTGGGCACGCATGTGCAAGATACTTGGCAAGCAGTTCGAGCAGTATCTGCCCGTGGTAATGGGTCCAGTCATGCGAACGGCTACCATGAAGCCAGAAGTGGCGATGCTGGACAACGACGAGGTGGAGGACATTGAGGGGGATGTGGACTGGTCGTTTATCAACCTCGGGGAGCAGCAGAACTTTGCCATTCGCACTGCTGGCATGGATGACAAGGCCTCTGCCTGTGAGATGTTGGTGTGCTATGCCCGGGAACTCAAGGAAGGATTTGCCGAGTACGCCGAGCAGGTGGTGCGCCAGATGCTGCCCATGCTCAAGTTTTACTTCCACGACGGCGTCCGCACGGCAGCAGCTGAATCGTTGCCATACCTTCTCGATTGCGCCAAGATCAAGGGACCGCAGTATATAGAGGACATGTGGCTGTACATTTATCCGGAGCTGCTCAAGGTCATCAACACGGAACCGGAGCCAGAGGTGCAGACCGAACTGCTCAACTCGCTGGCCAAGTGCATCGAGACACTGGGACCCAACTGCCTGAACGAAGAAGCCATGAAGCAGGTGCTCGACATTATCAACAAGTATGTTCTCGAGCATTTTGAGCGGGCAGACAAGCGCTTGGCCGCCCGCAACGAGGAGGACTACGACGACGGTGTCGAGGAAGAGCTGGCCGAGCAAGACGATACAGATGTGTACATTCTGTCCAAGATTGTGGACATTACGCACGCCCTCTTCCAGACGAACAAGGCCCAGTTCCTGCCAGCATTTGAGCAGGTGGCTCCGCACTTTGTCAAGCTACTGGATCCCAGCCGGTCGGCAGCTGATCACCAGTGGGGCATTTGTGTCTTTGATGATCTGATCGGTAGGTGTCTATGTCGTGCATGTTTTTTTAATTTTAATTTTAAATTGTAACAATTTTTCCTTCGTTTATTTTTTTTATAGAATTCTGCGGTCCTGCTTGCGCCCCTTACCAGCAGATTTTCACACCAGCTCTTTTGCAGTACGTCGGCGATAAGTCGCCAGAGGTGCGCCAGGCGGCTGCCTACGGATGCGGAATGCTCGGCCAGTTCGCCGGCGAACAATTCGCGCTGACATGTGCCCAGATCATTCCACTGCTGGTGCAGATCATCAACGACCCCAAGTCCCGCGAAATTGAAAATATCAATGCCACAGAGAATGCGATTTCCGCCTTTACCAAGATCCTTAAGTATAACAAATCGGCGCTCACCAATGTGGACGAGCTGATTGCGGCATATTTCTCGTTTTTGCCCGTTTCCGAGGATGGAGAAGAGGCCGCCCATATCTATGGCTACCTGTGCGACTTGATCGAGGGCAATCACCCGGTGATCCTCGGTGCCAACAACTGCAATCTGCCGCGCATCGTCTTCATCATTGCCGAGGCCTTCTGCACCAAGGTTGTAGAGGCAACCAGCCCAACAGGCACCCGCATGCTGACCATTGTCAAGCAGGTGGAGGCCAATCCGGATGTGATGGCGGCGTGCGCCAGTACCCTTAGTCCGGAGCAGCAGCAGGCACTGCAGGATGCCTATCGGGAGTTGGCCGCCGGAGTGGCGACCGCCTAAGTTCACTCTGTGGCTGTTCCGATTTTGGCCAGAAAGAAACGAGCTCCAGCTTATCGTTATTATTATTTTCATCTGATGACCGACTTTGTCGTCGGAAATGCATTATGAAATATTCGTTAAAAACAAGCATACATACACGCATACTCACATATATTTATGTGTACGTTAGAGTTATCCGGGATACATAATTCTAGATATAATGTGATTTCAATCAAAAGATCTTCTCTCCCGAAGAATAAAGTCTGCGACTCCTTAGAATTTGACATGTTGGTTGATGGACCGGATCCCTGGACCATCGCAACTTCACACACAAATTCCAATAGATTATTTTCGTTACTCAAGTTTTCATATGTTGTATATACATATGTGTGTATATTCGGCCCCAACGGCCGCCACCTCCTCTCCCCCAAAAACAAAAACAACAAAGAAACAAAAACATGGGATGTGAATGTCGTCCGAATTGAACGAAAAATGTAATTTTGGCATTCAAATTTAAGATCCCCAAAAATATTTAAAGGAAATAACATTTATTGTATTTTAAAAATGATGATAAAAGGAACGAAATAAATAACACGAGAAACGAAATTTTAATTGATATGTCTGCGCTTTTCTTTTGTTCATTCAGGTGACATTAATATTTTAAAACGAAGCGAGTCGATTACGGCTAAAGTCTGGTACACAAAGCTTGATCAAGTTATGTATAAGTTGGAATCAATTATTCTTTGATTATAAGTATATAGTATAAGTATAAGTAAAAGATACTAGCGGCCTGGTACCTGCTTCGCTACGTATAAAAAATATTTTATTAATTGCTAGCTATCTTAAAACTACATTTAAAACATTTGGATTCATTAACAAACATAAATAGGTCGCCAATGTAAACATTGACGTAAACATTTGGATAAACAATATTTTTGTTTTCCCGTTTTGAACATGAATGAACAAACGTTTGGGGATACCGACTCTGGAACAAACAACATGAAGTTGGCCATGTGAAAAACATGATTCCTCCAAATTCACACCACAAACGTGAAGAGTTTCTCCTTAGAACACAAATCGCAACACCGCGTTACGTTTTGCCATGAAAATCCTCATATTTCCTAGAAAAACAATTATCTTCTTTATAGGTTTTAATGAGTAGATAAGGTAGCAAAGGTTCAAGCATATCTAGTGTTGGGTTGCTCATGAGTGAGTGAACATAAAAGAGTTGTTCCTAAACTGCGTCAGCGTACATGTTCCTTCCTATTTGTTAGTTTTTGTTCACTTGTTCATTTTTGCTCACTTGCTCTTTTTTGCTCACTTGTTCAGATTTGCTCTCTTGCTCATAATTGTTCTGTTCAATTTTGTTCAGTTAATCTTTTCTTTTCGTATTCGTATAATAATTCCCATTTTTTGTATTAAGTTATTATTTGCTCATTGTTTTTTCTCATTTTTGTTTCCATAATCTTTTTTCTCATCTTTATTTCAAATTAGCACTGACGATTATAGAGGTTGATATGTTTTTGGCAAAAAGCATGTATCTTGAGTTCTGTATCTTGAGTTCTATATAATGCATGCTGAAGATCTTAGTCTTATTTTGTTGGTGACTCATTTGACTATGTTTTCTGAAAATTTGAAACAATTTGATTGGCCGAAAGAAATATGGCAATTTGATTGGCCAAAAGAAATATGGCAAATTGTTTTAAGTTTTCAGAAAACATAGTTAAATGAGTCACCTACAAAATAAGACTAAGATCTTCAGCATGCATTATATAGAACTCAAGATACAGACCGGTGAAGTAAGAAATCGAAAATGGTGTTACAGTTTTGCTTCTCAGTGTACATATGGGCAACTCAGTAATGAACAGTGAACAAGTGAGCAACTGAGCAATGAACAAGTGAGTAATTTGAGTGAGTTGACTCTTTTGAAAAAAGGAGTACAAAAACTCTTGTATATATCGAGATTCTCTTCACAAAAAAACCCATATTGCACTTATCTGACAACAGAAAATTTCATAATTTTTGGTCCGTCAAACTTTCATGGCAATAAAAATGCGAAAAAAATTTTCAATCTTAGAAAACATAAAAACATTTATGAAATAATACAAGTTAATATTTATATACATAATTTTAAGATTTAATTTAATTGTTTTTCTTTGGTGGAAAAATTATAAATAATTTTTTGAATTTCCATCCCACACAATAATTTCTCGTTCATCTCCATTTTGCGCATGTAAGGCAAAAGGCTGTAGAAAAAAGACTCGTCGCTGTCTTTTTGGTTTTGCCCGCATTTTTTTTCCTCAAGCAACCTTTGTTGTTCAATGGCAAACGATTCGGTTGCTGCATTCGGCTTAGCCTTCTTCTTTTTAGGTAGATAAAAAAACTCATCGGAATCGCATAGATCCTGGTTTTCTCCAGATGTGAAATCATCCAAAGTTGTTTCATTTGAAAAATCGGGACATTCCCTGGAGGATCGGGAGGTGGAAAACTCTAGCTCCAAATTTCTCACTGATTTCCTTGGCCTCATTTGGTCTTTTAAGAAAAGGAGAGGCTTAAAGTAGGGCCAAGTTGTATAGCTGCTGTACTGCTCCACCGGAATTTCACAATCTCCAGATTTGGGCACGGGAATTTTTTTTAATTCGTGACGAAATTGGTCACGAATGTTTTTCCATTTCTTCTTTAAACCATTCTCTGAAATACAAATTTTTATTAATAATGCAAAACCTCAATCGCAATTACAGATTTTCGGTTTCAACATTCGTCTATTTATGTAAAATTAAAAAGGCAACAATCTCAGTTATCTCTAGTTTCAGGGCTAGATATTTTACAGCTTAGTGCCGAAAATAAAACTAGTGGAATGATTTGTAATTTATTTTTATACCTCGTAACCCAAAGGGTACAAGGATATTATTAGTTAGTGCCAACCGAGAATGTATGTAACAGGCAGAAGGAGAAATAAAGTATATACATATATTCTTGATAAGCGGTACCAGACGAGTCAGCCATGTTTAGTGTAGCCATGTCAGTCTGTCCGTCTGTCCGTAAGAGCTAGAGTAACAACATTGGAATCTGTTGTCAGCCCCCAAAAATAAAAAAAACGTTATATAAGCTATAAGTCTTGATTTTCGGCTTAAAGTAAATACATAAGCAGGCATTCGTGGACGTTTTCTGAAAGTTTGAGTAAAATCGGATGATAAACAAATTAAACGATAAACTTTCGGTGTATTCTTCTTCTTCTATGTTGAAAGCGCACGTGCGTGGTGCTCAACAGTTCCCTAGCAGCATTTGTCTCTTTTGGGTGTAGCTCCGCATGTTTCTAGCAACATTTCTCTTTTTTAGGTGTGACTCAATATGTTTCTAGCAACATTCTTCTGTTACCCTGCAGTTTTCCATTTGGGCGTAGGACAGTATAGGTTGGTATAATAATTATCAATATCTCAAAAAGCGAACAATTGTAAAACAATGTTTTTTTATGGTTTGTTTGTTGAATATCTTCACTGATTTATAGTATATATGTATATACATATGCACATAGCTTGGCAAAATATCGTTTTTTTTTCCACCAACATTTAAAATTTAAATTCCAATTTGTCAACCAATCAACGATGGTTTCATCGATAATTCATCAACAATTGCATCAATACTTCATCAACTTTTCATCAACATTTCATCGAACTGTCATCAACATACTTTTTGAAGAGAGAAATTGAGCGAGAGAGTCGGTTTTGAAAGGTTTCAATCGGTTCGCCCGAAGCCGAAGTCAGCACGTTGAGGAAACGCTGATGTCAAAGGCCTATTGATGACAACTGGTAATACAGGGTATCTTCTTTCTCATCTCTTTTTCTATTTCACACTCACATGTGTGACCGATTACGATATTAAAAATGATACGATACTCAAGATGCCTTTTGCACATATATACATATACGCACATAGATAAAACGATAATAATCCAAAAACCTAATCACGAATACTAATCCTACATTTCGAAACGCATACATACATACATATGTATGTATGAAATTATAAATCTTTATGCACATATGTACTTACTTGGTGCTTTCTATTCAGTTTCAACTTCTTTCCAATTTTTATACCCTTGCAGAGGGTATAATAATTTTGTCATGATGTTTGCAACGCAGTGAAGGAGGCATCTCCGACCCCATAAAGTATATATATTCTTGATCAGCATCACCAGCTGAGTCGATCTAGCCATGTCCGTCTGTCAGTCTGTCCGTCTGTCGGTTTCTACGCGAACTAGTCTCTCAGTTTTTGAGCTATCGGGCTGAAATTTTCAGCATAGTCTTATTTCTTTAGCACGCAGTATATATGTCGGAACGGCCAAAATCGGACCACTATATCTTATAGCTGCCATAGAAATGATGGCGAAATTAATGTAAAACGAGAAAGAAAGCTAACTTCGGTAAACCGAAGTTTATATACCCTTGCAGTCAGCAATTGGATCATTAAAAATCGATCCATTTTGGTAATGTAAAAAAAAATGTCAAATTATGTAAATTTTGTAAATTTTACATTTTACATGTAGAATTTTACATTTTTATATAAATCGACCGATCCCTTCTATGGCAGCTATATGATATAGTTGTCCGATCTTAATGAAATTAAAACCGTAATTCTAGAACTATAAAACGACTATATCTCGAAATTTATAGAAATTCGTTGAAAACAGAGAAATTAAAAATTTTGTACATTAATTTCGCCATCATTCCTATGGCAGCTATAGGATATAGTGGTCCGATTTCGGCCGTTCCGACATATATACTGCGTGCTAAAGAAATAAGACTATGCTGAAAATTTTAGCCCGATAGCTCAAAACTGAGAGACTAGTTCGCGTAGAAACCGACAGACGGACAGACAGACGGACAGACAGACGGACAGACAGACGGACAGACAGACGGACAGACAGACGGACAGACAGACGGACAGACAGACAGACGGACATGGCTAGATCGACTCGGCTGGTGATGCTGATCAAGAATATATATACTTTATGGGGTCTGAGATGCCTCCTTCACTGCGTTGCAAATATCATGGCAAATTATAATACCTCTGCAAGGGTATAAAAATTTTAGCTTCTCTGTTTTTCAACGAATTTCTATAAATTTCGAGATATAGTCGTTTTTTATAGTTCTAGAATTACGGTTTTAATTTCATTAAGATCGGACAACTATATCATATAGCTGCCATAGAAGGGATCGGTCGATTTGCATGTGCGGCTCACTCCATTGACAAAGCAGACTACACAAACAATTTTTCGTGTTCTCTTCGTTTTCCGCGCCTTCGTTGAACTGGACAACAACACTTCCATAGACTTTACCGTTAACTCGCGCGTTTTTTGTTACTGCAAAATAATCGAGCATATTGAAAAAAATTGTGATGAAATAATAACCAATTACACAGGTCGACAAAAATCGACCTTATTTTGCCGGGAAATCATTGATTCTGGTAGATTCGAACCGGTACAGTCCGAATGAAAAGTTTATCACCAATTCGAAATGGTCAGTTCATGCACTTGTCGGCATCAAGGCTTATTTTCCATTTCCTTGTTGCCCAGAGGGTATTCAGCTTAAAAGATTTTATTTCAATATTAAACAAGAATATCCAATGGAGACCTCTCGTTCTTTAGTTATAATGAGTTTTACAAACTTAAATTTGTCACATATTTTGCTATGTTGTAGCCCTGAAACTTAACAAATCTGGTGAGAGTCTTGGCTTTGGTTAGAAACATTGGTTTGGGATTATAATTTAGGCACACAAAACAAACGTTTTATGGGCCGATAACACATTCTCTGGACATTTTTCATTATCATATTTATATACAAAGTTGAATTTGTTCAAATGTATTCAACTTGATAACAATTAATTCTTGGAAAGTTTGAAGAAATATCAATGTTCTGAACCCAAAGCAGTCTCTAACAAAAATGTTTGAAATATCAGGGCTACAACATAGCAAAAATATGTGACAAATTTAAGTTTGTATAATGCGTTATAACTAAAGAACGAGAGGTCTCCATTGGATATTCTTGTTTAATATTGAAGTAGAAAGGCCAACGTTCTTTTAAGCTGAATACCCGCTCTGGGCAACGTAAGGTTTGGGAGTTATTAAGCCTTGAAAAGTGCCGATTCAAGCAGTGCATGAGACTTTGACCGCGATTTACTCAAAATTGGTGGGTGATGGAAACTTTTCAGTTTCGGACTAGTAATGTACCGGTTCGGATCTACCAGAATCAATGGGTCTTATTCGCCGGCATTTTTCTTGTCGACCAGTGTTATTTATTCATTACAATTTTTTCAATGCAGAAACTTGAAATAAAGAAAACGTTCCCTTCTATGTATTTGTGTTTTTATTTGTGCGTATTGGTGAGTTGCTCAGCCATAAGCAGCATTTGGGCACCCCTGCTTTAAATCATAAAAACATAATTATCAGATATGTACATATTTTACAGCATTAACTTATTACAAATAGCTAAAAAAAATAGAAAATTTATTTTGTAAAATGGTCAAAGTAGCATGCAAAATATCTAGATCTGGGCAGAAAATAGATAAATTGGCAACACTAATCGTATATCCCTACGCTCTCACTCCTACACCTTTTGAGCGATTGCCATTGGAAAGCTTGCGGTGCTTTCTCGCTCAATGTAGCCCAATATAATTGCTTCGTTTCTCGCAGCCAATCTGACATCAGACTACTACATACATATATATGAATTTATTTTTAAGTGAGGAAATATTTTCTCCAAAGACTGTTTTTAACAAGTGGGAAAGCTACAGTCGAGTGTGACCGACTGTGAGATACCCGGTACCCAAAGCATTATGGGTGAAATTAAACAGCACATGATAATGGAAAAAACAAAAATGAAGGCAAATATTGCTAGAAACATGTTGAGCAACACGCAAGAAAACAAATGTTGCTTTGAACATGTTGGGCAAGTCTCAAAAGCGACAAATGTTGCTAGAAAGATGTTAAGCAACACCCAACAAAGAGAAATGTTGCTAGAAACATGTTGAGCAACACGCACGTGCGCGCTCTCTCTCTCTCTTTCATGAAGTTTACCCAGAAACTTTATTGTTTAATAACTTCTATGTTTATCATCCGATTTTACTCAAATTTTCAGAACACGTCCACGATTGCCTACTTATTAAGTTTATTTATTTATTTTAAGCCAAAAATGATTCCTATAGCCTATATTCCAATGTTGTCATCAAATTTGGTAACTCTAGCTTTTATAGTCTCTGAGATCTGTTGTTTCACACGGACGGACAGACGGACAGACGGACATGGCTAAATCGACTCGGCTGGTGATGCTGATCAAGAATATATATATATTATGGGGTCGGAGATGCCTCCTTCTGTCTGTTACATACATTCTCGATTGGCACTAACTTATAATACCCTTGTACCCTATGGGTACCTCTGCTTTCAAGAAAGTGTTTAAATCGGCGCACTGTTAAAACTTCTCTCAAAACTTCTGGTTCAGTACATGGACAATTACATATATACATAAGGTACAAATATAAACAAATGTCCATTTGGTCTCATCAGCTTTCACGGCGACAGTACATTTCCAGCTCTCTCTCCGCTCCCAGAAAGACATGGTACATAGAAGGGGCCAAGTAACCTTTGCTTACATATTTACATATGTTAAAGTAGAAGTTTCTTTATCAGTTCCGTCTAATTCCAAATCGTCTAATGAGGTAGCCACTGATGAGCTCTATCCAGTCATCTCTTATTTGGCTCTATATATCACCCTCTTCCTATAGCTGCTTTTCATAGGCTTATTCAGTAGCAACAATTGACCAACCATTGCACTGCCTCTACCTCAATGTTTCCCTTTGTATCCAAAATCCCGATGTATACAAATACCATATACCAAGTTTATTTACAAAAATGCATAATTTCAACAGTTGTATGAGTTCCCAACAGTACTGGAGGTGTCGATTGAACTTGCCTGAACTGCCGGTTGATCCACCTAGTATCTGGGTACTTCCTTGACTGACCCTATGGCTAACGAACGCCGAACCACCTATAAGCCTATGGTAAACAAACGTCGAACCACCTATAACCCTATGGTAAACAAACGTCGAACCACCTAGTATATGGGTACTTCTTTGACGGACCCTATGGTAAACGGACGGCAAACCATCTTTAACAAGGGTACTCCTTGACTGACCCAATGGTAAGCGAAAGTCGAACTACCTATAACCCTATGGTAAATGAACTCCGAACCACCTAGTATATGGATACTTCCTTAACTGACCTTATAGTTAACGAACGCAGAACCACAAAGTAAATTTGAGCTTTTGATGCTGTTGTCTGATTTACCTCTGTGAAGCGATGGGTAGTGTGCCGGACTATGAATCTGATGGTCTCGAGTTCGAGTTCGAGTCCGAGTCGTAACGATTGTGTTAAGAAATGTTATGAGTGTTTTTAATAGAATTTAAATATAAAGAAGTAGGAGAGATACAGTCGAGTGTGACCGACTGTGAGATACCCGGGTACCCAAAGCATTGTGGGTGAAATTAAGTAGCATATGGACATGGAAAAAGAAAATGTTGACAAATTAATACAAATGTTGCTAGAAACATGTTGAGCGACACCTAAAAAAGATAGGAACATGTTGAGCACTACTCAAACAAGACAATTGTTGCTAAGGACATGTTGAGTAACACGCACGCACGATTATTATTGTTTAATAACTTCCATGTTTACCACCCGATTTTACTAAAATTTTTAGAAAACATACGTGGATGCCTACTTATTTATTTTATCTATTTATTTTAAGCCGAAAATCACGACTATAGCTTATATAATATTTTTATGCTTTTCGGGGGCTAAAGTGGGCGTGGCCAAATTTTAAAACAATCTTGATCTGCGTGCAACCGATTCTAGTTTTGCAACCAAATTTGGTAACTCTAGCTCTTATAGTCTCTGAGATCTGTTGTTTCACACGGACGGACGGACGGACAGACGGACAGACGGACATGGCTAAATCGACTCGGCTGGTGACACTGATCAAGAATATATATATACTTTAGTGGGTCGGAGATGCCTCCTTCACTGCGTTGCAAATATTATTGCAAAATTATAATACCCTCTGCAAGGGTATAAATATATTAGACAAGCATTTAATTTTTTGACCAAAGTTTACTTTATCAAAATTGTGCACCAAAAATGGATTTGTCTACTTAATTAGAAGTGCTGTGACCAAATAACTTTCTTGCACTGATAACAAATCATACTTTTCGATGTCGCACGTGACATCTAAAGACTAGGTGGAGCAAACACAAAAATTAACCGTAATTGTCAATTGCATTGCCCCTTTTGCATTTTTCTTGTATTCCTTATACATAGGTGGAGCTTTTAAAGATCCAAAGTCTATCAAAAACATCTCTCATTAAGAACATAAATCAAAAACAAATGTGCAATAAAAATTATCATAGGGGAACTTTTGCACTTGTTCGACTTTCAACTTCAATATTTCTGTATGCGCTATGAATAAATGCAAAATTGACTTAAATTAGTTAAATCTGATAGATTCACTGTAAAAATAAGTTGGAACAACATGCTTTTGTCGTCTTTGATTTTGGAACGTGCGGTTGACCTTTCTGTGGAAATGCCCATATACGGCTTTAACTTTAAGAGTTGGTGCAATACCAGAAATCTTATTCTTTTGCATAAGATAATAAATACCACTGAGCCCAGCTATCTGTTTGAAAAATAAAAATTTGGAACTTCAACAAGAACCAATACCTTAATTAATATCCGACATAATCTCGCCTCTTCCGAACGTCACTTCTTTATTCACACTATTCGCTTGTGGAATCACTGCCGCAAATTTAAAAACAATAAGTAGCACACCGCATTTTAGGAATAATTTAATAAAGTTTTTTAGAAATAAAAATATAAACAACAATTAAGAAAAAAAAATTAAATAAATATAATACAAATAAATAAATAAATATAGTACAATAAAATTTTAAAAAATGAAAATTGCCTTAGTGGCCGAAATGTTTAATATAAAAAAAAAAAAAAAAAATAAATAAAAATAAAAAGGAATTTTAAATATAAGAAAATTGATCGCAAATAAATAGGATAAGTAGGGTTCGTTTTTAAGAGTAATGCATTTTATATATTTTTGTGACTAGTGTACTAACTTATAGGGATAACCTTGTAGCACTGGGAAAATAGATAAAATAAAATAAATAAATAAAATTTTGTATAAGTCTAAATAATTATTATTTAAATAAGCGCTTTAAAATCGATATTTTGTGTATTTTCTATACAACTTAATTACGTTAAGCCTTTTAACCGTAAAGAGAACGACCAATAAATGTATTATTTATTATTATTGTATTTGTTCACTAATTAATTAAATTCCTATTTCTGTAATTCAGTAATTTATAAAGTTGAAGAGATACTTTCAGTCATACCAGTCTGAACGTACGGAGACCTCCTGAACATCTGATGCGAATAGCAAGGAAAAATAAAAGCAAAACAAAAGTGAAAAAGACTTAGAACATTCCACAACTCGAATAGACAAAACTAATTTTGCTTTACTATTTAGGAATATAAGCTATATTTCAAGAGCAATTGGCCAAAACAAAGCTGTTTAACTAAAGGCGAACCGGAAAAACTGGACAAGTAAACAATGGAATGTAAGTAAGTTGCAACCGATTTGCGAAATAGAGTCCGTGACTAAATATAAGCATGTGAATCGTGTTCATTATTTTCAGCTCAGTGATTTAGTGGGCAAAGTGCACGGATCCGTATTTGTATCAGTCGCACCGCAACGCGTTGAATATTGACCAAAGAATCTCATCCAAAGGTGAGTGCAACAGGTGGGCGTGCAAAATTAGATGGAATTGAACGCAGAAGAGCGGAAGCAATTTCGCTTCGTTGGCCACAATTCAATTCTGAGCGGCGCTAGCAGCTGCTTTCAAGAGATTTCGAGAAGGAAGACGCAGCAGCGGTCTTGTTGACCAATTTGATGACGCCGGTCAGAAGGTTGATTACTCTTAGCCTTTTCAGTTTGTCTACGTAGAGCGCATTGCCAGGATGAATCTCTGCCATCATGTTGGTTCATTTACAGGGTTATCAAATACAATTTAAAATCTAACCAAATTCTTTGAAATAAAACTAAAACTTATTGTTTATTTCAGATACTTAAAGCCATAATGTCGGAGGAAACAGAATTTCTGGAGGCCTATGCTCGCATCCAAGCCGCTTACAAAGCAGCTATGAATCAAGTCGAGCTGGCCATTAACCACGAGGAGCAGGAATCACAAGTTCAAGCCATCGAAGGTTACGAACTAGCTTTAGAAATGATAGAAGATACTTTCGGAATTCCTGTGGGCCTGCCGGATGAAATCGATGTGGTGCAGACGGAATGGAACGATGCATGTGCCCTTATCCAAAAACTTAAAAGCGCTAAAACAGAGATCAGCTATCGGATAAAGGTGCTTCGATCCCAGAACCAACCCGTTGACGTTACTGCCATGGAGGCCAAGGAGGAAAATCGCACTGAAGTGGATGCCAAGAGGCCATTGCTGGCAGAGAATCCTTCTACCCATTACGATATAACCTGTGCTAGTGGCACACCGAAAACCTACAGAGCACTAGCGGCCGGATTGCGAGAACTATTGGCTATTCGGGACTCCAACGCTCAACTGGATGAGCTATTCCGGGCTCAAGTGAAGATCTACAG
This sequence comes from Drosophila triauraria, assembly GCA_014170255.2. Lineage (NCBI taxonomy): Eukaryota > Metazoa > Arthropoda > Insecta > Diptera > Drosophilidae > Drosophila > Drosophila triauraria. Next base: position 7,120,074 of record CM024337.1, read on the forward strand.
GATTGAAGCTAGTGGAGCTGTGACCACTCTTAGTGGTTCCTCTACAATGTCGCTGGTTATGTGCACAGTGGTCGGAAAGTGGAAGTACCTCAGTGGAACTTACTTTATCCAATGCTCCATGCCGAATGAGGAGCCCGGAATGATCTGGCTTTACCCACTCGTTCCCTCGATCACCAATTGCTATCGCACGGAGTATGGAGCATTCATATTCCCGGATATGGAGTGCCAACATCCGGGAAATGCCTTTGGCTTAATGCTGACCAAGGAGGGCCAACGTCCACTGAGCACTACAGCCGGGGAGTCGGAGGAGGAGCAGCTCCAGGATCTCCAGCAGTTTTTTCTTGACCTTCTGGAAGCTGTGCTCGCTGGTACAGTTGAGCAGCTGAAATCTCCGACCTCCCAACGTGCTGGCTTCGCTTCCGATACCGCCACCGGTTCGGAGCAGGTGTCTAGACACATTGTGGGTGCGGCTGATTTCATTGCTCGGAATCTGGTGAAAGGCGCCGAGAAAACTGGTGGGCTCATGATGAGGAGCACTCCGTATCTCATCTCCAAAATGACACCCGCCTCGGCCGATGCCCCTACCCAGGTGCCCAGCTCAGTGCAGACTTCAGGTGAGTTTCAATAAGTAAGAAATTTAAAAAAATAAACATTTACTTATAAACTTCATCTTTGTTCCTGGTAGTGGAGGTGGCCCAGAAAGTGACTCACGCGGCGGCTGGGATGACGGGTTGGATAGCTGGAAAAGTGGGCACTGCTTCAATGGCCGTGGGTCGTTACTTAGCTCCTCACATCCAGGAGCAGGGATCGAAGCTGTTACAGAAAGGTTTTGGCTACGAGACCAGCGAAGCGAACAGCACAATGGAGGGTGCGTTGACCATCGCAGCGGGAGCTGTCGAGGGAGTCAGTACTGTATTTGATGGCCTGGAGACTTCGGCAAAGATCCTTGGCTGCAGTCTTAGCCAGAACTCCGTCAAGATCATTGAACACAAGTAAGTCAGTCTTATATAACAACGCTATCAGAAAGGTAGATTGCATCCCAAAAAAGTATGCGATGTCTCATGGTCGAGACACTCCTTATTCCTGGTTTTTAGCATATGTACATTAGTTGACGATTATGTACTCCTTTTTTCAGATACGGTCAGCCGGCAGGAAATCTGGCCAGCGGAACCTTTGACGCGGTGGGCAATGCCTTTGTAGTCAGCCAGAACGTGAACTACATTACTCCAAAAGGCATCGCCAAAAAGATGGTTAAACGGACGGGAGAGGCAGTGGTCAGCGATTACAAACGAGACTTACGCAAATCGGAATCTCATTATATAAATGCCGGGGCTCTGTATCCGGATCTGCGGTCTTTGAAGGAATAGCCCCGAACCAAAGATATTCTTTATATATATACATATATATGTATATTGTAATCGTTGATATTAAAGTTGATAAACACTTGTTCAGTATGCGAACACTAGTTCAGTATGCGAAATAAAACAATATCTTCTGTATGCCTGCTAGATCGGTTGTAACTTTTAACAAGTAGAGTCGAGTGTGCACGACTATGAGATACCCGGTACCCAAGGCATTGTGGTGAAATTAAATAGCACATAAACATGGGTAAAAGAAAGAGTTGCCAAATGAGGACAAGTGTAGCTAAAAACATGTTGAGCAACACCCAAAAACGACAAATGGTTCTAGGAACATGTTGAGAAACATCCAAAAAAGGTACATGTTGAGCAACAAGCACTGGTTGTGTCAACAGAAGAAACAGAAACAGGACACGGACGGACAGACGGACACGGCTAAATCGACGCGGCTGGTGATGCTTATCAAGAATATATATACTTTATAGGGTCGGAGATTTCTCCTTCTGCCTGTTAGGGTACTTTTTCCAACCATCGCACAAGAATCACGAAAAGCAGAAAAGGTGTTTCTATTAGGAAAAGGTGATTTTTAGCAACAGCTGTTTTTTGTTTTGGTTTTGATTTGGTGGAAAATTATATTCAATTTAAAATTCAAACCAATGTTTACCAATATTAAAAATGAAAGAGCTAGACTTTATTTTCTATTTGCGGCTTAGTAACAATAAAGATTTCACGTGGTTCCGCCAGTCAGCCGCTTGACTAAAGACGTAAGACGTGCTGGAATCTCTTAGCCTGAAGCCGAGTCTACAACTCGGATGCAGACGCATTAACCCGTCTCTTCTTAAACAAGTCACTTATGATCCCGAACTTACATCACCTGGCCCTGCCCAAGAAGGAGTAAGTGGAGGCGATCGTGCCCCTGGAGGAGAAGGATATGCGCCCCCGCCCGACCCGCCTCCTGTGCAGGCTCCGCCACCGGTTCCGTAAGAACATGACGAAGAGGCGAACTCGGAGAAGTGAGAGGATCCCTGCGCACAGCCGCCGACGCCACTATCTGATGGCTTTTGCAAAGCCCAAGTAGAGTTTAACAAAGCCTAGAATCTGCAGAAAAAGGGGTCTAGGAAGAGAGGACGCTCTTAACGAAAGAGGAGGCAATCTACAGACCGCTAAACGAAATATGTATTAAATGCTAATTAGTTAACAAAACGGAGAAAATCATGAATTTGTTCAATATATATTCCGCCAGCCAATTTCATTTGTTAAAAAAAACGGCTGGCTATGGGTGATAGTTGGGCAAAATCACACATCGATAGACAGAAAAATAATGAAATAATCGATACTATAGAACTAAGCCACACAAAATCAACTTTTTTTATAATTTTTGTCACCACTAAATACGTATACCTTATACACAGGGAAAAAGTTGCTTTTTGGCCAAAAAGCACAATTGGAAAAAGCAACTGTAGTGGAAGCGACGCCTTACATACATTTTAGCTTTGGTGTCCAGCAGCGTGCATCTTTAATTAATACTAAGATGAACGAAATCCATAAACGAAAAACTTCATATAAAAAAAAAAACGAAAAGAGCAAGAAGAATTTTGTGGTATTTCGTTTGGTCGGGTACTAAGATGAACGGAATTCAGTGAGCGAACCGGGTAAAACGGTTGGCAAAAGACACTAAAGCCTAGTACTAAGATCAACGAAAACCGCTTACGGAATTTCGTGAGCGAAATTGCGATACATATTTTGTTCGGGAACCAGTGTGACCGAAGAAAACAAAAAATGGTCAGAATCGGTCAAGATCGGTCACACTGACTTGTATTTCCAGCTGTGTTTTGTAAACAAACTTTATAAATAAACTTTAAAAAGAGAAAAATAATTTAACAAACTTGATTGGGCGTATTATTGTAATGTTCCGTAATGGAGTTGAAGGCAATAATAGTGCTACTGCCATCTTTCCAATAAAAATATATGCAATAAAATTGTCAATAAAACACAGAAAAGTTAATTTATGTACTAAATTGCATAATATGGCTTGCCTTTACGACTTTATCAATTCACATTATTCTCACGGCTGTATACAACCGAGCAGCGATTGCCTCCCTGCATGCTGCTTACGAAATAGCAATTGATATAATTCGCTTACGGAATCACAGCTGTTTTGTCTTTTGCCAACCTTTTACCTGGTTCGCTCACGGAATTCCGTTCATCTTAGTACCAAACGAAATACCACAAAATTCTTCTTCTTGCTCTTTTCGTTCTTTTTTTATATGAAGTTTTTATGGATTTTTTCGTTCATCTTGTATGCTTACAATTAAAGGCTTCCTTGACTTCTGGTGCTTTAAAAATTCTTGTGGTAGTGCTTCATAAAGAGGGGATAACATTTCAGTGTTGAGCACGATACATTGATACTCCAAAAATTATATCGATACTAATGCAAAAATAAAAATCGATATTTGTATCGATACTTCTACTGCTCTAGTAGTATCGATATTTTCATCGATGTTTCTCCACCTCTAGCTGGTACAGGTAAATAAATAAATATATAAAATAAATGTTTGCCGCCGAACCGTTCGGACGTGTCGCGCATGATCGCTACTTCGTGACTTCGCCCGTTGGCACGGTAAATAAAAAATAAATATATGCAAGAAAAGTGAACAATATCAATCGTTCGGATAAGTGCGCGGTTTTCAAAATCTTTAATTTATTTCCAATCGAAATTACTGTGAAAATATTGCACCTGTTTAATTATGAAAATTACTGTGAATTTATCGGCGGTCTAATTATTGTGTGTATGTGTGTGTGCGTGGGTGTGGGCTGTCTGTTTAGCTGAGTGTGTGTGTGCTGAGTGAGTGCCGTTTTTATTTTCAACTCGTTGGGAAATTGAAACGGAAAAAAGTGAATAATATACAGAAATTTAAGTTTGTTGCACATTTTACGACAAAGAGAAAAAGTCGTCTCTACCAAATACCAGTTTAAGCAGCTTCAAATACAGCCAGCAACAACAACAATTGTCGTTTATGGCCAACAGCAAGAGCAACAAAAACAACAACTACAGTTCTAACAACAGTACACAAACAACAAACACGTTTTCCGTTCCATTTTTTTTCTGCTTCGCATTTTCGCCTGCCTCTGTGTGTGTGAGATGCTGTGTGTGAAGGTGTGCGTGTGTACGTGTTGCTTGCTTGCATATAGAAATTTCTAATGATTTTTGGTTGTGTCCCCCCTAAAAAAGCAGCTCCAAACAATAACAACAACTATTGGGACTCTACAGAGAATGCCTGATATTCGTAACTTCCATATCTCAATTCATTTTCGGTGAAAAAAAAGAACTGCAGCAGCTAACTAGAAAGAAACTGTTACATTCTCGAATTTGTGTGGTGAGTATTTTGAACAATCAAATTTTATGCCTTATTAAGCTTATAAAAAATTATTTAGTTTTAATAATTGTTATTACGTAGAGTTAACAAGAAAGAGGGAGAAGCCAACTAACAGACCACACTGAGTCGTAAGCGTTTACAACTAATAACTTAAATACTATAACTGGAATGATATTTTTGTATAGGGATAGGGGTATTCCAAGCTTTTGGTGCCCAGCCATAATCTACAGTAGTTTTCATTTATTAGATATTTATTAATCTTTTTGTTTACTTTAAATTCTTTGTAGGAAAGCCACATTCGAGTGTGCATTGTGGGGGAAATTAAAAGGTACATGGACATGGCACTTTGTCTAATATGCTTAAATTTATGAAAAATGTAGGGAAATGAAGGCAAACAAAATAATAATTTGCTACGAACATGTTGTGCATCACCATTGGTGCTAGCAACTGTAGATGATGTAGAAGTTCACCATATATAGAAACTGAATTATTTAATAACTCCCATGTTTATCAACCGATTTGGTTCACAGCACGTCGCGATTTTAGCTTCCTTATACGTTTTTCAGGACCGGGTTTTTTTTAATGTGTATATATTTGGGCGAGGTGGTACGTGTGGCCGTGTTTTATTTCTCCGACTTGTCCACTGACTCCTTAGTTTCGTGTTTCGAGTTTTCCCCCCAACTGTCAATATTCTACGAATATATTTTTAAAACATTTTTCGCACACTAGACATGAGTTTCTGTGCATGTCGGCTTGTTCGTCTTATTTTCCCCGACATTTTCACTTTGCATGCCAAAAATTATCGTCAGCACTTAAACTAGCTACGTTTAGGCGCCTGGTCATTTATTTTTGATATCATCGTCATCACCTGAGCAACAGGTTTTTAGCTAATAAGGTATGAGCAAAAAAAGATGAAGAAACGAAGAAAAAATTGCTAAATTATTATCGAAAGAAAAAATCCGTCATTGGAAAGTTGATTTGATTGCATTTGCGGAATGCAGTTGCCAGGGTTGCCTAGTTGTGCGACAGGGCGACGCATTTTTCGCCAGCCAAGCACTTGGCTAATATTTCAGGCCTCTTCATGCTTCATTTGATTTTCGAGAGGCGGCCCAAGCTAAGCCAACTTTCGCAACAAATCCGATGACAAGGGCGATTGGATTCGATTGTATCAGATCGGTTCGGTTCGGATGGGTTGTTGGGTGTGATGGTTTAGGTATAGTATGGAATCCGATGGGATGGAATAGGAGAAAGGTATTCGAAAGGGCCGGAATGGATTACACACTCGTCAACGCTCTCCAACCCTCTCCAACCAAGCTGTGTGCGTGTCTTCACTAGTTAACTTGCCCAGCTCTAGTTTAGGAATATAAAAGAAATGTAACAAGTTGTCATGCTGGGGAAAGCATTTACTAATTGCGGAAAACGAAATACAATTCGATTATATACAAATTTATAATCTCTAAACGTTTTAGTACTTTTTTCTTTATTTTTAGAATTACAAATACATACATATGTACTTATTTAAGGGCTGTAGTGCTAATGATTATCTTTAATTTTAATTTAATATTTATCTGTTTTAATTTTTCGAGTGTAGGGTGGCGGTAAGTGAAGGCTTCGCGGTGGCCACAAGCTTTTTTCGCCGTCTGTTTCTAGTGCCACCCACTACAGCCGTAATAAATCGCACCGGGTGACAGTGGCTGGCAACTTTTTGCTGCAATTGGCAGCAAGGAAAGCGGGGGTCTTTGCGTGGGAGCCGCGACGTTCATGGACATTACAGAATTATCCAAAAGCATTTCCCCAAGCGGGTGAATTTTTCCTGGCCCCACACATGAAAATCAATTCATTCCTCCTCCGTACAGCCCGCTGCACAGTAACAAAGTTTGTATTGTCATTTACAATCAAATTATTGAAATTGCTTTAAAAAGAAACCTATACAAATTTTTTGTTTGTTTTAATTTTTGAGCATAACCGATGTTTTTTATTTTGACCAATTATTTTTGCTGAGGTAAAGGAGATCGTCTTTGAATATACCAAAATAATTTTTACATTTAAAACTATAATCATTTTCACCGTGTATTTCCCTCTTCTATTGACGTTGGTTATTTTCCTTGCCGTCGTTTTTTCGCCGTTTCTTTCCGCTGCTGCTGCTGTTTTGTTTATGCTTTTCCCATCTTATTGTTTTTGCGCGCCTCGTGCGTCAATTTATGTGAGTTCAGTTCGCCTGCAAGACGGAAGCTCTTCTTAATGATACAAATAATAGTAGTCGCAGCCAGCGGCAGTTGGAAAAAACCAAGAAAAAAGGGTGCCCCGGCAGCTCTTTGCATTTTCCCCCCTACCCATCAGCCACCATTCCGCGCCGCGGAAAACTCCCCGTGAAAAATTGGCGCCGTTGCTCCTCAAAACTCGTTTGCCGCATAATTTCCAAAGTTGCAATTTCATTTTTTATGGCCATTTGTCGTGGAGTTGTTTTTGTCTGTTTTTTTGTTTGTGTTTCTCCTCAGCTGCTTGAATTTGAGTTGAAAGTGCTTGTAATTCCTATGTTGAGGCAGATTTGGAGCTGCCAGGTTTTCTTCTGGCCGTTGAGGTAATCAGAATTATATAGAGGGAAAAGTTTCATTTTCGTTGAGTTTTGTAAGTTCGCCCCTTTTTATGCCCCCTGAAATTCTTTATTGGCCAACTGGGAATTCGGCAAATCTTATTGGCATTCCTAATCAAATTAAGTCATAATTAACCTGTAAGGCTTTTCATGCCATTAATTAGTATTATTTTTTTTATATATTATCTATTATATACCTTAGCATTTAAGAAATTTCGTTTTTGTTTAGTTTTTTATGGGAAATATACGAATAACATAATTTATGGGCTATAAGGCTTGACTATTTCCCTTTTGGGGCTGGCACCTTGTATGCGATTTCATAACTATTTCTGGTTTCCTCTCCAGTCTTTCATAACCGACCACAAGCACTTGCCACTGCCAACCCCGTATTACTACCACCATCATTTTCTGGGCCCAGTTTGGGCTTGTCTTTTACCTGTTCCACCACCAAGCACAAGTGACACTTGTGCAATTATTGTACAAAATGTTTATTGTCCACTGCGGGAAGCGGCTGTGAGTATGGAGTGTAGAGTGAGAGTAGAACCCACTTGGACGGACGGATTGTTTCTGCTAAACGAATTGTTTTATTTTACTGATGCTTCATGCTTTTCATGACCGTCTTTTGCCGACGTCACCGACTCAGAAACAATGTCGGTGTATTTAGTGAAAATGCTTGGTGTGCGGCGCGTCGCGGTGGCAGAGCTCGCTTATTAACTTACCTGTTATTCCAACCATTTTCAGTTTTCACACGCACGCAGGTCTGGAAAATGGAAAATGCACTTGCCTGTGGATTAGTTCGCCCTCGCTGGGATTTCTTTTGTCCGTCCCGCTTTCCCGCTCCCGCTTTCCTCAATGAACACGAACGGAAATGCCTCAGGGGGTGATTTCTTTTCAGACGTTCAGTTGTACTACACGGCGAAAAATAATGATGATACTTTAAAGAAGACGTTAAGTTGTTAACACTTTACTATGTATACTTTAGCATTTACCTGACCTTGTTTTAAGTTATAATAGTTTCAGTAAAATGTTTAGAAATTAAATTTGTGGTAGCTTTAACAGAAATGTTAATAGTTTCTTATTTTTTTCTTGTGTCCCTATAAAACGTACTTATGTTGCCTAGAACTTTTTTTTTTGGTCCCTTTTGAATTTTGAGTTAGGGCGCACAACAGTTGGGCTCCTATCAAGATCTAGTAATTTGACGGCGCCCACTGGCTATTTATTAGTTCGTATTTGTGAGTTTACTGTATAATTAAAATGCAACCTGATTGTTAACTTGGGTCTGCTGGAACCCAGCTGCTTATCATTAAAGCGCGATTAGTTTCGAAGCCTGATTTGATGCCTCGCCTTGAGGGAAGAGATTTGTTCGATTTTTAATGAGTTGAACTTGGTGGTTTCGATTCGTAATCAGAGCGGGGATCGCGGTATTAGCCTCTGTTTGAATTAATAGTTTTGCTCTTGAAATGATTCCCCCTTGTCACAGGAAATAACCAAAAAAATTATAACAAACTTGTTTATTTAATTGCTCATTAAAGTCCCCAAGGATGAGTGTGCCATTAATTAAAAAATACATGAAAAGTTGGCTTATCCCAAGTCTGAGGCATCCTCTGGGGCAGCTGAACTCCCCTCAGACAATTGTCAAACATGGTTGGTAGCTCTAATTTCTCCAGCCACCCACTCAAAGGATACATTCCTAACAAACTCACATATATGTACATGTGAGAAAAATTTGTATATAAGTGCCATGTCTATGGAATACAAACCGTTGACCTAGCTCCAAAAGCACTGTCAGAATTAATTGCCACAGGCATTTGTTGTGTGTATAACGCACAAAAGTTGAGAGTTGGCTCTGTTCTGTATACAAATTGGTGTACATACAGCGCTGGTTACGCTTAACAGTGGGAAGTTAACAGAGCTTAAAAATGCACAGTAAAAAGATGTCACACTTTACCTAACCTAAACTTATTTATATATTTGAAAAGTCAGATAAGAAAGTCTAGAGGAGGTCTTTCCCCCTCAGGACTTCCGACATCTAGCGGAAGTTATTGCGTATTGTCACCCGAAAATTCTCATGATTATTATGGCTACCATATTAAATAAGTACAGAATTATTATCATACTCCGGCCAAATTATACCTGATTTTTGTGGGAGTGCAGATAATATTTTCGTGTTAATGTAATGACATTTAAGCCACCTTCAACCATCCGAGAAACCTATCCCAACCCCACCCCTGTTAGCCGTTAACAGCTGCCTGCTAACAGGACAGTTGGGGGATGGGAGCCAACAGCTGTTCCCTGTTCGGGGCGTAGCTCCCGAAGCATAAAAACGAGTGCATTGAAGTTACGTGTTCGCTCCCAATCCCTGCAGCAGAGACGGCAGCTTGTGACCTAAATAATTCATGTACATATACATATACCCCTATATACCAACAGATATTGCAAAGTTTTAGGTGCCTACCAAATGTTTCAAGTATGCATGGAAATGGCTTTCGATGGTCCTGTTTGCAAACTTCAGGACGAGCCTCTGTTGGTTTGCGGGGCCTTATCAGTTGGCCCGAATGCTTCCGTCCCGCAAAATGGCTCAGTTCGTTTTGTGGCCTTAACGCGTCAAGTTGGGATCTGGGATATACATAAGTATGTCGCTGCTCTCGAGAAATAAATGAGGGAAAACTCGTGAATTTTTGATATATTACGCCAGGCATAAAACCAGGTTGAAGTGAGTGGATAAACGGGATGAAATGTGAGCAGATATCAAGATGTGCAAAGCTTGCCCAAAGGTAGATACATTTTCCCTCTTGAATGCCTGGTAAACACTTAGACAACTCTCTGCCAGGCCCTGTCTGGGGTTATCTTTGTTCTGTCTTTATTTCTTCTACCTTTGTCTCTGCGATCTCATTTAAATAATGCAATTATTACACCTCACAACCTTCAGGCGAGTCTTATCAGCTCTATAAAAATACGTATAATTTTCTACCCGGCTTGTCCAGTCACCCATTTATGCAAATATAAAGCTCTGATTCCACCTCGAACTGCGCCTCAATCGGAATATATATATATTTGTTTACGAAATACGAGAGGGCGCTTGATTAGAGTCAACAGAGGAGACCGGCTAGACATATGGACTAGGTCCATATATAATGCAGCGTCAACGTTTATCAGCAATTATCGAAGGAACGTCAAGTTGTCTATTTGCTTAGTGGCACAACGCCCCAAGTTCTTCTCTCAGGTGAAATGAAAACATTTCTCTGTTTACACTTTTGTAGCAATTAAGTTTCTTATTTGTTTATCTTTTAAGACTTTTGTTAACAAAGTCAATATTGTTTGGAGTGAAACACAAAGGTACAAGAATTGGAAATCAAGCGGGCGAATACTGGGCATTGAATCCTGGAATATGCATTTTTAAATTTAAATTTTATTGTTAATTGCTATCAACTCAGACCATTTAAAGCCTACCTGTATCTGAGGCGGTTTTGTTAGTTAGTTTTGCCATTATAAATATAACATTCTCAATTGGCCATCTAAGATTGTTCATTAACATATTCTGGATGTTAAAAACATTATATTAAGTAAATTTTATTCATATTAAAGAATACTTAAATTTTACCAGCCTATATTTTTGGTTGTGCTAGTTCGATACGCTATATATGTCCATACATACATATATGTTTTATTTTACTATCGCATTGCTAATAATTGAATTCGTGCGCTATCTCTGTGAAAGAGTTCGGTAAAAATATTTATGCGCTCTTATTAATTTCTGGGCTAGTGGTTGACCGACATTCTTTGATCGTTACGTCAAATTTCCAGGAAGGGGAACTACTCGAAGCGAATGGCCAAAAAGTGCAATAATAAAACTGACCAAAAATGTGATCGATCAAATTGTACCGCAAGCCGCTCTTGCAGAGTAATTAAAGCATTGAGTTGGGGCTTAAATTATCGCCGGACATTATTGCTGCTGGTTTTTGTATACTTTGGGCGCTGTGAAGGTCAAACAGGGCGTGGAGCTGGGGGTCACATGTCAAAGTCGATTTAAGGGAACCTTAAAACCAGATCCCCCTCGAGAGACCTTCGCGTTTGGTTTTTCGGGGCCTTTATCTGGTCTCAAGCTGCCATGTTAATTAACGCATAATTTTCTGGCCTGTCGTACGCTTTTTTGTTTTATTTCGGTTTTAAATTTTTGATAAATGGGTTCAGGTTACTTCACAGTTTCGACGAACAGTGACCGATCTGTTGGGTTCTAATTACCGAATTGGTATTGTATATGTATATATATACAGTGCCTGTGAGCAATCGTTTGCCTATTCTTCGTATCAGCGCAAATATACACTTTCCTTCTTAATAGACACCTTATTTTGTTTAAATGCAACAATTTCTCTCTCTGGGAAAAATTTCACTTTTATTTCTGTGGAGCCAGTTTACTCACTGCTGCGGTTGCTTTTGGCTTTGGCTGCCACACGAAAAGCCAAGACACTCTAATAAATAAAATAAATGGCAGTTGAATTGTCTGTCTGTCTTAGTTGTGGATGTTGCAGTTGCGACTAAAAAACACATCCGATCAGATGTAAAGTTTTTCTCTCTAATATTTAGTGGACCCTCGCGAACATCCTTCCGAAGATCTACAGCCAACTAAAAGAGGCAAGAGGAATGTACAACCAACAATTTAACAATGTTCGTTTCCGAACAGACTGCCCTATTTTTGATAACATGATTTCAGGGCGATTACAATATATTTAAAGCCGAGTGTAACAATTGGAACATAATGTTTAACTCAAGCATTTCATTATTCATCTAAATTATGAACTTCATTTATTTGATTGTGCTTTTCGATAGGCTTCAGCTTAATTAATTTGAAAAGTACACACTATTATTGATTTTGTAATAATACTGTATTTTCCTAAGAGAGCAATAATTATCTGAAGGAGCCATAAAGTAATTTCCTTCGCCACTACTTAACATAAGCCCAGCTCTTTTACCAAAACTGGAAAACGCACGTATTTTATGGCCGGCTGACAACCTTAAGCCATTTGCCAAGATCCAACACCTCGAGCCATGCAAAAACCTTTACTTCCTCCGTGCAGAAGTAAGGCCCCCAAAGGGCAAGGAAAAAATGCTTGAGGAAAATTTAAATGAAATCGTGTTCAAGCGGAAAATGCACTCAGAGTTAAGTGGAGTTGGGCCAGAAGAAGGGGGTGGCGCGAGTTGTGGTGTGGGGTGGTAGTGGAGGAGTGGTATCTAATAAAATGCACATTATTGCGAAATCGTTATGGCCGAGAGTGTGGCTCTTGGCTCAATCCTACTCGCCGGGATGCGAGCCGTGCAATTATTTGGTGACTTGGCTTTGAGCAGCTCCAGAGAGTGGAGTTCGGATCGGGTTTTCGGAGCGGCCTTCACCTCGCTGGGGAAGCAGTGTTGTAAAGCGGCGATTGCCCCAATGTGACGACAGATGTGCTCTGTCTTGGCTGCCAAGGAATTCGCGCAATTTGCAGCAGCCACAGCAGCAGCCACAGCAACAGCCGCAGCAACAGCTGCAGCAACAGCCACAGCCACAGCAACATCAACATGAACAGCATCAACAGCTAAGGCCACAGCAACCATCAACTGGGAGTGACTTATGCGCATGCCCAGCAACGAGTTTGGTTGCAGACGAAAATCGCTGCCACCAAAGTAAACAAACTTTTCTTTCACTCACACCTTCCCCCATAAACTCTTTCTCTCCTGATACAGTCGGAATTCCACGAGCCCGAGCACTTGAAAAAGTATAGCTGAATCAGAAAGTTTAACTGAATTGATAAGAGACAAATATTTATTTTTCAAATAAGGTATTTAAGCGATTTATTCCACTAACATTTCCCATGCTAATACTTATTGTCTTAAAATAGTCCCTTTCGATTTAAGGCGATATACTTAAAACTTAATAAAATATAAATATTTTTTGACATTTTAATAAATAATGATAAAATGATCTATTAACGTTTGGTAGAGAGTTCCAGTAATATCGAGTTAGGATGTTGCACTCTGTTTTCTTTCTCTGTTCGCGCCTGGCTGCAAAAGCCGGTTGTTTGTTATTAGTTGGCCCCCAGACAATGTTGGCCATGTGTGCGGGTCTTGGTATGTGTGCGCGTTTGTTGGCCTTTTGACGTCTCCCTTGCCTGTATTTACCCCTCTACCCATGCTACGCCCCCTGGCCATCAACCGCTCTTCATCCTGCTGGCGTTGTTGCAAGTTCAGTGACTGCAGCAGTCTGCAATCTGGCGAGGCCTTACACCGAAGCTTGCAGCCTTCGATCACAATCAGTTTACGCTTTGCTTACAAAATTGAATGACCAGCCATTGATCATCATCATCATCATCGTAGCAGCCATCGTCGAGGGGGAGAAAATAAAGGCTGGGGTACTACCACTCCCCAGTTAGCAGCTGCTTTGCATTGACCAACACTGTCAAAGGTCTTTGAGCCAAGTTAACCAAATGGTCAATTTCCGCTTGCGCCCATCCATAAAATCAACAATCATGAGTTATTTATAGACTCAGTCAACTGAGTTGGGGAGACCTTTTGGAGCTTATCAGTCTGTAGTCGTTGTGGAACCTGACATAGTTTACTCACTCAATCACTTAGCTCGGTGTGATTAGGTAGTGCACCACCTCGATTGTTAACTGGTTGTGGTGTCTTAACTGGCTTAGGGCACACTATAATGGCAGGCTTTTGTCAACGATACGATCACAATGCATTGCTTTGTCATATGTCGGTTCGCAATCGTGGCAAAATTTCTTTATCTGAAGTGCAAGATTAGGAAATAAGTTTCTGGGAGCCCCCATAGTTGGTGAGCGTTTTTTTGTATTTAGTAATTTAATTAATAATAATTTAGTTAATGATCATTTTATTCGGCCGGTTCCTACCCTCTCTGTAAAAATTTTGAGGCCAGATAATGTTTCGGCTCAGAAAATTGGATTTCATATCGTTTAAATGTGCGAGCTATCTTAAGCCGAGACCAGACTCCCTGTAAAATATTTTTCGGCCCGAACGAAAACAGTATTTCCTATAACCGATAACAATAGCTGAACAGAGATAGAGGTTGCCACTTCTCCACCAGTGCCGATACCTTTCCCGCTTCTCTGCAGCAAACTCTGATCAGTTTTTCTTCTTTAGATGATCGTCTTCCGTCTTCCACGGCCTCCTGACTGGGCAGTAAACTAAATTGCTAAACTTTCCAGGCTTCGACTTTAAAGTGTTTTCCGCCAATTTTTTTTTTTACGAGATTTTTTCCAATTTGTAATATTTTTACCCGAGTTACAGTTCAGTGCTTTACAGCAATAATCGATTAATAACAGTAAAATTAACAGTCAGATACATTTTTGAAGGGCAGGAAATCGAATTGTTTTTATCTGGTGTGTTTTTATCGTATGAGTTAGTCCTTTCTATTTTTCCGCAACCAAGAAAAAACTTTTTTATTCTGCCAGCTATGTTGATCGTAAAATACTGTATATTTAGAGTTAGTAGTTAGTAGTTTGTTCACCATAAAATGCCAGTATATGGCAGGTGTTACACAGTTTCTTCATTAGGTCCATGACCTCGTAAATAAAGAAAGGCCAAGAACCACGATATCGACAAATGCGACTATGAAAGCTAACTATATAATGGCCAAATGGAATTGTAAAGCTGTAAATTATAGTATGGAAAGCTATGCCAGGCCGGAGAAAACATTTGTCCATCAAGCCAAGAGCAAAAGCAATATCCAAAGCCAAATGCACTTGACATTGTGTGATTCTTTGTTGCATGCAGCTCGATGAGCTTAATTTGTCGTATATTTGCTTTGGCTTAATGGACTGGCTTGTCTGCTATTTCTGTAGTTTTATTTTCGTTTTTCTTCTGTATAAAAATAAAAATAATAATAAAGAAACAACTTTCAACTAGTCTTTAGTCGGTTTGTCTGTATTTTCTTTTGGCTTATACAGACACAATTAGTAATTTTGTCACGATGTTTTCCTTTACTTCTGTAATTGTTTGCATTTTGTAAAGCGTTTTCTAATTTGTATGCCTACCTGGGCATTCGGTTCTTTGATTAACTTTTCAGGCAGGCATTTAGAGGGTTAGTGGGGGTATGCATAAAGCCAGACGTCAACGGACACAATCGGTTCATTCTACGGCCATTCTTCTGGTGAAAATGTCTCTTTGGCTTTATAGATTTTTGATGAACGAAGAAAGTCTCTCTAGACGCCTGACCATATTGCTCAGGTTCCCCCTGCTCCCGGTACGTGCCATTGAATTGAGTCTTAACTGGGTTATTTGGTTATAGAAAGTTGGTTTTTTATTCTGTCAATTAATTTTGGAAGTCCATTAGAGAGGGGGAAAGTGTTCTGTCATGTGGATTGCATAACCGTCAAAATATTTTCCTCAGAAAAGTTAATTTAAAATGTTGATAGAGCATATTTTTCTTCCGTAAAAAGACCCGAATGTGATTATTCCAATTAATTTTGCATGTGCCTGTCGGCTGAAAAGAAAACGTTAATATTATTTTAAGGGATTTTTCACAAGTGTGTCTCCTGAACTTCGTTGGTGTTCTTTGTCGTTTCCCTCTCAAATTGCTTTTTATTCGGCACGGATCGTTGGCTTTTTACGATCAATTAGGTAAATGATCCCAACCCTTTGAGCTGACATCGTTCACCCAGCGTTTGATCTTCAAATGAATATGATATCTATATATTAGATGGATCTGCGGATAGATCGTTGTGCGGTCTGAAATTTCCTCAATCACTTTGCGTGCGTTAGAAATGTTTCTGTGCGTTTTAATTGCATATTTATTAGCAACTGGCAATTGAAACAAATTGCACGGGCACACGAAACTTTGGTCCGCGAATTCGTTTAATTCTGCTTTTCACATTGACGCTGCGCTTCCAGATACAAGATACATCTTCGCTT
This sequence comes from Drosophila triauraria, assembly GCA_014170255.2. Lineage (NCBI taxonomy): Eukaryota > Metazoa > Arthropoda > Insecta > Diptera > Drosophilidae > Drosophila > Drosophila triauraria. Next base: position 7,136,312 of record CM024337.1, read on the forward strand.
TGGCGCCATGCGGGCAATAAAAATGTTTATTTTAGCACACCGAAATGACGACGACCAAGTTTTGTTCATCTTAATTGAAACGGCCTGGGAAGAGTTGGAGGTGGGTGACGAGGTGGATCGGTATGGGAATGGGAATGGGAATAAGAAAACGGCCCCAATAAAGCGACAGAAACCGAAACTGCGAAGAAACAAATATTTCTTTGCAGATTTGTCGAGAATTTCAGTTTTTGCTTCGCACTAGCCTATGGCAATTTGATGAATAGTTCCTCCCATTCTCCTCCGTCTTGCAAAGTGATCCTCATCAATTTTAATTGTTTGGGAACGAACCCATCCAACAGCAACGCTTTCAATCATTATTAATTCGCCTATAGATACTTATCTCACCGACTCTATCGACCCTGCTGCCTGCATAATTTTCTGTAATTTGTTTGTCGTTTGCTGGGCTGTCAGATGAACAAAAACTAGCAAGAGAAATAGCGAATTTAGTGACTATTTTTATGCTGCTTCGCCCTGCTCTGCTGATCCTAAGGAATTTTCAGTTCTTGGCTGTGTAAAAATTTAAATGTCGCCGGCATAGCTGCCGAGGGTGTTACGCATTTTTGGCTGAGCAAATTATGCAGTCTGCAATTCATCTTGAAAATATTTATAAATATGAAAATAATATTATTTATTGCGACAATATTGTTGGGGTCTAGTATAAATGGGGGCTACGACTGATTAAATAGTTTGTACGACACAGTAACTTTTGCTATAATTAAAATTTATAGTTACATTTGCGTGAATCTTTCAATGGAAAGAAGTAAAATCGATAAGTGATTCGCTTCCTTTAAAACAAACTCATTTGATGAGTTTCTTCTCTATTCAACCTTTAAATTCTCCTTCTGTATTTCAAACTCGCCTCCATAAAGACAGTTGAACAGTTATAATAATAGTCATATATGTAAGTGCCATAATTTCGATCTCCACTGTGCATAAGCTTTATATACCGTTTAATGAGTTTGAACTCATTTATCTAATACATTTCTTGATTATCTTATCTGCTTGCAGGCTTGAATGTGGCCATAAAAAATTCGACGCAGCAAAGCTGAACTGCTTTTTATGGTAAGTAACAGTTTTTTTTTTGTCTGAATTAAAAAATGCATTTTAATCCGATTGCCAATTTGTTCAAAAGCGTATATGTAAGCAAATGTTATTGACCAAACTGACAGGAATTTCACGTATCTTCTACCACACCCTTAAACTTAACTGTGCTGCGTTGAATTATCCATTATTAATTGGTCAATGCTTTCGGGTAACTTATGAATAAAGAAAGTGGCGAGACGCGTATTGGTTATAATTTAAACCTCTTCATTTATAGGGGGATAAAGCGATTATAAACTGATTGTGGGTTGTAACAGTAGCTAATTTATGAACGAAATCAATTTGTGAAGGCCTTTATAGATATTCGAAAATAAAATATATTGTTATTACTGAAATATTCAATTAAAAGAGCAGTGTATGAGTTGCTTCTAAAAAAAAATCAAGAAAGTCATAGATTATCCGCGTCGACGATAAATCAGACGCAGACTTTTATGCGCTCCAGTTGTAAGCCAAATATAAAGTTTTTCTTTTTAACGGCCTAGCGCGAGTTCATAGTGCACGTGATCTCTGCATTCTCGATAATTTATGCGAATGAAAAGAAATATTTTATAGAGCGTACCATTTAAATTAGTGAAATGGAAAGAAAAGAATGCCAGACTATATGCGTTTAAGCGGCCCCAAACAATAAAATGGGGAAAAAGCTTTTATTTCGATTCTTTAATGTTTGCCAGACAAGCACAAACGAAAACAAAGTACACAAAAATGGAGCAGGCCAAATAAAAAACCATAAAAACCAAAGCCGAAAGCCAAAAAAAAGCAAAATAGATAAAAGCATCTGATAGGGAAAGAGACAAGGAGAAAGGAGTATGAAAATGCTATGAAAATTGAGTTATAGAAAGAAGACGGCGACGAAAACAGCGCTAAAAATGCGCCCCACAAAAATAGAGCAAGGCATGTGGATAGAAATGAAAGAAATTAGATGAAAATAGGTTCTATATAAATATATAGGCGCAAATGTATGCTATAAATATATATATATATATATATATATATATATGCTCATGCATATCCAAGATATTTGTAGAGAGCTCCCAGTCTTAGCCAGACAGGAATTCTTCCCGTTCCTTCGGCTTTGTGGTGTAAAAAAGCAGTGAAAACGAAGCTGAAAACTGGGAAAATGCGCATTTTTACAAAAAAACACCTCTTAAAGAGGTGAGATAGAAGTGACGATCGCACATTCAACTCAAACTCATTCATTTCCACATTTTGTTACGATTAAAAGTTATTTAATAAAATATAATTAATAACAAATGATTTAATTAGTTTCAAATTCTAGACTTAGCTAAAAAAAATGTATACATTGAAATTAAGCAGAAAATTTTAAATTTAAAGAATTTTGCTACACCGGCCAAGAGGTACAATTTTCAAAAAGTTCATTTTTGTACTTTCACTCCCATTTCTCTTAAACTCATCCGTTTTTTTGTTAACTAAGTATGCTGTTTAAAAGAGCTTTACAGTACCTTTCGATTAAGATATAAATGGTTCTGACCGGACTATCACAGCAGATTTTCAATTCAACGGCTCTGTTTCGTAGTCTCCTCACGCACCACAGTCTCGGTGCTCTTCGGCACTACGTGGAATGCCGTCCATAGTGCTTTTCCTTTTGGCGCTAAAGACGACATTTTGGGACAACTAAATTTATAATGTTTTTTTTAATTTATTCCTTCGTTGGACATTGGAATTCGCCGAGAGGAAAAAACTTCCCCTTAACATAGAAAGAAAGAAAGAATTTCTGGTAATAATCCTAAAAACTGCTGTCAGTTGCCATGAGCTTTGACTTAGATTTACAATATTCTAAATTCTTGTTCTTGTTCTAATTTATATTTGAATATTTTTAATGAGAGTTATAATTTTAATCAATGACAAATAGTGTATTACACTAGCTGTATACGTGTATATAAATATGAAAATGAAGATATGAAGATCCGATTCCGAATTCTTATGATTTTTTCAGAATTAAAAACGAGAACATCCCTGGATATACATATGTATATTTTAATATCTTAAACCGTCTTCTGACTTTAAATCTCTTCGGTTTATCGCCTTTTTGGGGGAACATCTCTTTTATGTCCATTCCCGAGATACTTGTCTTTGTCAAATCGTAAAACGCTCAGCAGGTCAATAATTTTGAGGGCTCCCCCTTGGCTTAACCCCAATCCAATCCCTTCTACAGAACAAACTCTACATGGACTTTCTATAGATTTACGAGCTGAGCATTTAAATGTTTACAAATTATTCATAAAAGAAATGACATATTCACAGGTTTACTTTTAGATTACGATGCGATGAATATTATGATATGCATAATAATAATTGTTTGTGTCTTTGGCGACGCACATGTTTTGAAAGTCAACTTCAAGTCAAATGTGTAGAAAACTTTGATGGACATGGGACAGGTTTGAGAGGCGAACAATCATAATTTCAAAAACATTTTTAACGTTTGAATAGGCGCTCATCACAGAGAATCACTTTTGATTCTTTCACACAACTTGTTCTAGCTATATTACAAAAAAAGTTGACTCTTTTCTTGTTTCTTCGTTCATTTTTTTCAATGTTTAGCAGTAGGTATTTGTTTTTGGGATTTCTGAGCGCGAAATGCCTGAAGCGCTTTTTTGTTGGATCACCGACAGAAACCAATTTCCAAAGGAAATGAGACTGAAAACAAAAACTTTGACTTTTTCTTAGAATTTGTAGTCGTTTAAAGGTTTCTTTTAGCCCTTTCCCTTGTGTTAGTTGGATAAAACAAGCAACGGAAGAGGCTATTCTGATCTGTTGAGCCGAACCCCAAAACATGTACAGGAAGCCCGACAAAGAAAAAATGTTAATGTTAAATGAGTTTGTTGGCCACCTATCAAGATTGGTTTTATTAAATCGTATACCAACAGAAGGTAAATCCTTAAATATTCAAACTCGCAATAATTATGTTTAAAAAAAAGGGCTGCGAAAAGTATAAAGAAAATGCAATTTTAATTTATATTGAAAGTTCTGTGACCACATAAAATATGTCAGGTAGAAAAAGCAAAATATATAATATTTTATATATAATACTTTTTATTAGATATAAAATCCATATATACTTCTGTAAATTTCTGGGGTTTCAAATTTAAGCTCCACTAACCTTTTTGCAACCGTTTTATAATCTTACCGCTCGTCGCACTTACCATGGTCATTTAGACCAGCTTAGACAGGAGAAGTCCTAATTAAAAATTAAATATGAATGCGCATGAAATATAATATTTCACGGTCAAGTCTCAGGGGGCAAAGGAATAGAGATGAGATTATGTGGCTGAGCAGGCAGAACAGCTCCAGGAATAATTGTGTGGGGTTAGGTAAGGAGGAGGTTTGTGCCCCATTGGCGATGATGACGACCACAAAACGCGCTGATGACTTTGCTACTCTTTGGTGGCTTGGCCTCTTCGGATCTCGGATCTCGGTGCTCGGGTCTCCGGTAGAGCCACTTCAGGTGGCACTTTACTTTACACTTCGGGACAAACAGTAGCAAAATTGTTCAACTTCATTTGTTGCCTCCAGACTTTGCTTTGTGTTTACGTTTTTCATTTTCAGTTTTTTTTCTGGTATTACTATTGCCAGTGCTTCGCCTGCCTTGTATATTTGTAAACATGAAATTTTCTCAACTCCATTCCCACGCATATTTCTTGGCTCTGGCACTCGTTGGCTTAGTTGTAATAAAAATAATAATAATTTCTGTGGTTGTGGATGAGTCCCACTCGCTGGCCAAGCTTCAAGTGCCCACGAGTTCGCTGGGGTTAGGGGATTATATAAGTCCGTGGCGGAGAGTCAAATGTGTTTTCCTGCAGATGAAATTGATAAATTGAGTTTTGGGAAATGGAAAATGCCACTGTGGGTAGCACTTTCTTAAATGATTCACCGATAGCAACGAAAGTTCCACCTACTTTTTTTTGTGGCATTAAACTGTTCTGACATTGGATTTCCTCCACTTAAATTTAGGCCCTGCGAATTTGGGTCATTTTAAACCGCAATGGCGCTTATTACCCACTCTATCCACATACAACTCTTTGTATTCTTCTTTTTGGGGCTTTGGGTTTTGGACAAACGAACTTTATATGCAAGTTGACAAGACGCAGGGTTACCTCCGATCTCTCACTCTCGGATGCAGATTTCATTGTTTTTTGTGCGGCTTTTGAGGTTTAAGAAACCATTATCTTGTATGGCGTTGGCAGATGGTTAAATTGCATACAAGTCAGAGGGGATTTCTGGTTTTTTTGCTGAATTTTGTTCTTTTGTTTTCACACATAATTTCTTGGGAGAACTCAACAATTATGGGACTAAGAGATCCAAAAGAAACCGTGGAGGTCTGAGATTGGCTTAAATATCGGCCATAATAAAGTTTACTCATAAATATAATTGTATATTTGGTCTTTGCCTCAGTATCTTTGATTTAAAAATACACCTATGTTTAAAGAAGAAGCAGAGCTTTTTGATGGTATAGCTGATGCTTAGCAAATAAACATTATAAATTCAATTTTAAATTGTAGAAGTTTGAGATGTTAGATTTAGTTCTCTTTTCGATAAATTTCTTTATCAAATGGATTGTAAGCGCGAACGAACTTCTTCAGAAATCTAGAGCGAGCGAAAGAATATGGCGATATGAATATGAAAACACCGAAATCGCATGAATGATTTGCACTGAATATTCGCATGAATGCGCAAACGAAAGTCTGAGCTAAACGTGCACCATTCTATATATTGGGGGCTGAGATCCGAGGGAGAAGTGTCGGATACAGATACAGAAAACACTACAAATATGAGGACTGAAGAACTAAAGATTATCATGTTAATTTTCAGATGCCTTCTCTTTGTTGGCTTTTGCTTGTGCTTTGATATTTGCATAATTTTCGGCTACGACTCGTGTGCTTTTGTCTTTTGTTTGGCTCTTGCCATTTGCTTTCTGGCACTTTTTGGCTCGTTGGCGTTTCAATTAAATTATAAAAATAACAATTTGCTAATTTTTATACCACATTGCTATATCTGTATCCGTATCTGATGCTGCTGCTGCTAATGACGATGATGAAGATGACAATGACGGGGTTTCTTTTGCGGTTGACGGGCGACTGTGGGCGTTTTACTTTAGGTTGAAGTCGCTCTTTTTGCTGCTTTCTGGTTTTCTAAAGAATTTCTCGAGATGATATCATATGCTGCATAGTTGCAGGGATTCCGTTCCTCTGTAACCCAATTATGTCCGTCCATCAAAGTGATGCTGGGTCTGCTGGTCTTCCCTTTGGCACATCTTCCGCATGCGAAGATCTTAACTTGGCTATAATTTGAGCTGCCTGGGCGGATGAGTCACGAGTCACGGATCACAATCAGCGGGAACCAGACCAAACCAGTCCAGTCTCCTGGTTAATTTTTTTTTTATGATGTGCTGATTTAAATTTACGCACAAGGTCATTCTGGCTCTACGCCTTAAACCCTTTTAGACATGAAAATTAATGCAGGGCATAAATATTGTCCATCGAAAAAGTGAGAGAGAAGAGTTCGCGCGATCCTCAAGGCTTTAGCTTAATCAACAACCGGTTGATTTTGCAGAGAGAAAAATAGATACATCTATTTATTATTATTATTATTTATTTCCTTTGAAACATTTGAAACTAATATTAATAATATGTCAGTTAAAATAACATAATCAATTACTAGCTCTGATAAAATTATATAATTACAATAAATATAAAGAGTAATATATAAATAATTAATAATATAGAAAATATAAACATAATATGTAAATATTATACATAAATATTAATATCTACATTTTATAAATTTAATTTAAGTTTATTTAGTTTGACAATATCTTAATATTTATTTAATTTATATTATATTATTACGCATCCCGCTAAATTAAATCAAAAATTGATTACAAAGGGACAATATAGAATATTAATAAAATTGTTCAATGCTTAGGGACTTTTCTAATGAATATGCCATATTAATTTGGCTCGTATGTTGGCTTAATTTTGCGTCGCTGACCGATTTAATTTTATTTGATTTTTTTTTTAATGTCTTGCTGGCGGTTGGCGGTGGTCTCTTGGCCCGTGAACTTGAGGTCTAAAGGATCACGGCTGTGGAGGAAACGGCATCGGATGCATTTCAGGCACAGCTGCGCATAGAAAATGCATTTTTCAACAACGACACATTTCTGTCACCATCAATAATGCCGCCATATAGACACTTCTTGTCGCTTGTCGCTTTGTGGCTTGCCTTTTGCCTTTGCAACGGCGCCGCAACAAAAGCACAAACAAATTGGCACAATTTCTCCTCCATATGAGTGTTATGTTGCCAACGCCATGTGGCTTTTGCTTCGAGTATGCCTTGGCTTGACTCTTGCCGTCGTCCATACGGCAGTAGAAGCTGCAGCAACAAGCTACAGCAGCAGCTGACATCTCTTGCGGCAAGAGCTACGTCCAACATACAACATTCAACCATCAACGTTCAATGTTCAACTCTCTTTTTAGTTGTTGTTGCTGCTGCTGCTGCTGCAGATTTGTTGCCGGCTGTACGATATTTAACATAAATTGTGCACAGCTGCCGCAAAACGTTCTCCTCAAGCATCAGTTTTGCATACCCTACGTGTTCAAGGTCTACTGTAGCCAGTGATCGTTTCTGGCACATAAAACCAGGGACTACCAAAAATTAAAAGCATAAAGCACCTTCACAATAAGGAATAGAGGTTGCTATATAAAAATATTTATAAATCATAAAAGTTATTTTAAAATTAATTGTAAAGCAATGGATCTTAACCATTATATTGTTATCTTAACTTAAATAATAATAGTTATGTCTGTGGTTTAGATTTGGCAGTTTAAATCAATTTATTTTTTGTAAATAACTATTAATCGTCACAAAATTTGTGCATATGTCCTATTTTATATATTTTTATATATAAGTATGTATAGTACATGTAAGAAGGTAACTATATGGGATCATTGCTACAAATTTTGATATGTAATATCTCGAGAAAGTGAAATTTTATGTGCAATATACCAAGAGATGAGCAATCTCTGACTATCAAAATCGTTAGTCATTGATGAAAAATCTGCAAAAATTTTAATTATAAATTTGTAAGTATTTTAATTACATAAATTATGTCAAGGCAAAGTGATTCGCATTAATTACCTTTTTCAACGACATATAGCAAGATTATGTAGCTTTAGTCGTTTGGGAAACTTAAACCTCTAAGCTTAAACCTTGTTCTAAAACATACCTTTTTATTCGCATATCGCTTTTTACGATCGAACAATCGTAAGCTGATTTTTACTCCCTATGCTCATCGTCACTACGTTCCTCAGTTCCTGGCTTATAAAACTCCCTTTGAGGGTATTCCATATTCGTCTCATTGGCAGCAGTAATGCACTTTCTAGTTGGAGAGTGAATGCCGCTTGATCTTTAATCAAACAGTTAGCGGCGCCGCCGACGCAGAATTGCTGCAACCTTGGTAGGCGTTGCCGTGCACTGAACGCTCTCTCCTAGCCCCTCCGCCCCATTGATCCCAGAAATCTCCTGAAACCTCTATATACATTTGCCCAACTTGTGTTCCAGGTTTTCATTTATTTTTTTGGGCCAATTGAAGCGCGTGGCGTTTCATGCTGGCTTTGTATCTGTTTTGGTTTTTCGTCGAGTTGACGTTGCTTCTTCTAACGCAGCTGTGTCAAAGGCGCTAGCAACTTTATGTGCCCCATATGTACACTCGAAATAAAAAAAGTTCAGTTGATAAGTAATTGATCGAGGCAATTTATTAATAATAATTGATTGGATCAATAAGGCTACTGCTTAAGAACAGACATTTTCGAGACAATCGCCTCTTAAATATATTTCTAGATAAATATAGCAATATATCACACATTTTTCCAGTGTACCAGTGAGTGTGTGCCTGTATCAGGCCATGCTACTGTCTTTTGTGGCTTTAATTAACGGTCAACGGTAACTTATGCGCTTTTGTCTACGTCTTGGGACTCTTGCTGATTTTTTCCTCTCTCTCTTGATGCTGTCTTAGGTTACCGACCAACCAACCAACCAAGTTCCGCTTTCGTTTGGGGAAAGGGGTGGAGAGAGAGGGCTCTCTTAATTTGTGGTTTTTGCATATCGATATGCCTTTCCCTTCTGGCCTGGCACCTCCTTCCGCCTCCTCCATTTTCCAACCCATTTTTTTCCATGCCTGTGGCATGTTGCGATCTCACCCGATATGTCAATGTTCTATATGCCTGACTGATTTGACTGAACCATAAAAAAAGGAGAATTGCTGCTGTTGTTTACGGCTACGTTGTTGTACAAACGATCAACTGTCAACTTTTGTAAACTTCCGGTTAGTGTTCTGGGTTTTGCTCGGCTCGTTGGTTCGGGCCACTAATGGATTTTTTCTTTATCTCTTTTTTTTTTTGTGAGCCAACCAAAAACGAATGTAAAAAGAAGGGGAAATGCTTTGGACTTTTCGTTTTGGACCGGACTATGTATTCTATGAATTTAAATTTGCACGCACGGAAAGGTCGAAAGGTCTTTAAGCTTTTTTGAATTCATTTTTAACTACTAACCATGTTTTCCATAATTCAAAAGCTAGGAACTATTTAAAAAATAGAGAAGATAAAGTTAATGGGTGGTCTCATATTTTAAATTTAAATTTAACAAGCTAACTGCTGAAATTAGCAAAATTCATCACTTCCAAAAAACTGTTTACTGAAACAAAAAAATTATTTGTACTATGAATGCGAATATAATAAAGCCAACTCAATCTTTACTTTTTAGGCGATTTGATAAAAGCTATTTATACAGGCAGGCTCCGGTTTTCACTTTTGTTTTTCGTTTTCGTTTTAGACCAAAATCGTACGTTTTCGTTTTTAGGTGCTTCGGTTTTCACAAACTTTTTGTCATCACTTTGTTATCGAAATATTTAATTATTTTTATTGCTCAAACAGTTGACTTGAATGTTGCGAGAAGTAAACGGAATGTTTAAATGTTTTTAACCTTTGCAGAAATTGTTTATTTATCGGTCCAAGAGCTGCCACTCTTTAAACAGGAAATAATATACTTTTTTTAATAAAATTAAACTGGTAAGCCTTATTTTTCTTCTTTATTAATTTTATTTTACAGCATTTGACCAGATGGTATTATAATTTTTTTAATCAGAAGTTTGCTACGGTGTGAAATAAACATCAATAGACCAACGAGCCAACTATTTTTTCCTTTTGCAATTAAGAACCGATTGATGTATTTTTTTCATTTCGACAAGACAAGCCGAGTCGAAAGTCTAGCCAAGTCCGTCGTTTTCGAAAACGTCTTGTGAAAGTGAAAACCGGAGCCTGCCTGATAATATTTGAATTATATTTTTAGAACTAGAAACCGGTAATAAATAAATGATGTTTTTTTAATTATCCCAAGTATTTTGGCAGTTTGTGTACATCTCTCTGAGCTTTTCTTTTATTTATTTTTTTTACACTTGCAGAGGGTATTATAATTTTAATCAGAAGTTTGCTACGAAGTGAAGAAAGCATCTCCGACCCGATAAAGTATATTTTCTTTTTATCAGCATCACCAGCCGAGTCGATCTAGCCATATCCGTCTGTCTGTCTGTCCGTCTGTCAGTTGCTACGCAAACTAGTCTCAGTTTTCGAGCTTTCCGAATGAAACTTTGCAGATAAACTTCTTTCTTTTTCAGCTAGTATATGTATATGTCGGAACGCAATCGGCTATTTTTGAAGATATTGGTCTCAAATTAAATATATGATCCTTTAATTATGTTTTAGTTATTTATTTTAAGTTTCATGCAAATCGGACCGCTCTATATTATAGCTGCCACAGGAACGATCGGTCCGAAATAGTTTATTTTCGTTTTTTTTAAAGATATCGGACTAAAACTAAAATAAATATAGCCATACATTTAAAATTTCATTCAAGTCTGACCACTATATCTTATAGCTTCCATAGGAATGCTCGGGAAATTAATGAAAAAATATTAAAACTTCCCTGTTTTTTGACGCATTTTTATAAATTTCGAGATGTTGCTGCTTTTTACGGTTTAAGAATTTCGGTTTTAATTTCATTAAGATCGGTCAACGATATCATATAGCTGCCATACAAACGATCGTTTGATTTATATGAAAATGTAAAATTCTACATGTCAAAAGTAAAATGTTTAAGTAGGTGTTATACAAATTTACAAGCTTTAATATTTTTTAAGTTTACCAAAATTGATCGATTTTCAATGATTCAATTGCAGAATTGCAAAGTTAGCTTTCTTTCTTGATTATTTTTTGCTAATCAAACGCTCAAACATCATTGTCGTGTCATAAATTTGTATAAATAATGCGCAGACATGTATCCCAAACAAGCAACGACCAGGATGAGCACAATTTAACAATGGAAATCATTCAGCTTCGTCGTCGTCGTCTGTCCTCTGTCCTCTTTCTCCTCATGACCATCATCTGCGCTCCAAACAATCACTTTCGGCAAGGGTTCAATGCACTCGTCAGCATAATACATTTAGTAGAGTATCTCCGCTAAAGATGGAGATGGCGATGATGATGGTCGTAGCATAACAGTCAAAACAACCGAAAAACCGATGATGACAGAAAATAAACAACCAGCCGTAATGACTGCGGCTACAGAAACGACAATAACCATAATACCGGCAACCGCATCGGCCAATAGTGGCAACAAAGTTGCAGCATCTGGCTTATCGTGACTGTTGAACAGTCTGCGGAGAGGAGAGCCGTAAACTTGGCTTATTATGGTGACACTCGGAGGAATTTTCTGGCCATTAGTTGATAGGGACACAACGAAGTCGATCAATGCAGAACTATACGGCTTTGGGTGACTTTTTGGACACATGCGTTTCGTGTGGGTGAACAAATTTTACGAACACTGATAGAAAAAATACAATCTTCTTTAAAGATTTTATTAAATTAAATCTTAATGGTAGACCGATAATTCTAAAAATACAATTTTTCAGGATTTATTCATTAACAAAATAATCTTGATTTAGGATTGTCCACAAAACGAATTTCTAATCTTATTTCTTTTTCAACCTTCACATGTATAATTCCCAACTTGCTCTAGCAACTGCTGACTATAGTAGTGACTAATTTGGGGTCAAAAGTTATTTTTACGCACAGACAATATCGTAGCATAATAGCAAAGCTTAAGGCAATTAGGCGATCATTTTGTATAGTAGTAAAAATAATAATATTGAGGTGCAATTTTTGTTAGGTAAAAACTTAAATATGTAATTGTGTGAATGTGGGTAACGATTTAAGATTTTGTCTTCTTAATTAAAATTTGTATCTTCTTTCAATCTTTGTTGAGGTATGAAATATAATGAACTCTTAAATTAAGAACAAAATAAGCTTACGCTACTTTCGCGACTTTCGTGAAATGTTAAAATCGGACCAATTTCTCTATCAGTGTATGAGGTAGAATCAAGTGAAAAAGCTTTAAATAGAAATATCTACTTTGCGAAAGACTCATAAAAATCTGTCCAAAGACTTCTTTTTTATCAGTAAGCTCTTCTGACATCTTCTGACTCTTCCTCAACATTCAACGTGGCTATCCGTCCGATTAAGACTAGCAGCAGTTGGGAATTCTAGATGTTAAATGCTAAGGATTGAAAAAAATCGAGCTGCTTTTTATCAGACGTTCAGACATGTATTAGTATTACATTGGCTAGATTTATATACGACTTGAATTACGAAAACAGGTAGTTTATAAATTAGACTGTTTTTTTTTATTTTGTATTTTAAAACTTAACAAGAGTGTACAACAATTAAATATTGCAGTCAATGTCTTGCTTCAGAAAATCCACGGACATCCCCAACATAAAATCGATCTTCTCCCGAAATCCGAGATTATCAATTCCGATGAATGCCTGGTGAATTGAATGCAGGAAATTAACAGCTGAGCAAAATGTGTAATTAAGAGAAAATTAGCGGCGAACAAAGCAAAAAAAAATCGCCTGTGCGTGCGCGCGAATGTTGCAAGTGCAACTGGCAGTTGTTGCTCGCCTCCAATTATTCGCTCGTACATATGCTCGTGTGCGAAATCCGCGGATTTCACGGTACTCTATTGTTTTGCATTTTGCAATATAATGCAGAAAATACATCAATAACGAAACATGCAAACTTTTGTCTTCTTCTATTAGTGCCAGGGACACCAAAAGCAACAAGCTAACGAGGCAAAATAAAATAAAATCGGTGTGTGGCTGTGTTGCCACTTCGTGATTTCTTTTTAATCGAAAAAAATCAAAATTTAAATAGCTCGCTTATGTCATCGCTGGGCGAATCGTTCCTACCAATTGTATTTTTTTCTAAAATTAAATAAACCATTCACATACTGAGAAGATGACAAAATACCGCAAATACTTTTGTTCATAATACAGTGCAGCTGTTTTACTGCCAACGAAAACAATCCGCAATCATTGATTGTTTAGCTGAATAAATGAACCATGCGATCTCTGATTCATTCCCGTCGAGAAGCTTCTGAGCGCTGCCAAATTGATATTGCTTGTAAAAGCGACAAGTTTACATAAGTTTTTGGCCGTTATGGGTAGCCAAATCGTCGACAGAATTTGGTGTTTTATTACGCAATCAAAATAACGTATAGAGCTGCCTTAGCATAACCAGTTTCGGGCGAACTCCTTTGCGAAAATAGATAAAAATTGCGCTCAGTATCAGTTTGGATTAGGCTATAGAATCTCCATCCTCGACTCTCGGCCAGACCTGGCCCTAATTCATTATGCATGTACATAAATTATAGACAAACTGTAAATTATATGGCCAAGTGGTTGGATGGCAAGTGGTTAGCCTTTAGATCTGGCCAAATAGGCAGGAACATTAGGCAAAATTAGACCATAAACTCGAATGGGGTGCAAAAGTTAGCATACCCTTAAAGAAACTTCAATTAAAGTAGGAAATGAAAAGATACAAGTACTGTGTACTGTGTAAAGGTAATGTGTATTTATTTTTATTTATTTCACCAAGAACAAAATAAGAACAATAATATAAGTGTTTTACATTTTAATCTAGTCAAAATAGTCTCTTAAAAGTTAAGTTAAGCTAGCTGGCCGATATAATGTCGGGTTTGTTCTACTACGATTTAAATGATAAATAAATTAATAAAATATAATAAAATAACTGTAGCTTATAAATTTCCAGAATTCCAAAACAATGGAATAACTAAACTTTATAAAATCATTTTACAAAATTTGCTTTTATTTTGCTTATTCTCACAAAATTCACAATCGCATTGAAAGCTTCTTGATGGGAGGGCCTGAAATTACCTTATTATTAGCGCAAATGAAAAAACAAATGGCTATGGAATGTATGAAAAGCAAAATACATTTCTTTCGTTGCCATTTTAGCATTTTGACTCACTTTTTGCCTTTCACATGTTGGGCGAAAAGAAATATTTACAAGCGGACCAAAAAACAAGATCTTTAGTTTAGTGTGTGTCTGTGTGTGGAAGTGTGAAATGGTTTATAAGCGGCATGAATTTTGCTACGTATTAAGATTTGCGCCTCAGCGTTTCTGAATTGTAAACAATCCATCCAGAGGGGCAAACATAAATGAAATTTATTAATTAAACGCAAAAAGGAAAACCATAAGTGCTAAATTGTTTACACAGAAACGAGCCGAGGCGGGAGAACGGAGACCCCAAAATTCGATGTCGAGGCCAGCTGCAAAAATACGAGCAGCTTTATATTTACTTTTCGGCCAATGAATGAAATAAATTTTCCTCCGTCTGTTTTTCTCTTAAATTTGGCGAAGCTTTCAGTTCAGGGCCAAGGGGGCGTATGCCTTTTATTAATAAATGTGAACCGATAATGTGGCACAGATGTACCAAACACGAAATTTATTTTGCATATATTGTGTGTATACTAAATGACATTTAATGTCGCCTACATTTTCCATAGAACTTTCTCATTTCAGGGTCAAATCGTCATTATTTTAAAAATAGCCAACAATTGCATTTGTCACACCAAATGTATTTGCCATTATTTAAGACTTTGAAAATATCTGTAGTGACACTGAAACGTTGGCAAAATAAGCCCCAAAAATAAAATATTCAAAGTAAAATAAATTATGCTAATCCCAAAGTCATACAAACACTAAAAATAAAGTCAACAAATTAGCATAATTTTGTCTTATACAAAACTATTTAAAAGTCAAGCATAAATTTGCGAATGTGTTTGAAGAGTTTAATGATCCATTCCCGCTGACAATTGATTGAGTGTTTTGTAAATTTCATGCTCAGACATAATATATTTCTGTGTGTTTTTTTCTGTTTTCGGGCCGTAGCTGTAAAAGGAAATAAATTGTACGATTTCGGCGGTGCTTTTGTTGTTATATCATGCAAAATGATGAAAGTTTTTAATTTTTTGGCTAGGTTATGAATGTGAAGAGAAAAATTAGAGCACACAGAAGCAATTAAAGCGTTTGGCAAATTTGGGAATGACTTTGGATGTATTAGGAGCAATTAAAATTAAAAATTTAACTCGTTTAATAATGTAATGTAATTTAATTTAAAAAAAAATTTTAATTTTAAAAAACACCAAGATGCTTTTCTCAGTCGCATTGTGAGATGCGGTCACGATCGCACCGACGACTGGCTTTCAAAACTCAGCGTTAGGTCATTTTAGCCCCAAAGAAATTACCGTAGAGTTTTCACAGCTGGGTGTGAAGATTTTTCTGGGCTTTTGTCAGCGGTCATTTGCCGGTAAAGAAAAATAAAATCTCTCCTCGTATTTTCTTAGCTGAACAATGACAAAATACGATGGTAATGCCAGCTGTGGCCAGTTCTAAGTGGAGCAGTTGAGTTAGCCTGGTTAGTGGTTAGAGAAGTCTTTTTGAATATCATTAGCACTGATTTGAGTAAGTCTCTTTCATAAATCAGCAAGTTGGACTCCCCAGATAATTTAACCAAAATATCATTACAAAACATACAACAATTTTTTGTCATCAACGTTAATGTTTAGATGCTTACACCTTTTTTGTCTTTGATAATTAAAGCCAAGATTCAAGCTTTGCTGTTTCGCCTTTTTGTCTTTGGGCACTTTTATTACCACTAAATGATTATTGAGTGTCTTTAGCGGTAAACGTCTTATGGGTCAGCACTCGGAGATCTTCTGATGACCATTTGCCCCATGGGGAGAGGCGTTAATATGTTCCTACCGCCTCCCCCGAACATTTGAGAAGCTGAGACTTTATGAGTGCTTAAGGCTCAAATTGGTTGCGGCTTTGCTGCCTGTTTTGGTTAATTGCTGATTCCTAAATCGATCGCTGCTGGCTAGGATTATGGGGATTAAAGTATTAATGCCCTTTATCATTAGCTGTGAATTCGATGTGCACTGCAAAAAAAAAAATTGGATCGGCACGGATGGGTACTTGTTTAACCATATACAAATATTGTAAATATCAAAAAAGTTGTATTTAATCATTTTGAATAAGAGCTGCTTTTTTTTTTGCATATTACTGACGAATATAAAGATAATAATGGAATTTGGAATAAATAAATGACTTATTTTAAGATAACAATTTACGAACAGAAAGAATCACCGGGGATATTATTATATATTTATGCTCTGCAGATGCGTTCAGGTATAGGGTTCCGAATGTGCCGCATTCTGTACCTAAAACAAACATAATTAATTTTATTATCATCTTTGATAAAATGTATTGCAAGACGGCTTCTGTAATGGTTTTTATTCATTATTTTATTACACTTCTACTTTCTTACTTATATCAGGTTGTTCTGGGCCGATATTTTGAGCGATCTCCAAGTCGCTAAGTATCTAAAAATTTAAAAAAATTCACTTTGTATGGGCCAGCTGTTTTCCATTCGATTTTTGTTTCGATATTTTCAGCCAGTCAGTTAGAAGTATAGGAAATACCCCAAATATAAATTCTATATCGTGAAACCTTATAACAGTTGACCTTAAACTATTTCCGTATACTAAATAACCAAGTTTAGCTTAGCTTCTTATTTTTTCAGTTTTAAAAATTTCTGTTATTCAGTGATGAAAAAAAACAAAACTTAATTTCTTTTATTTCTTGGCTTCTATTTGCAGATCCCAAGGAACAACACTTCGACCAATCTCCCACTCAGTCAAGACATTTCAACAGGTAAGCTGGCCAAATATAGAAAATAAACAAAGTCCCCGACATCCACTCAATCGCGCGAAAATGTTAGCCAAGGGTCGTTAATCAAAAGGCATCAAAATAAAACGCACAGTTTGCCGTCTCACACGGGGCATTGCATCATTAACGTTGAATCAGCGGCTATGAGATACAGATACTATACTTTGTGAATACATAGTGTACAGGCGCATATGCATACCTGCCAGATACAGATACTTATAGATCACAGAGGCAGCTGAGTGAGTGCACCGAGTGAAACAGCGTCAAATTGCATTTAAATTGAATGAAATTAATTTGACATGCAAGCCGAGGTGAGTCGCCGCCACAACTCAACTCACCTCACCTCCCCTCACCTCCCCTCACCTCCCCTCACTTCAACTCGGTTTGGTTCGGTTCAGCTCAGTTCAGTGCGAGACTTGTCTGCCTTTCAACAAAGCGTTATAGTTACATGTGTACAGCTACGCACTCCATATAGGCAGAGAAAGATACCAGCTACAGATACAAGATACAAGGCACACGAACTGCAACCAGATGAAAGTCAGTGCACATGTCGGGCGAAATCAAAATGACAGCCAGCACATACAGAGGGAGGCCTATTCCTATAAGGGGCTAGACTATAGAGAGCTGGGCGGAACAGGCGCGCTGCGATAGATAGATTCTAAACGCATGCACAAGATACAATGGCCCTGGACAGAGACATACTAGCTCAGTGTGTGGGGGTTGCCTGCACCTTTCTGCCTTCGGCTGCTCTGTGCTTTCTTTTAAAAATAACTCACAAAATGATCTATGCCTGGCTGCCGGGCTGCCATTTTCCAACCCAACTTCTGTTCCTGCTCATGAAATATTTTCATCAATGCTTACACAGGGAGAATTGAATACAGTTTTTAATTCATTCCTTGAAGCGAAAAGCAATTTAATATATGAAAACTATTTTATGATCATTCCATTATTTTAATAAATACATTAGTAAGCGATTAAACTAATATAAATCATTTTATTATTATTATTATTATTATTTATTTCGATAAATTTCTAACGCTACAGTATTTCTACTATTATCTTAGCGCGCTAGTCACAACAAAGAAAAGAAAAGTTTGCACATTATTTATTGGGAACACCTTTTAACCAAGATTCTGAATTCATTTAAATACATTTACCTTCTACCACGACCAGTGCATTTTATATATCGTAAGCCAATTATCTTTTTATAGAATAAGTTTTAATACCACGTCTGGAATACTGATAACCTGCCGATCATCCATACTATTGTCCATTTTAACTCTTAAGGGATGCATTTCAATATATATCTAAGATACTTTTGGTAATCGCCTAATTGGTATATTGGCCAAGCACCCCTATGTCTTAATTTTTTTTTAAGACTCATAGGGTTTTTTTCTGTGGGTTGTTTTTTCGACTTAACTTATCACTTCTTTTTTGTCATAAAGTTACTACAAGATAGTTCGGATATATACCTATTTTATCAATCCATCGCAAACCAGTCTCCCAGTCATAGAGCTATCTGAATGAAACTTGTCAAATCGTCTTCTTATCACTGCAGGTAGTATATGAGTCGGAACTGGCCGAATCGGACCACTATTCATATATATGCGATAGAAGCGATCGAAAATTTCGTTTACTGCATAGATTCGCTTGCATCTGCATTTGCAGTTGCAGTGCCCTGGTGATAGTGTAGGCGTTTTTTCAGTTTTTGTATTTTGGTTTCCTTCATTTATAACACTTGGCTGCCAGCTTTTTCTTCCGTTAGCTCTTTGTAATTTCTCGCCTGCCATTTTTTTTTGGCGCCTCGAGTCTTTGTCTTTGTATTCATTTTTCATTTCGCATTTTCGATTCGTTAGCATCCGTATGTGCTGGGAGATATGTATCTGTAGTGTCTAGCAATGACTTTGGCAGGCAGCTAAATGAATGATTGCCTTATTCGTTGTCATCTCTGGTCCCCGATCGTTTGATCTCGCTGCAGTGTGGGATTGCCTTAAAGAATGATTTCGGGTTGCCTCCAAGGTTAGACTCCCAATAAAATATTGTATTTTTTCCTTGGCTGGTTTTTACACGATTGGATTTGGTGGGCTGTGGTCGATTGGTTATTGTTTGCAAGAGTTGTAGGAGTTATGTTAGGAATGGCGTTGTGTGTCTGCTCTTTTTTGATACCCTTATAAATACCCTGAAAAGGGGTTCCTAAAATAATTGCCTACAAATATAGGTCATATTGACTAAAAATTCTTATTTTTAGGTCAAAAATTTAGGGAATCGAAGGCTTAAATGTAGGCAATAACTCAAAGCAAACAATTTCATTTTTAGGCAACGGGTTATCTAAATCTTTGGTAATGGGTTACGTTAAAATAGTTTTCTGTCTGTGCGCATAAAATTCCCAATTGATTCTATTGCTTGAAAATCCTGTTTTAGATAATCGAATTGCTCAAAAACTGTTGTTGCCTAAATTTAAGGCAATAAATTCCTCGACATTATTGTAGGATAAATGACCTTAAATTTGGGTAAATTTTTGAGGCTTTTTTGCAATTCTTTGTTATGATTTTTTTTTTTTATGTAAATTGCTTGCCATCCATCAGACAAGTTTAAGCAGAACGGACATTCTCTGCTGTCAAATATTAAAGTACTTCGATATGTTAACGCTCCCACAATAAGTCCATTCACAAGCGGCCTTTTACGGCAATTCGACTCAATTGTTTATCAATTTAAAAAAAACATTTGAAAATGCCATTTGAACAATTTGCTCGTAAGTACACACATTAAGCACACATTCCTTAAACATTCTTTTGGGCTGGGCAATAATTTTGTGGGTGGCCGTTAAAGGCACACCCAACTTTAGCAGTATTTACTATTTGGCCATATGAATTGTGCATTCTAAAATAAATTGCATTTTCTGCCAAGCTGTTTTATTGGTTCTTGTGGTTTTTATTTTGGTTAAGTTGGATAATGCTTTTTGGCACAAAATTGCAGGCCTAGCAGCACATAACCAATGTGAAATCATTACGAATTGACGGCCAACTGATGGTGCTGCCAAGCCGACGTTTAATTAACCATGAAGCCCGGCAATCAAATGCAAAGCGTAACCACAAAACTGAAATTAAGTAAGAATCTAACACAAATGCCAGCCATAATGCATGGGGAATAGTCATAAAGATATTGTCAGTCTATAGTCGCCTGCACGGGAAAAAAAAGATATAATATTGGGAAATGATGATGCACTTTAACTGATTTCTTACTTTTATTCTGAACCCTTACACTCGGAAACATATCAACATAAACTAAATAAAAAGAAGTGGAAAAATGTTTTCAGAAACGAGACTATTACTACTGAAAAATGTTAATATTCCGGAATGTTTCCCAATAAATTGGTATACAATTTAATTTTCAACCATGACCTACACATTTTTTTTCTGTGTATCAACGATTCCAGCGCTCAAAAACTAATTCGCATATACGCTGAGAACAGAAAAGCTCGGCTAACACGTAAGACGTGAGAGGGAGCGGCAGAGCCTCTAAGCCAGCTTGGAGCCAAAGTTGCATTCGTATCTCTGTATCTCTGTGTTTTTGTATCTCTAAAGTTTTGTATCTGTAAGTCTCCACCGTCCCAGCCTTTCGGTAAGCTTATGTAGCCCGCAATTCAAAACGCGTAATTGTTACACCCTGATTACGCGACCGCAGCGAACAACAAATAGAAAATTAAACACGAATGGAAGTTAACTTCGGTAAGCCGAAGTTTTTTATACACTTGCAGCCAAAATTGATCTGTTTTGGTACTGCTAAAAAAATATCAAATTCTGTAAATTTTGTAAATTTTACATTCAACATAAATCGACCGATCCTTTCTATGGCAGCTATATGATATAGTTGTCCGATCTTAATGAAGTTAAAACCTTAATTCTAATACTATAAAAAACAGCTATATCTCGAAATTTATATAAATTCGTTGTAAAACAGAGAAGTTATAATTATTGTTTCATAAATTTTCCGATTATTCCTATGGCAGCTATTAGATCTAGTGGTCCGATTCCAACATATATAGTAACTGCAATAGAAAGAAAACTATCTGCAAAATTTCATTCAGATAGCTCAAAAACTGAGAGACTAGTTTGCGTAGCACCGGACAGACAGACAGACGGACAGACGGACATGGCTAGATCGACTCGGCTGGTGATGCTGATCAAGAATATATATACTTTATGGGGTCGGAGATGCCTCTTTCACTGCGTTGCAAATATCATGGCAAAATTATAATACCCTCTGCAAGGGTATAAAAAGTATAGAACTAATTTTTGTAAGTTAAGGTTTCTAAAAGTAGAAATATAGATAATGTGGACACTTTTTCCACTGTAATCAATCCATGCTCCGTTTATGAGATTTTTGCCTAAGACGTGGCAGGTTGGCAACAGGTATAGATTAACTCCGAGATACAATACAACCTATGTAACTTGATTGTTCACATGGACCCGCGATTGTTGCAAAGTTTCGCCTTTTCGGAGCGCAGTGCGTGTGAACGGAGGACGAAGGGGGCTTGAACTAAACTTGCATGCTCCGTTGGTCTCTCAAGGCATGAGAGTCAAGTATTTAGCACGACGCTCGTAAGGGAGTAGGATGAAACCTTTTAGTTGCAGTTACCTAATGTAAATCTGTGATTGAATAAAAGAAAGAGAATGCAGTGGGAAGTTGGTACATTACATTAAGTTAGATATTCTAAACAAAAACTTCCCTTTATCAAGTTTATAGTACAGTAAACTATTACTGGGTTTATACACAGACTCGAATACACGTATTACTACTGACAGATGAGATGCCAGATCTGTAAAATTAGTATATTCCGCGTTTATTTAACAGAGTTCAGCTGATAGCGCCACTCTATTTCATTTTTTGATGTATAAATACGCCCTATAATAAAGCCAGTATATTACTGTTTGATAAACAGATAAAAATATTCATTTTACAGGTCTAGCATCTCATCTGTCAATATGAATACATGTATTCGAGTCTGTGTATAATCCCAGTATAAGTCAGCTTTGGATTAGATATAAATACTCTATAAGATACGCTTTGTCAAGAGCCAGCACAGTCTCCGAGCCACATTTTGTTACTGATATTTGCATGCACTAACCAGCTTTAATAACGTTCACCGGAGCACGAAAATTATTTGTAATAAATCAATCCTTATCGATTTCGATCGCAAGTGAAAAGTCAAGCCGTAAACCGGCAAATATCGATCGCCCCACTAAACGCAAAAGCGAAACAAAACTGTTCCAATTCAGTTGAGAAAAAAAAAAAAGACGAAACCAAAACGGAATAAACACAAAAACAAGAATTAGAGATCAACAACAGCACACAAAAGTAGTTTAAAGGGAAATTAATTTTGCACGATCATTGTGCTGATTCTACTCATTGAATTCTGTTTGTAATTGTGTGTGAGTGCCGTATCTGTGTGTCCACTGAATCCGTGTCGGTATCTGTGCGAAGAGGGAGGCGCTGAACTTTGAATGCGAATGAAATGGAAACTAAGTATCGATTGCAATTGAAAAAACTGGAACTGGGGGAAGTGGTCGGGCGAATTGAGCAAACGAGCTTAAATTATAGGCCATATGGCAACGCCAATCTGTCGATCCAGAGGGGAAATCACTCGAAATTAAGCTAATCAGCAGTTAGCAGTAAGGAGTCACTCTCAAACGGGGATACATTCAACGGGATGCAGCCTTGATTACTGATTCTTCTTAATAACTTGGCTTACACTTTCCTATTCACACACAAACCGTTTGGCCAAAGTCCAGTTTTTTCTTTCTTAATTATGGCAGCTTAGCACCTGCGTTTACGGCTCAACTTCATTTTACTTGCATAGCTTCATAGCAGGTTATCCTTTCTTTCTGAGGTCCTACACCAATAATATTCCCATTGGTCCGTCATGTTTTAATTCTGTTTTCTCGTACATAAATCAAACTATTCTTCTTCATCTGCATTTAATCATCGTCTGGCCTTCGCCATGTGTCACGGTTTCGCAAGCATTGGCTGTGAACAAAAAGAGTATAAAAATAAACAACAAAAAAATATCAAAACAAAAAGTTCTTTGTTCTTTTTCGCTTCTTCTTCTACATACAAGCATGGATATACTATACTTCTTTCTGTCTCCCTCTGTTTTTGTTTGCACATTTAACTAATGCATTTGATTTTAACGAGCTTATTTAATGTGCACTGCAATGAAAATAGTTTTTATGATGCTCGCCTGCTTGAAATATTTCTCACAAGCCAAATTTTAAAGGGAAGAGTACAGGCCACTGCAAGCTGATGCAACTGCTTGTGACTTGGCTTGTGCAAGTTTTAATTGGTTCCGCTCAACCAGGGTATTGAAAAACGAACTAAGAGGCAATTACAGAAAGCAGAAAATTGCATTAAACGCTGCTTATTTTAACTTGAAACCTGAACTAAATGTGTTCGACAAGTCGTGGGTTTCAGATTGAAATTCTTGCTTAAAAGTCTGCTTGCATTTGTGCTACAGAAAACTTTGCCAACAAAAGCCCACTGGTTTCAAATCTCTATTGCTTTTGTTAAAGGGTATATAAATAAGTTTTATGATAGAATATGGAATAAAGTCAGCGTATACATTGTTTAGGTGTACTAAATGTGTGCAGTAATATTTCCTATCTCTTTCATTATAGACAAGCAATTTCCTCTCGATGTACAATAATCCAAATACTTTATACTCCGGTTCGGAGAGAGAGTATTTGGGAAATTCCTGAAGCATAAGAAAGATTCATTAAAAAATAAACAAATTCATAAGTTTTTTCAGGATTCCTTAACCAACTGGCTTATCCCCTGAAATTCCTGGGTCTCCCCGGCTTAACTCAACTTTGAATTCATTGACCTAAGAGCTTTGCTGTACCCCCGCGCGAGTTCAAGTACGCCGCACACAAGCACACTTTCGGATAACCGTGACCACATGGACATGACACCATCTGCTCCAGCTGGCTGGCAGGTCGGCAATCAAGCTCAAGATGCGGTCACATTGAAGTTATGCCGGTCGCCGCCGAGAAGGGAGAACCAGAAATCAACTCTGCTTAGTCATCGAACTTGGCCTAATGCAAAACACAGGCAGCCGACTGCCGACTTGAGGATGACTCAGCCTTGGACAGGCAAAAAAAAATACAAATCTGGCGAAAAAAAGCGATAAAGAAAGAAGGAAATGTGCTACCAGTTTAGGCCGAAGATCGAACTGAACTGGCCCGATGCCTCTACTGCTGCTGTCCTACTCCACTTCTTCGTGGAGCCGGGACTTCGAGGTGTAGATGCTTGTTGGTAGTTGGCAGTCGCTTGTTGGCTCTTGCTGGTTGTTATGCCCAGTCATGCTTTGCCGGCTCTGGAACATACGCCCGCCCTCAACAGGCTTTATTCCCTTAGCACCCGGTGGAAGATGCTCTAGTCGCACATATGTATCAAATGGATGCTCTGCACCGGGAGAAGCTCTTTGGTGAAAACTGATGGGAATGAAATTCTGACAAAGCAGGGCTCCCAGCATCTTATACGCTAGCGCAGAAAAAAATTTTTCTGCAAGGCATCGGAAAATCTAGATACATGAAAAATTCTAATAATCTTCTACTAATAGCTCACCTTTAATAGTTTGTTTTTTGTTTTTTGGGTCCATTGTTTTTGTAAATGTTTACTTAAAAGTCCAAACCTTGGATAGATTTAGTTCAGTGCATGCCCACATTCCTGCCTCGGGTGTCTTTCGTACGTGTTGTGGTGTACGCTCTCAATTAGTTATTCATATAACGTGCTTAACAAAAAATGTAGAAAATGTATAAAAAAATAAAGAATCAGGAACCACCGCCCTCACTCCGTGAGTTGATTAGGGCCCGCATCCATCCGCATTGGCTACTTATGTCTGCGAGTGCGAACGGCTCATCCTCATCTTCATCATCATCAGCATCCTCTGCATCCCCATCCCGTCCCTAGCCTCATCCTCGTCCTCGTTCGCGTCCAACAACTCGAACATTGTTTGCCTGTCTGGGCTTTGACAAAACTTTGCATGTCATGTTGTCATTATGGTTCTTTACCCTTTTCGCTTCCACAGGCCTCTTGTACCCGACAATCCCCTTAGTCTCTTAGGGCCCCCTCCCCATATGAGCGGATCCTTTGGCTGACATTGTTTGTCTACTACTTTGCGCTGTGGTCTCCTCGTGGTGTCTGCCGGCAGCCGGATATTCATAGACATTATAGGCACTTATCATCGGTTTAGGCTTCACGCCTTTTGTCTCAGATTCCCAGTGGTGTTTACTTTGCTTCCCTCCAGAGTAAGCAGCGATCTCTTCGGTCTCGCCCCCATATTAAAGTTGTAAAAAGCAATGGCTTACCCTCCACTACGTGACGTAAATGCTTGTAAATCTTTAAGCGAAGAAAGTTGGTGGAGTAAGTCAATAATAAGGATTTGTGAGCTCAGAAGGGCGTTAACCCTGCCAAATATTGTTGTATCTGGCACCCAGTTCTACCCCAGTTTATTTATTTAAAATCTGCCATTTTATCATTTTATTTGTTGATGTTGTACTTTTAATTTTCCTCTTCTCCTCTTTTGAAGCCATCTGTGCATTTTCAGCGTTAATATTGCAGTTTTACGCAGACGCATCTATAACTCGTGTCTCCTTTACCTCACCACCGACATCTTCATTGAACTTTTCAAAGGCTTACGCGTATTTGGGTCACCGGCATTCGCCTCCACCTCCGACGAGGCCTTTACCAGGAGGTCAGCCTTGCATCGAGCCCAATCGCAGGCGCATATATGGAATATGGGACTAGGAGAGCTATAAAACTTCATAAATTGCAAACTGTGTCAATGGGACACAAAGCGTCTTCTTTGTTTATGGGGCGGATCGTTAACTTCTATCTGAACCTCTCCAATAAAAATCAGAGCCATAAACACACGACGCGACACCCGAATAAAGGTAAACTGAAATCGGTATTGATTTGAGCTTGCACTAATTGTTTATGGCGTTGATAATGGCCGAAGTGAAACGCGCCATAAGATGGGATTGCATAATCGTGGAACCGAACAAATTACAACATTTTGACCATAACAAAAATGGTGTATGTAGTAATGGCACGAAATACGTGGAGAACTGGACAGATTCGCTTTTGTACCAATCGGCTTGGCATTAACCTTTGGCATTTCGGTCTGCCTCTGCCTCTGCCTTTATTTATATATTTGTATTAATGGATTGGTTATGAAACGAAGTTGGGCCCACGCCACGCCACGCCGTTGCACACCCAAGAAATGTCAAGTGTATGACGACAGAACCAGCCGAAAAGTATCTGACGGATACACACTCACACTCGCTCGGCGCGCCGGTGAAGCGAATGCACCGCCGCCCGTCTTGGATTGCTTGGACTGTTGGACTGCTATTACTTGGCTTGCCTAACAAGCGGAAAGCAAAAACATAACAGTAAAGTAAATTAAGTAAAAACCACACAGCAGCAGCCACACCAACATCAACAAAGTTACAATTGCAACGCCAGCAGCACTGG
This sequence comes from Drosophila triauraria, assembly GCA_014170255.2. Taxonomy (NCBI): domain Eukaryota; kingdom Metazoa; phylum Arthropoda; class Insecta; order Diptera; family Drosophilidae; genus Drosophila; species Drosophila triauraria. Next base: position 7,163,140 of record CM024337.1, read on the forward strand.
CAAAAAGCAAGAACCGGACAGAGAGTATATGTTGGTCAAGAGTGGCCGAGAATAGAGAGTACAGATATGTTATATGTGTACTTGTACAATCACACAGAGAGAAAGATTTCAGAATACTTAGATACATGCCAGGGGAGGTCTGTTTATCATTTCAGGCCAAGAGTTTCTTCGGTGTTATACCATCTTAAGTAATATCTCTGCAAGAATTCAGAAAAATTAAACTGCTGAACCAAGACGGTGGCTAAGAAATACTGTTATTAACAAGCTAGCTTCCTGATTTTCGACAAGCTTGCGCTTCTATTTCTATTATTATACACTGGAAATGTATGTTATTTTAAAATTGACTTATTCAGCTTAATTTTCTCAGTGGACATGTCGCAGGGGCAGAGGCAGGCAGTGCGCTGTCTCATAACAAAAGTGGCTGACCTCGAGAATTCTCGCTTGCTTTAGAAACCAAAGAGATCACTCAAATGTATCTGTATCTAAATCTGAATCTGTAACTGCCCGCTTGTTGGATTCTGGTTCTTTTTTTTACCATCCTCGCTTTGAGCCTCTTCTCCCATGTCGATTTCATATGCCTAAAATTGGTAGCTTGCCTCATAAGTCGGCTGAATTCTTTTGGGGTGAGCAGTTAAGTTTTGTTTATCTTATGTGTGGTAGTTTATGTTAGTATATTACTGTCAATGGGCATTTCATTAGAGCTTCGTTAGGCGGACTATTAGGCCTTGTTTTAAGAAACAGTCGTTGAAAATTCTTTACTTTCGTCTTTAGACCTACTTGTAGTCAATAACTAAAATTTTCTTTTTTTTTCTTTCAGATCTTATTGAAAACCCGAGACAATAATTAGACTAGAAACTGGTAAGTTGGAAGAAATAATAACTATTTACTAAGGTGCAAATCTGTCTCTAGTGATGTTACGTAAACACTTTTTTATTAGATCTACCCCAATTCGTCTCAGTTATATCGAAACTCAGAGTGTTTGGCGCAACATTATTACTTCACCTTTTTTTTTGTCGAAAAAAGTGGTCAACGACTTCCGCAGTTAAATGTCTTACAAGCGATGTTTTGGTGTTAAAATAAACCTAAAAAAACTAACAACATCCGTTATAAAAAAATATCAAACATATCTGGTTTTGGTTCATTAAAATCTTACTGTAAAATTAAACGAGCTAATTGTTATATATTTTTTTTTACAAATATAAAAATTATAGTTATTATAAAAGGATTTTAAGTTCTAATTCATTTTAAAAAGGTCCTCCGTATAGGAAAAACTAACATTTGTATCGAACTGTGGCTTATTCTCAAAAAACCACTGCATAGATTACAAATACTCGCCAAATTACTTACACCAGTACTTATTTTACTAGTCAAAGTATTTGTTAATTTTCATTTTAAAAAAATTTTTTCAATCGCCACCACTTCATTTACCGTATAACAAGAGATATCTTCGGTATCTATAAGTCTGCATTGCAATTGAAAAGCTATTCTTTGGTTAAAAAATAATTTGTGTAAACACCTTGCAGTCTGCAATTGCATTATTGAAAATCCATTCATTATATGGTTACATGTTAAAAAATAATTTATTTTGTAAACATTTTGCGTCTTACATATAGGATATAATCGATTTTTCCGACATTATTGCGTGCTAGAATTATACTGAAAGTTTCACGATAGATAAAACTTTTACTATTTTCAGACAAATCGACCAGATTGTTTCTATGGCAGCTATATGATATAGTTGACTCGGCGATGCTGATTTTAATGAAATTAAATCCGTAGATTCTATAATGCGTAAAAAACTGCTATATCTCTGAAATTGATTGATATACGTTGAAAAACACTAAAAAGTAAACATTTTTTACATAAATTTCGCCACCATTCCTATGGCAGCGATTTATATGAAAATGTAAAATTCTAAATGTAAAATGTAAAATTACATAACTTGTTTTGACATTACCAATATTATTGCAGGCTGCAAAGAAATAAAGACTATACTGAAAGTTTCAGCCCGATAGATGAAAAACTGAGAGACTAGTTCGCGTAGAAACCGACAGACAGACAGACAGACAGACAGACGGACAGACAGACGGACAGACAGACGGTCATGGCTAAATCGACTCGGCTGGTGATGCTGATCAAGAATATATATACTTTATGGGGTCGGAGATGCCTCCTTCACTGCGTTGCAAATATCATGCCAAAATTATAATACCCTCTGCAAGGGTATAAAAAGTTATAACTTCTCTGTTTTTCAACGAATTTCTATAAATTTTGAGACATAGCTGTTTTTTTTATAGTTCTATACCATATAGCTGCCATAGAAGGGTTCAGTCGATTTATATGAAAATGTAAAATTCTAAATGTAAAATGTAAAATTTACATAACTTGATATTTTTTTGACATTACCAATATGGATTGCAGGCTGCAAGGGTATATAAACTTCAACAGACGGACATTGCTAGATCGACTCGGCTGGTGATGGTGAAATATACTTAATGCGATCGGAGATGCAATGGTATAATAATATACCTTTTCTGTTTTTCAACGAATTTCGAAAATTTATTTATTTATTAATTCTTAACATTGTTATATATATATATATGTATGTCCATTTATTGGATTCTTCCATACCCCATTAGGGGCTACGTTTAACAAGATCCTCCACAAATACGAAACTTACATTTGTATCAAACTGCAACTTCCGGTCGAAATACCAACGTAGAGCCAGCAAATAATCACCGGTTGGAAAGGGAAGAATTAGAAGTTCAGGTCTCAGGTAAAAATCTTTCAAAATCTGTGGTCCCTGTTCAAGGAAGACATTTATTTTATAAGTTAGTATTGTAAAGATTAAATAAAAACTTTACCATAAAGGGACATGTATGGTTAATGTTGGAAAAATCTTTAAACAGATTATAGAGAATTTTTCCAAAGGGATCATATTTTTTGCGCAGGAAGCGGCATGCATCCAGGGGGCTATCCATTAACCATGGCTTATATCCACTTTCTTTTTTGAAAACCTGATAATGCATTATAACATGGTGCGCCGGATGCAGTAAGGTCCCGTTCATGTTAAGAATAATTTTGTTCCGACTAACGGCCTTCAGGCGACAGTTGTGGAAGACAAACCAGGATTCGTTATAGGTCGCGCAGACAAAGTTTGTAAACTTGAATACTACAGCTTCCTAAATATTCAAATTTAGGTATTATTTTCCTGCAGGGAATTATCTAGCTTACGTTCAATCTATCCGTTAGAAATGCTCCTAGTGCAACACATAAAATTATTTCGAACCGCATCGTATGAACAATAAACTCAGAATCATTGGTTTGTGTTCACTGAGTAAAAAGAAAGGCCCATTTTTATAATATCAAGCATGGCTTATCGTTTACATCTAGAATCCAAATTTATATTTTAAAATTCCTTTAATTGCATAGTGTTTATATTTTGGCCTTATTAGTAGACAAACAAACAATTAAGCTGAACATAATTCCTCAGAAATTGCCCCCCGATTGTAATTATTGCACGCGGCTCTAAGTGCTTACTTCCAATTCGAAAATATACAATAATTATTATAATAGTTTCCTCTTCCCTAATATAGATATTGCTCATAGAAACGGAAGGCCCATATAATTTTTTTTTTTTTATAATTTATAAATCTTTTCTTTTCAAACTGAAGTTTGAGTACTATGTAATTAATAATAATATTATTGTCATTACTATTACTAATTTTATGATTTCATCAACTTCTTAACAAACACAGTTTGAGGACGATTTTAGCAATTGGTTTATATTTTTTTCGCAAGAAACATCAGCCATCAATTGTTTCTTCGTAAAGCCAAGGTTTGAAACCATTCGCTTTCTTGAATAACTTGCCATGTATTTGTATGTTATGGAATGGATGAATGATAGTTCCACCCAAGTCTAGGATTACCCTACCCCGACTCACGGCCTTCAGGCGACAGTTGTCAAACCGAAATCAGAATTCGTTGTAGCTCAGGCATACAACATTTCTAAACTTGAAAACAACCGAACCCTAAATTCAATTAAATAAAATTAACAATTCGATCTCAAAAGAAGTTAAATTGTAATTTGGTAGAAGAGCACAAAGGATAAAAATTAAAAATGATTTAAATGAATGATTTCCTTTCTTGTGTGATTTATTATTCCCTTTGAGTGATGTTTGCAAGTGAAAACTATTGGTATCTTATCTACGCAGACCCTTTAAATATATTTTAATTATTTTAATGGTATTTGAGAATTCGAAATATCTTAAGCCGTTGGGACATGGCTTTTTGAAGCTTGAAAACTGTTTGAGTAGAATATAACCGAGTATAACCTCCAGTTTGTAGAGCTTTCACATAAATCGACAGCCATCCGTTGTGACGTCATAGTAGGGTCATAGTATAGTCCTCATCGACACGATGGGACTTATAACAGAGAAATAAAATTCACAATTGTATTATGAGGAAATTAATGAAATAGCGCCGTAAAAGTTATTGCTAACCTGTACCAGTATTCCTGAAACTATAACATCTGGATCAATGATCTGTATTGTGTTTCTTTATTATCATGCCAAATTTTCTTGGAACGAAAAATATATGCCAGTGGAAATGATGATTTCGTTTTTAACGTACCATTTTATTAAAATCAAGTATTCGCCAGTGGGAAGTGGCACTGGCATTTGCTCTGCCATGAGATAGAAACCCATTACGTATACTGAACCCTGAAGATATATGGTACTAGGTTATTTTTTTGTGACCTACACATTGTGCACTTCTTACCTCGTAGGGACAGGTCTTATTAAAGCCTGAAAATGATTTAAATAGATTAAACACTAGTACCACGGGCGCCTCATAAGGCTTTCGCAGGAATCGGCAGGCTTCGATGGTGATGTTGTAAAGCCACGGCTTGAAACCGTTGGCCCTCTTGAAAATTTGAGCGTGAACTCGACATTTGTTGACTGATTTCAGTAGAGTGCCATTAAAATTCAGCGTAGTTTTGTCCCTTTGAACTGCCTTTAAGCGACACGTGTGGACTAAAAGGATGGACTCATCGACAGAATCGCAAACGAAGTTTGTGAACTTGAACCTGGAAGGGTTCTACAAAAATTGTTACTTTTGTTTTTGTACTGTGTAAGAGCTCAAAATAATCACTCACAATGTAGTCGGGTTTAACGGTAAAGAGGACAGCCAGGAGTAATCCTACCGCGTTAAGCCGTGTTCTCATGATGGCGACTGGCATGCAATGGACATTTTAACAAAATTCACTCAACGTTTAGCTAAATATAATATAAAATATAAATATAATAGGATATAAAATATAATCGGAAAATAAGTGTTCCGAAATTGAGGAACTTCGATTTAATGATCTCGAGACCTAATTTGAGGTTTTATTTTAGTCAGAGTTCAGTCCAAGTTCTTAGTGCTGAAAATCATGTAGCTAGTAGTGGCTGTTTTTAAGTAAGTAAATACAAACTTGATAAGTTTTCACTAAGATAAAACTATTTTTCCGGAAAATTAAGAACTTATTCCATAATAACTGTAAGCAATATGGCTTATATTTAGAGCCTAGCCAAGTTGGAAAATTTAAATACAACCGGTCTGAAACCGAACCAATTCATCAGAATGGTTGGCAACAATTAATTCATTCAGCAGACCCCACAGCCAATTTAGAATCCACAGCACTCTGGCATCAAAACCATGGGCCCAAACAATTAAAATGCGTTGGCTTCTGTTGCTTGGCCAGCGATGCGCACGAAAATAAAGTTTAGTTCGCTTTGCTTTTATGGTGCATGTGTTCTGCACATGTGCAGCAGAGCCACCGGCAATTTGGAGGGGAGGTGCATGGATCCGCATTTTGTTTAAACTCGGGTGTGGAGCGGCGCGCCGGCGGTCTGCTCAACTAGGAACAGCTGGACTCAGTGGTAGTCGCTACATGGAGAGTCGGCGGGCACTCTCGTCCCATACAAACGACGACATTAGCCTCAAAACCTTAACAACAATGAAAAAAAAAGCCTACGCATGCTTCATTTTCGTTTGCTTTTAGCCCACTGCTGAAAGATCAAAGCCAATGTATAAGAACCGAAGGTAGAGTAATGAAAATGTAATACCCTATGCTTCGTTTTAAGATATCCCAAAATATCTGTTTAGATGCCAATGGTATCCGAGAAATTTTGTAATACGTTTATATATAAAGCCATTGATTTTTCGACGACAAATCGCCTTCGTAATTATACCGAAACCTTAATATATTTACAGAGTCCGATCGCGAATTATACATCCAAATTCTTTTCAAGGTAAAAATAATGTAGAAATGTGTAGCAAATTATTTTATTTTCACTTGGCTTCTTCAGTTTGCCGTATCGAATTAAACATTCCTTCACGCCTTGAAACAAACTCGATTTATAAATCCGAACTGTGTTATCCATGTATGCAATTTTAATTTCAACCTCTGAATATTCTTGGGCAACCTTTTTTTTTGCTGTAAGTTCTTTTGGGGCTGGCCTGTGGGGCGTGTCCCGCGGTTCTGGCTCTCTGACTTCTGGTGGGTGTGTTCGAATTTAAATTTTTAACATGTAACTCATTTTTAACGCAAATAAAATAACTTTTCGCTCTTGGTTTTGTTGCTGTTGAAGCGCGAAATGGGTCAGCCAGAAAAGTGAGCGTGTGCCGAGGGTCGAGGGATTGATTAAATAACCCACCGCGCTTATAGTCGCTAATATTAATGAAGAAATTTGACTGTCTGACATTGGGGCTAGGGTTTCCAATCTTGTCTTCGGGCCGTTCAAAAGCTTATGAAGCGAGCGGAGTTCAGAGTTGGTAAGGTAAAATAAACACACACTATAAAAACGCTAAGGAAATCCAACACAGATGGCAAAACAACTTGCTGGCAATTGCAATTGCAGGCACAAGGCGGCAGTTGGCCTAACGTGCAACTGTATCTGAGCGATACAGATACAAATGCTCCGAAATTGAAATCAAATTGCCGCTAGAATGCAAATGCCGCAGTCTGTACATTGTTTGGTTTTCCTTTCATTTGCTTGATTTTTCGCAATTTTCCCGCTGATTTGGCAAAATTTTCTGCCTCCAGGTAGAGTTAGATAGAGAAGGCAGTAGTTTCTGCACGGCGAAAAAAAATGTGTACTTCGATGTGATACCAGTAATGATTTGTATACCCTTGCAGGGTGTTATAACTTTAGTCAGAAGTTTGCAACGCAGTGAAGGCAGCATCTCCGACTCCATACAGTATATTTATTCTTAATCAGCATCCCAAGACGAGTCGACCTAGCCATGTTCGTCGGTTTCTGATTCTGAAAATTGCAGATAGTCTTCTTTCTATTCCCTTTATCGGAGCACTTTATCATATTGCTGTCATAGAAACGATCGGGCCAAATCGTTGTTTTTAGGGATATCGGATTAAAAATAAATATATTTTTCCATTTTTTGTCTGTATTATTATCTGCAAGAGTATATCAACTTTGGCTTAGCAAAATTAGCTTCCTTTCTCGATCCAATTCAATTGGAAACATTGAACACTTTTATATAAAAAAATCAGTTGGAACTGCCTGAGGAGGATATCAAATGGCTATTGTGGGCTTTTTTTTGTCTGTGTACCGGCTGAGATAGAGACATGCATGTCACAGACAAACAGCTACAAATTGCAACTCAGCGCAAGAAGAATGTGCCATGATAAGTCAATAACTATTATTAACATAAGTCGACGCTGCCGCGCAGCAACTCAAAGAATCAGATGGCGATTTCCAGATACAGATAAAAGTATAGTCGCAGCATTTTTTCAATTGCCGCTGATTGTATCTCGGCGAAGCGAAAGTGCATTTCGGCCTTATCGATATTGAAATGTTAATGAACTGAAAATTTTGCGTGTCCAATTGTCGAACAGTTCGCGCCGGTGGTATGTTTTCTGAGATCGCCGCTCAGATCGCGGCAGCGTGATAATTGCCCAGCTATGTACAATGATATACCACTAACATACCGAGATTGGCATTGCCGTGATTGGAAAGGCAGGCAGCAGCGAAAGACAAAGACCAAGACCAAAACTCCAACTCAGACTGAAAACCCATTCGAGACTTCACTTCACACTTCGCTTTCCATTTTGTTGTTTTTTGGCCACGCTTGAAAGATATTTCAATTAATGCAATCGAAAAATGAGTGGGCCGAATAGGAAAAAAGAGTTGAGACTCTAACAAAAGGGTAAAAATACATTTTCAATATGCATTTTGTACATTTCAATCATATTATCACGGAATCTATAGAAATACTCTTGTGTGTTTTTCCTTTTTGCATGTGATGTTTGTGCGTTTTCAATGTTGAGCCGAAAATATTTATCGATTTGCAAACAATGCACTTGAATTATTGCTTCAAATTATTTTCGAATATATTGGCTTGATATTGAATTATTAGTACATGTTTTAGCAATATTTAGGAATATCGGCCTAAACAGCCTGTTTGATATTGAACGGTATTGCGATTAAGTCAAATAATCTTAAAATCTTAAAATAAAACTCCGATGAAAGGAGCTTTGTAGGGAAACTTTATGCAGTTCTTAAGAATTATAGATGGCTTAGACAAACCCACATCTTTCAAAATCCCCTTAATTGACATATATTAACACCTCCTCTATCATTGCTCAGCCGAGTGAAATCGAATTGAAATGCCCGTGGATGGTGTGTATGTACTTATGTTTTGAATCGGCCTGTCACCTAATGTGCCCGACATCTCGCGGATGCACGTAACTTGTAGCCACGAAGAAAAGCATTCATTGAAGCGCACGGAACGGCCGTCGGCTCGATTTATGAGCCAACCCACAACCCCATCGGAGAGGGTGGTGCTGGGAGGCAGTTTGGTGGATGGGTGGATTGGTGGGCTAGTGGGTTCGGCTTCGTGAGTGATGGCTGCACATCAGCGACCACAAAACAAACGGCGACACTTTCAATTCCACGCCTCGAGCTCGGATTCGGATAGCGATTCGGTTTCGGGTTCGGGTTCGGGGAACGCGGATTGAAACGGGAACTCGGACCTACACCGAAAAGAAATCAAAGTTAGTTTGGTAATTTGATGCAGCCTTGAGCTTAAGAAGATATATATTTAGCTATTTAGGCTATTTAAATTCAAAAAGTTATAAGTTTTTATGCAGTTTTTGGATATTTCGAATACAGTTGTGGGCTTAGCTTAGGTTATGACTTTATCTTAGGATGAAAAGACTAACATCTTTCATGATATGTGTATATTTGTGATATTTATCATATTCAAGTTATAGATCGATTTTTTTCCAGTGCTTTGCGCACTTTCTCGGTGTCGCGCTTTGATTTGTTTTCTTCAGGCTTTCTTGCTTTATTTTTATGGCTTCTTTTGGCGCAACAATTTGAATGTCATTAGTGTCACTGGCCGCCAGCTAACGGAGCTTGACACCATCTCGTCTCAACCACCCAGTACCGAGTACCCACTATCCACCATCCTCTGTGTCCGCCGGTGATTTTCCAGAGCCGACCCTCCGCCCACTCCACTGTGATTTTTCTTTTTCACACTTTTCAGCGAGCGTGCAGGGCCGCCGCGTTCGGCTGAAACACAATCTTAAGTTAAAGTCACGTTAATGATTTATTACAATGCCACTTTCCAGCTGGTCAACTGTTCGAGCTGCTCCACTTTTGCTTCGGTTACCGAATCGCGGCTACTCGAAAGTGTCACCGGCTCCATTTTAATGCGCCGCTCCGCTCAGCAGATCATTAGCGTAGAGTCGGTTATCTAAGCGGCAACAACGAGTACCTACAGTTATTATTTGTTTTCCCTCCGGAGGCCGGAGCCCGGAGCCCGGAACCCGGAGCGCGGACTCCGAGGAAGGCACACAGGCCCGGCCCATTGTTCTTGGATATACTGTTCCATAATCTAGATTGCACTTGCCTGATAAGTTAATACGTTTGCCCCTCTTTAGATCGAAATCCCTGATAAATATTTAATTAGATATTTTGCTTTTACAGAACGGTCTGCTTATTGTTTGTCCGTCGTCTTCTAAGTAACAAACACACAATGATCGTCGCTTTTCTGAGCAACAGAGATCTGTTTGTTTTCGCATTAGGCAATGGCAAACACAATGAGCGAAGAAGCTTCTTGTTGTGATAGAGTGGCTGGTAAAATGGTGATTTACCAGAATCCCATTTCGAGATGAGGCCACTGATTGAATTGTGAACTTTTACTAAGCTGCGCCATAACAGTTTAAACTTTAAAGTATGAGCAAATATTTGTTTTGTTTCAGCTCCATCAGTTAGATTAAGTTCAATTAGTTTGTACCATAAGATCCAAAACCAAAATTGTCCCGTCTCGACCTTGCTTAACACAAATATTCATTAGAGGTCTCATTGAGCCAGCAAAAACCAAACTACTTTTTGCGACTATCACTAATATATGCTAAATTCCATTTTTACATTTAACTTCTTGGTTCTTTGCTAATATTCATACTCAAAGCCTTGCCCTTGTTTGCCGCTAAAACACAACTCTGTATGGATCGTAGTCTTGGGGCTTTTCTTTGATGTCGGCAATCGGCGCTTTGAAGTGGCTATAACCGCTGCTGCTGCTAATTAGCTAAAACACAGGCCCAAAGTCAACGGCAGAGACAATTGCGAGGCACTTACGCGAAGAATTCCCCTTCCCCACAAATTTCTCTCACTCTTCTTCGGTTCTCGAGACATTGCCATCATAGTCGCCATTTTATCAATTAATTCAGCGTCTGGGCCTGGGCCTATACGAAACACATCTTGATACAATTTGTAACTGAAAGCTGACAAAACGGGGCTAACGGAGGGAGATATATCCATCTAATGTTACCGCCTCGGCTCTGAGTACCGATCTTGGCTCGCGTCTGGTCTCGATTGGCGCCATTGAGATAAGCTGCGACGCCGATTTTTTCCTAGCCATTTTTATCTAATTATCATTTTGCTCGCTTAATAATTATTGCTAATGCTCCGAGACCTGGGGGCAAGTAACTTGGGAAAGTTGGCGGTTTTTTATGTAAAAGGTAAAGCCAAGCTTTGGCTTTCTGTTTAATTTAAATTATTGCAATTTTCTGCTGACGTCGTTGGCCTGGTGATTAAAGTTATCCATTGAAGTTGTTGCCTCGTTGTCGCCGTTATTTCTTGTAGTTGTCGTTAGGCCAACACTGCACTACACACAGAAAAAGAAAGAATGCTTTAGTTATACTAAGTATTTCTCCTTTATGTTACAAAATTAACACAAATCAAAACAAGTGAGAAAGCTACAGTCGAGTGCCGGCTGTGAGATACCCGGTACCCAAAGTATTGCCCGTGAAATTAAATATCACACGGACATGAAAAACAACAAGTTGACAAATAAAGTCAAATGTTACTAAAAACATGTTGAGCAACGTTCAAAAAAGACTAATTCTGCAGCTGTACGCAGCTGCATTACGATTTAATACTGCGCTCGAAAGCACGCAACACATTTTATTTCGGTACTTCCACCCAAAAGCTAAGTGCTCAGACACGCGAAATTATTCCTAAGCAGTGCGCTCTCTCTTTCTCTCAGAAACTTTATTGTTTAATAACTTCTATGTTTATCATCCGATTTTACTAAAATTTTCAGAACACGTCCCCGATTGCCTACTTATTAAGTCTATCTATTTACTTTAAGTCGAAAATCACGCCTATAGCTAATATACCGTTTTTATTATTTTCGGGCGGTGGGCGTGGCTAATATTAAAATGAAAACTTGATCTGCGTGCAATAGATTCCAATGTTGTCACCACCGACGGACGGACGGACAGACAGAAGGACATAAATCGACTCGGCTGGTGATGCTGATCAAGAATATATATACTTTATGCTGGTCGGAGATGCCTCCTTCTGCCTGTTACATACATTCTCGATTGGCACTAACTTATAATACCCTCGTACCCTATGGGTACCGGGTATAAACATTTAAATAATTACCAATACTATTTTATGGTAAAATACAAAAACGTATTTCTTGTTACCAGAAAAATATAATTGTTAGAGTGGGGCTATCACTTAGAGATTTTTAGTTAATTTTTTTATAATTTTCCTTTAAATCCATCACCAGTTTCCCACCGTGTACAGACATTGCAGCAGTTGCAGTAGGTTAAAACCTTCGGGCCCGTAGTTAATTATTACAATTTGAAAGTTTTGCTTTAATTGTTGTTGGCGCTCAGTTGAGGTTATCATTAGATCTAATGCCTGCGTTGTTTGTTGTCCGCTGCATTTTATATGCAAATTAGCAATCGGCAACATAACATACACATCACAGATCGCAGACCATGTGGATTAGCCTCGTGCCGACTTAAGTCTTCTGCGTCGACGAGTCTTCAATCTCGAGTGCCTGTCTTCCCCACTTGCAAGACGGGAGAGCTGACGGGTTTGATCAAATTTGACGTGCAAGTGTGCAAAAGAGAGAGATGTGAATTGTAATCATGATATTCCAGCGAATCGAGTTTTCTGTGACTAAACGTTTGGTAATTCAAATCGATGGCGGAAGATTTAGGAGTAAATTCCAGCTGAAAAGGATAATGCTAGCAAGATATTAACTCTGTAATTCTACTTTTTGTAATCTCAATTGCGCTATGTTAAATATTTTCACAGGCTGTAGATAATTTAAGTTGGTGGCAGAGTCTTTATGAATACATACTGGCGAATTATTAAGACCCCTTAGCTTCTGTTTCGATTTGTGTTTGCTTTCCATAATACAGGAAGCCAAGGGCATGCCTAATACTTATCAGCTGTCATATTAACCTCATAATTACGAAATATACAGGTCCGACCACTTTTACTCCCGATGGCAGAAGCCCGCCTTTCCAGCAACCTTTTGAACCCACTTTCTAGGGAAGACTGGAAGAAGCACGCGGCGATGCATTCACAAAAATTAATAAACAAGCTCGATGACACGATGGGGAAGCACGGCAGAATACTTAATAGTTATTAATTAGTAGTAGGGAATGAAAGGCGTAGCAAAACGTTCAAAAAATACCGGGTCACATAGAGTGAATGGAGGGCAGGAAACATAGAAAAACATACGAAATGGAAAGAGTCGTAAGCAGGCAGATGGATGACGAACGATGCGGATGAGTTTTGTGGATGTGGATGGGGATGTAAGATGTTGCCTGCTGCCTGGTGCACGATGACGATGATGACTGTGGCAGAAGTTTATAAGATTGACCCGCATACCAGCGTGTGGGTCCCAGGCAAGTGGATGCGGCAGCCAGAGCTGGAGACACAGTTCTGTATAGCTACGGCCACATCCACTCAGACACAAGTTGCACAATTAGATAAAGCATCTTATAGATGCTCTTTGATGAATGTTAATTGAACTCCACGCTGTACTTTTCGAGCATTGTTCAGCTGCCAGTTGAGGAAATGCCAGAGACTTTTTCCCCAGATCCTTGACGGATCTGCAATGCCAGAAACTGGCTCAGCTAAACGCTAACACCTGCCCACAGCTCTTTGGGGATGGAACGGGGTTAATGGCTTCCAGATGAATCCGGCACTTAAATTCCAACAGCTTTTTAATAATATGCGTCCGAGGTACTTAATGAGGTGTTTCTTTTTTCTTGCAGCTAATGAAATCGGACACCTCCGTGGCCCCCGCCCGATGTGCGTGGGTGGTGGCGCATCGCTTTTGAGTCGGTACCGATCTTCGAGCACGGAGACATGCTAGGCCAGTGACCAGGGGCCGAAGAACTCGCGTAGGGGTCCGCTGCCATGTGAGCAGAGCCCATCTCTCACCTCATCTCAGTCCGAAACACACAAACAACGCAGACCAACAACGGAAAGCAAAGTTACGGAGAGCGCCAGCGCCAGAGACAGGTTGCAGTAACACTCGGCACCAGAATGGAGGCCAACGAACAGGATGTTATGCTAGAGGCCAACGAAGACCTCATGTCCACCTCGGCTACGTCCACAAATGGCGGCGACACAAATGGATGCGGCAAGAAATCGGTAAGTCTGTCTGGCCTGGCCCTACGCTTAAAATCGACTGGTGTTTTAATGACATGGGGTCAAAAGTCAGCAGAACAAGGTTATCGAATAATTTTTATCTGCGAAATCTAAGAATTTTGTAATTCTGGTAAAAGATACCTCTTAAGATCACACCAAAAATTGTGAAATAGCAGAGGGTACCTCTTAGAAAATAAACATATTTGTATACCATGTTCGCCATAATAGATAACTTTTTAAGGTATATATGTGAATCCTTTTAATACCCTTGCCGGAGGCATAATAATTTCAGACAGAAGTTTGGAACGCGAAATTGGAGACCTTTATGTAAATTATTTGCAGATAGTTTTCTTTCCATTGCAGGTAATTTGTAAGTCGGAACGATTAGAAATTTAATAGGAAAATTATATAACAGAAACTCTCACTCAACCCAAGATGTAGTTATTTCAGACGACTTTATCTAGCATAGAAGCGATAGCTTAAACTTCCGGATTTTTAATTTAGCAAAATAAAAGAATGGCCTAATATTGGGCTTAAATTGTAAATCAAAGTTTTCACTTTTTGGCTGAGTGTTTTGAGTGACCGTTTTCCCCGTAAGAAAGCTCGCGAACCTTGAGTTTGTGGCTCTACATCTGAGTTCTGGGTTTTGTTGACGGAAGTATTTGCTGACAATGAGCCATGGATGGGTGGCCAGCCTCGCTTGACTTTTGCCTCGCTGAGTTATAGACCTTACATACTTAAACACTTTAGGTTTGTGGGTGGATGGGTGAGTCAACGCAGCCACAAAGCCTTTGCCAATAGTTAAAAGTAAAAGCAGACACTAGAAGAAAGCAAAAAGTAATGGAACAAAAAAGGAACATACAATTTTAAAAGCACCTCGTAGGCTGCTCGAAATGAGGGGAAACAGTGTAGAATAAACAGTTAACCTATTATAAGTTCGAACTAACTCAAGTGCTGTAGGCTTTAGTCTACAGCGGAGTAAATCAAACCAGTTTAACATTGGGTTGGTTATTGAACTTCTCATAAATAAGTCCAACTGACTCATCGCCAGATCTGGCAGAAACTTTCAAGAGTTGTAAATATTTCGCCAAAAACAAATCACTTAAAGGACTCAAGGTTTCCTTGGCTTGGCTGGAGTATTTAGCCAATCAGAATTTCCATAAAAGTCGCCGCTGAATATTTTATGCAATTAAAGGCAGTTCAAGGCTGCAGCAACTGTCAGCTTAATAAGCAAAATACTTAATAGGATTTAATAGCACATATGGGCACAGGCTGCCCACACACATGGTATATATGGTAGCAATAACAATGACTCCACACCCTGGACATCGGACTGCTGACATATGCATTTGGCTCTCGATCTCGATCTTGATTCGCCCTTTCTCTCCCTCGCCCTCTCTCTGTCCAGGCAACTCCATTCAATTGAAAGCAATTCATGCTAATTACACATTTTATTGCATTTATCGTTAATTGCAGTCCGCAACCTCGCCAGATCCCACAGCGTACGTGGCCAAGGCGCGAGTGACGCGTCCCACGCCGCCAGCCCCGTCGAAGAATCCGATGCAGTTCGTCCAGATCAAGCCCTGCAACCTATACCAGACCGCTCAGCAGCAGCTGAAGAAGGCCGAGGAGGTCAAGAAGTTGAAGGAGGTGCAGAAGGAGGAGCCCGAGGAGTGGCAGAACGTAAGTCCAGATCATATATCACACCGATCCGAGAGAAACTCCCACTCGATCACAAAGTCGTGACAAATTTCTTAACTATTAGACGTGGTATTTGTGTACCCTTCTCAAAGGGTAATTAAAGTATTGATAATGTTATATTGTAAAAAGCTTTCATAGCCACATTAGACAAATATATTGTATATGATGCTAAGGGCCGGTTGCTGTCCTCACTGTCAAAGTGCCTGATATCTATTTGTCCGGATAAACTTATCGTAAAGCAAATCGGTTTTCTTCCCTTCTGACTAACTCAAAGCTGTTTTATCGATTATTGCTGCAGAGCACTGAATTGTGATGTAAGGCGCTGCCACACTTGCTTTGGTTAGCGGAACCACTCAAAGCCGCTGTAAACCTCTTCTACTTCACTTAACTAACGAAAATCAGCTCGAAAAGCCATTGACAGAGAATGATTAATGATTAATTAATGATTAATTAATGAAAGATCAGAACGGCGATTGCCAATAGTCCTCAATTATTTCGATTCTTATCGATAATTTTCCAAGTGTCTAACAAACATTTAATCACCATGGTAGTGAGAAGAGCTGGATCTAGGAGGGTATTTCAAACTGCGACCCACCAGGCTGGTCGCCTTCCTTTCCTGTTTGGTTTTCACTGGACTCTGAAAAGTTATCGCCGCGGACAAAACTAAAGCGAAACCACTTGGGCATGGCACATGGCACATGGCTCGTTGTGGCCGCTCCAGTTTCCAGTGCACGTCGCTCCGTTAGCGGACAAAAAAGATATTGCATTGCATAATCACAACTATTACATTTTGTTGATAGTTTTTTCCCGCTTCTATTTTCTTTGCACAGTGCTGTGTGCTGTGTGTTACATGCAAATTTGCCGCTGCCATAACCCCGGCGAAACGCTGCCTTTGACGTGGCTGTACCTTCCAACTCATTACCTAATCAGCAATTGCGATGCATTCGTTGCATTTGAAGTGGCTCTGGTCGATTGACCAATGTCTATCGAAGTTTCATAGGTTCCCAGACATAACTTTGTGCCAAATACAAAACGAATACAAAATGTGGAACAGAAACCATCTTAAAATGCGTAGACCGTCTTCGAACTGGGTGACTGAGTGTCTTTTTGATGGGAAAGGAAGTCGAAAATGTCGGTTTCATGGCCCTATAATGTGTAAATGGCTTTTCTTCTATCTTGGCCGCCAGTGCAAAAACTTTTTAATCATCAAATAGGGAAGAAGAAATGTAGAATTGCAGATCGATAAAACAGACGAAGCTGGCCACCGGAAGCTCTCATAGCTGTTAAGCAAACTAGGAAATAAAACAAAAGCGATATGATTAATAACAGCGCAGACGTAACTCGTTAAATAAATACTCTCCAGATATACAGTCGCTCGAGTTTCTTAATGAAACTATCTGGAGAATCCACCGTAGATAATAGTAAAATCCCCTGTTTCAATCTGAACAATCGCACACCTCTCCGAGTCTGAGTCACACAAAATGTAATCCGAAATTCTTGATGGAAAACGAGCAGTCGTGGCAGTCGAAACTGAGCGAAGTTCACGCGCCTCGGATACATTTCACCTTTGTCACGTAGTTCCGTAGCCGCATCAAAACTTTTTAATTGCCATCAAAAGAAACTTTTGCTCTCCACTTCCACTTCCACAATGCGAATAACACAGCGACAATCTTTACACTTACACGTCTGCCCATTTTATATTTTCTATACTAACTTTCGCTACCTTCTTTCTGGCCCAAAACAAAACACGACCCACAATGCGAACCGAACGAACCGGTGACAAACGACAAATAATAAATAATAAACAATAATCGGCAAACACACAAAAACAGAACCTTGACAATTGGAAATCGTCAAGGCGAAAACGTGTCGAGCACATCATCGATCGTGTGGTGGAGACGAAGAAGCTCGAGCTGGAGGAGCATGATCGTATGCGGCGGAAATCGAAGACATTCACTGAAATGATGGAGGAGAGGCAAGTACCATTCCCAAATTTCGTCCGAGCTTCGTTGCAAGTGCTTACAAATAAATCTCACCAAAGTTAGATCCTTAATGGATGAATCACCGAAATTATTGCCGCTAATTTCCAATCATATCGAGGTCGTATCCTTCCCTTAAATGCACTAATTTAAGAAATTCTTGGTAATGATTTCGGTGACTTATCTGTTAAGGAAAAATATATTTATTTAATTTATCTAACCGCATGCATTTTATCTACCAGGGCCGAAAGGGGCGGACCTCGGAGCCGCGCCAAGTTGGCTTCCTTGGCCGTTTACAACGAGGACGAAACGAATGATCTGAGTGATCTGGGGATCGGGACGAGCAGCGCCAGCGGCAAGAGCAGTCTGTCCGAGGATTACGACAATAATAGTGTTATGGTGAGTACGAGAACGAACAAAGTCCCGCGGAATAGGGGTCAACGTAACACACATGATCATTAGCACAATTTCTTACTTCTTTTTTCTGCCTTATGGTGTGCGCTTGTCACGGCGTTTTAAAGCCATTGCAACAAATTAAAAATTAAATCTAATTTGCCATCGTTTCCCCGCTAAATCCAAAGTCGAAGCCGAAGCTTTCAATTGGCCAATGCAATGCAGCCTCGTTGGAAAGTGTTGCCTGCCAGCAAAGCGATGCGACGCGGGCTAATAAACACAAATGGTTTATTAATCGACACAATAAAATCATAATCATAAATAATAAACAATGAGCGGCGCAGAAACAGAGACTGGGACTGAAACTGAAATTGAAATTAAACGAAAGATTGAGCAATTAGACGCGCTTGTCGCCAGGCCATAAAATGTGGAAAATGTATGCTTTTTCATGGCATCACGGGACCCCTGCAATGGGGTGTGGTGTCAAGAGACTGTAAAGAATCAAAGTCAAGTGGCGAACGCAAGAAAAGGGAAACTAACTGGGGGAAAATGAAAGTTAAATAGGAGGCAGACAAAGCTTGAGAAAGGCCAAATCACTTTGACCAAATGTGAGATAAACGCAGGCAGAGAGGATTGTAAATGGTAAAAAAGAGTCAAGCCGAGTTCTGATTTATAATTATTAAATCTAAGAAAACTTTGGTTTTTTTAAATAAAAAATCAACTTTTCAAAGTTTAAGGTCCAAAATTTGTAATCTTAAATAAAACAATGTTTATCTAAATGATAAAGATTCTAGATCAGCATCACCATCACCAGCCGATTTAGCCATGTCCGTCTATCCGTATTAAACAACATATCTCAGTGACTATCACAGCTAGAGCTACCAAACTTGGAGACAATATTCCAGACTGTTTCACGAAAATCAAGTTTGTTACAAAATTTGCCGACGTCTTCTTCCGCCATGAAAACGTATAATTAAGCTATAGTCCTAATTTTCGGCTGAATGTAAATATATATGGGACTTTAAAAAATCATAGCAATTAAATGGTGCATGCAATTTGAAAGACAATAAGTACGGTTTTTTCATACATATTTTTTTAAATACTAGACTATCCCAGGTTTCATATTAAGCGGATTTTTTTTGCTAGGAAAAATCAATTTATTTTCATAGTTTATCCATTTTTTTTGGGAAGGGATATATTGGCTTTATGACCAGACTCAAAATTCAACACTAAATATTATTTAGGAAGACTAAACGTGTATTTTGGTATTTAGGAGTAAATACAACGTTAACATCGGTTTCAAAAGTGTAGATTAAATTGTGACGGTGCAAGCGTGTATATAGGGTATATAGTTTCTGTGTATGCTTCTTCTGCAACATCTAAATTTGTGTTAGCAGCTCCAAGGGTGTTGCTTATAATGTTCCTAGCAACATTTGTCTTCATTTGTGCCATGTGCTATTAATTTCACCCACAGTGCTTGTGGATCGTTTTATTACAACTCCCGGTTTAAGTACTTCTGCCTGCATCAATTTCCTTGATAATTAAAGTTAAAACGAGAAAGCTAACTTCGGTAAATAGTGAGTGAAGTCTGCAAGGATCATTGAAAATCGATCCATTTTGGTAATCAAAAACGAGTAAAAGCATTAATTGTTCAAACCGAAGTTTCAATGCCGCCGAGTCTGCAATTGGATCATTGAAAATCGATCCATTTTGGCGTTATGTAAAAATGTCAAACATATAAATTTTTATATATATATAGCAATATGATGTGTATTTAATGAAATTAAAACGTGTAAATAAAACGACTATATTCGAAATTTATAGAAATTCGTTGAAAAACAGAGAAATTAAATTTTGTACATTAATTTCGCCAGCGTTGTATATACTGCAACGCTAAAGAATAAATATGCTGAA